>JARHVA010005295.1:662500-1249811 GCA_037957365.1 Torreya grandis
TATATATATATATACATACATATATATATATATATATATACATATATATATATACACACACACACACACATATATATATACACACATATATATATATACATATATATATACATATATATATATATATATATATATAGATATACATATATATATATGATATCAATTCCCATTCATTCCTTACCTAGAATAGACATAACATCTCATAAGTAAACTTACCAAAGATACCCAATAAAGTATTCAAGTGAGAAAATATTGCTTATTATATCATATTTTAGTATAAATCATAGATAAATCCCATAAATAGGTCTGAAGTACTGAAGGATCACTCCATGAGCCATACTTTCCAAGTTACAAGCTTGTCACTCTCTATACTTTCTTATCACACATTACATCTTGATACATACACAAACCAATATGTAGGGGATAACTACATAAGTATGAGTCCTCTTCAGAGTATTATCTATGTAGGTATCACCCATTAAGAGAAAGTTCATTTGGGTATCTTGACACCATGTGCCCACTAACCCATTTTTCCCATAGTCATTCCAAGTGTGAAGAGCTAGGGTTTTATCATTTGATAAATAGTGATAGCCTATGTAAAATATATGAACACACTATAGAAAAGGTTATATGAAAACTAGAAGGTTCTAGATTGTCTCACTCAAATCTAGTTGATATTATATATTTGATGCATGCATCTAAGTCAAATACTAGTGCCAACATAATCATCTAGATTCAATATGAGCATCTAAGGCCGCATAATGTAAAATTATAGAATCTAATGAATTTTAAAATATATATATCCACTCCACTTCTATCTTGTTTCAACCTATATCTACATGTATATAATAAACTATTTATGTACTCTTATTTGAATTTCATTATGATATCAATCAATAGTTGTATTTTCTAATTTCAACATATATTAACATTTAAATTAAAAAAATTATTTATCTAAGTTTAAAAATTAATTGGCATGCTATATATCTATTTATCATCCTTTTGATTATTAATTTCTATATTATTAACCCTATACTACATTCAACCATCTATATTTATGGTTAAACACTTGCTTGAGTTATCTAAGTAATTGAAGTGCCCAAAATATCCTTAATGCTTGATGTTCATAAAACATCTAAAACACCTAGTTTTAAATGTTTTATTAGTTAATTTTCATGATTTCACTAAGGCCTTGAATCTCTGACTAAGTCTATAAAATTTATTTTAAATAGATTTCCATAAATTTTAGACTTTCAAATAAGTTTCATAAGTTCCTTAGATACCTCAAGCAAATGAGAATCTCAAAAATATTAAATATTTGGCTTTGCCCACCAAATATATAGTTTTTTGGTGTTATCAATATTTTATAGAATCATAATAGGTATCAATGGTACCCTTAGAACTTGAAAGCACTGAGACTTACAAAAAACCCAAAACCTTGCCCTAACAGTAAACTTTTAAAACATTAAGAATATATTCGAATCAATTTCATCAGTGTTCCAAACTCCCAATTTTCATGAAAGCATATATTTGTATTTTAAAATCATTTTTTAGATAGTATGAATTAATTTTGAGGTTACATTTACTCATGAAATATACGTGATTATCTACTATTTCACTAAGTGTTAAAAAATGCATCTTACTTTCACATTTTTGCTCATGATTTAGTTATCTTACTCTTTTTATGGTTGGTCTCTCTCGTTCCTTGCCCTTATCATTATCTTTTATGGAATTTCCTTATTTTTATATGAGAATTATTTCCTAAATTATTTCATTTCATTTCTCTTCCATTTTATTCATATACCATTATTTTTCTCTGATCCCTTTTTTCAGCCTAAATCGTTCCATACTCTAATTGATCTACAACCTTGTCTAAAAAATTTAAGCCTTTTATTTTGCATATTATTATATTTCAAAAAATTTAAATGAATTATTTAATGTAGATACTAAAAATAAATATTTATATCATCTAAATCTTTTACATTTGACAAATATCAATAAGTGATTTACCCTTCATCTTTATATCTTCTTTTTGTATAAAGTCTTATGTTCACCATCTCATTATTCCTAATTCATTATCTCTTAGTTTTATTTATATCTTTATGAAGACTCAATTATCCTATACTACACATAAATATTAAAACTTGATGAACATCATTCACTATTAGTTTTAAATCTATACCTATTTTATATCCTTCTAGACGCTACTAGCCACATATGAACACTACTGTCAATGGTAGTTTCTAGATGACTATCTAGTGTATAGTGAAAAAATTAATCATAATTTAAAAATGATTTTAAATCTTGTCTTATTTAACCCTACCATTAAATAATTTCCAAAAGGTGTAGTATAAATACAAGTATAAGAATTTTAATTCCTCATCTAGAGAATACCAAAAAAACACCTACTCAAACTAAATCAATCAACTAAACAAACACTATATTATTCCCTATAGATAATTATTTTCATATAAATCATAAGATACATCATATTATAGGTCTGACAAATTCATAGATCAACCCATGAGAGATATTTGTCAAATTAAAAGCTAGATCACTACATGTATCTTCATATAGTATATTTCAACCTTGTGCACACACTTTCCCACACATAAGGGAGAAATATATAATTATATGGCCCTCATTTGAGTATTTTATAGGCAGGTAATACCCATAAATATAGGGATCATAGTGCTAACTTGACACCATGAGCCCACTAACCCATTTTTTAACAAAATCATTTTAAGGATGAAAAAGGGTAAAGAGTTAGGTTTCAATCATTTAATGAAGAGTGATATATTTTACCCAAAATATAAATACAATAGTATAAATCTGACATAAAAACTAGAAAAAAGATTTTTTTTGCATCTACATGAAATCATTATTTTGTATTAGACACATGTGTCATAATAAGACACTAGTGTTGATAATTTCTAGATCTGATGGTAGTGTTTATGACCACATAAGTTAAATTTATATAATATAATTATTGATCCATAATACTTATCCTACATGCATTACACCTATTATAGTAAAAATATGCATATGCATTTTAAACCAACTAAATACCATTGTTTATTATATATTAAAATATCTTTTTATAGATATATATTTAATATCTTTAGCAATCTTAGTTGTATAAATTCAAAATAGTGTTTATATGAGTTTTATATTAATTGACCTACTATATATTAGTTTATCACCTTTGTTTTAGAAATAATTCTATATTATTAACCTCATACCCCACTTGTAAATTTATGATTAAACATTTGGTGACCCTGACCTTTGGTCTCCAAAACCCTAGTTTTACCTAGGTTTTCCCTGATTTACTATTTTTGTGAATTCTAATTTCTAATTTCACAATGTTCTATATTATAAAAAGCCATTTTTTTTTCCAAAAATAATTTTCAATATGGATACATCTATAAATTATTTTTCTATGTATTACATAATGATATTCATTATTTGTTATGTTAAATTAGTCAAAGATATCATCTAACAGAATCATAAAATCCATCCATATAAAGAGACTATTTTAAAACAAGATAAAAAATTTATCACTGTACAAATCTTTTTGTAATAATATTGAACCAATTTTCAAACACCAACAAATAACTCTAAAACCTTTGTTCCTCTTATATCCTACTCAAGTGATAAATACCATCCTACTCATATTATTCACCCATAACTTATATTAGATTATGTGGTCCACACTATCACTACATGATAAAGTAAGGGTGCTCAACTTGTCCCTCTAATTATTAATATACAAAAAGTTCCTCCAAAATTATAAATAGGTGATCAAAATTAAATGATATGATCTTGTTGATGAATTGGAAAATACACATGATAATATTTACATAATCTATATTTTAAAGTAAAATGCCATATATAAAGATATCTTATAGGAGGCTATATGTGAAACACACATACTAAGTGACAGAACTAGATTAATTTGTAGATATAATGAAATATCTCAAAAAAATGCCAAACTCATTACCTTTGATCCAAAATATTTACCATAAAAATACATTATTAATAATACTTGACTTTATTCATATATTTTACTATGCATAACAAAAGAATAAATATAGTGCTAGCCAATAATATATCTGAACTAAACATTTGTAGGATGGAATTATCGACAATATTGGGCATTAGTACCAATCTTATCCATAAGTTAGATGTACATATTAAATGGTTTGATGATGCATGTATACCTTAGATTAGACAAATCATATTAAATGTGACATTGGGACAAAAATGATTCCCACTATATTCTAAGTAATGCCTCAATCATTGTATTATAACTTAATTTTGGTTAGACCATGGATACATATAATGTATGTTGTCCCATATACCATAAAATTTCTGAGTAAAATTTATACATGATGGGATATTATTGGTAATGCATGTAATGATAAGCCTTTCAAATTTTTTCAAATGTTACATTATAAAATAAAAGGGGATCCTAAACTCATACCACCAAATAAATACATTCCAATTGAAATCATACCAACATAATACACATTTGAATCAATCAAAATAATTCATTTACCTCAAGATTCTTATAAAACACTAGCCATAGAGTTTCACTTTGATGCACTATTAGAGAAAGAAACATTAACAAAGGAGCCAATAAGATGAAAAAAATAATAAAACTAAACATTTTAACCTCATTTGTTTTTTAATAAAAAACAACAAGATATAAAAAGTTTTAGATTACTATGATAGTGATGCTGAACTTCCTCATGATATGACTAGTGAACAATTATAAATATCATGTTTTGATCCATTGGAGAATCTCTCACATAACTTATGTTCACCTATAGGCCTAGACACATACAAGTTAAATCCTTCACTATATGATATAAAACTAGATTCAGATAAGGGCAAGGAAAAATTAGTAGATGAACATGTAAATTATTATTATTTAATTCATGTCTTTTGGCTTAAAACATTAAGTCTATCGATATATCATGTTAATAATGTGGAAACTTGACATAAGTATCCACAAGAAATATTAAAAATTACAACACACCAAGATGATATACATATAATACTTTCTATGTTATTTGAGCACAAGATGATCTTACCTCCTAATATACGTAAATTAGGTAGAAAACATGTTCATATGAAAGGATCACCTTATTGTAATTATCAATAGATCACTATACATAATATAGATTCGTTTGAGACATTGTAAAATCACATTTATAAATACAAAAAATAAGGGCATATACATATTACATAGGATCAATGACAAATATTTGTGATCTCAAATAATTAAAACATATAAAGTACAATGGGGCATGCTCAAAATCAACCATAAAAAGAAGGTATAACCATTATTTAAAATATCAATGTGAACTATAAATAACATTTCAAGATTGATATTCTTAATTGGAAAATAGATTTTAGTGTTTCATGTTTATAACATTTAGGATATATAATAGAGGAGTTAACATGTTTCCAACTCTTTAAAGAATCTCTTGGATACAATATCTTACCCATTGCATGTGGACCATAGGTGGTCCCCAAAATCATATGCACATTGGATCAAGAGCCACATTTTTCATTAAATTTTGGAGAAAATTGGTTAGCTAACTTGAATACAATGGTAGATATTATAAATATGTTCATCACCTTTCCTTTTGAGGGTAGTAAAGCTTGCATACATGATATTTTACATGGAGGTAAACCAATACTAATGGTTTCTAGTAACCAACTACAATAGAACATAGAGGAGGTGGCAATGTGTTGCTATAAATTAAGATTGATAAATTAATAAAAGTACCTACACCTTTTGGTATGATGAATAATTATTTGATTATTCCTTTCTAAATTTAAAAAATTTAAAAACATTCAAATAATTTAAAAATATTCAACATTCCAAAATTTTACTAGCTCTTATATGTCACTTTATTTATGTTAGTAATTAACATATCATCTCATTCGTATTACACATATGGTTCATACACATCTGAGTGTGATACATGCATACCCAGACACATGATCTATAAATTTTTAGATGTTGGACCTTTCCTCTACTCATATCATATAGTATGTTGGGGAATCTTCTTCTTTGATCATGATTGATGTAGGTTACATATCCTTTATGATCATTTATACATTATCATGTTTCAACTTATATTACTAACACATTTCTATATCCATTCTCATATATTTCACAATGTACTTAACATGTCATATTACATAAGTTTTTTTGCTAACACATATATGTAAGGACTAGTATGATATGCTTATGCTGTTTGATTATGATTCATTTTTTTGCACTTCCTTGAGAATATTCCATTGATTTTTATTGTATTAATTATGAAACATTTGAATGTGTTTTTTACTTATTGGCCCCTATGATTATTATATTCAACACACCCCACCTTGGATTTTTGATCCAAAACTCAGAAGTTTTGGCTGACAAATATTTCAGGAACACAGTAATAATGAATTCTCTGAGAATAGATGTTTTATTACTCAAGATCCCAATATAACTATATGCTTATCTCTAGGAAGAGATGTTTGATTTCCATTTTGGGTTACATATTAATTTATATAAATTTATAAAGCATGGGGAGGATATGTAATGTCAAAAAAATAGATGGATATTAAGTGGTTCAACTTCCATGATTTAAAATAATACAAAATTCGATGAATTACTATTTTTAGAAACTTACTATTTTTAGACTGCACTACTAAAATTAAATTTTGGGGCACTTCCATTTGGGTTTATAGGGTAAAAATCCATTGATAATAGATAAATTACATCTCACCACTTTCTCCTCATTCTTATCTTTCCAATGGTTCAAATGGTGAGTCAATTGGAGCTACGGTGCAAAAGTTATGGCTCCCGAAAGTTTTGTCATCAATTGGAGTGGAACCATCACCCAAATTATCACCTGAATTGTTGCCCGGATCACTTTTATTTAAAAATTGGGGACCCACTTTGTTTTCAAAGAGGATTATTTATTATTTGGGCTAACCATGTGTGTTTTGATGGTTTTATCATCTATGGAAATTATATGTTTTAAGCATTAAATCACTATTAAGTGCACTTATTTTCTCCTATAACCCATTTCCATTGGAAGGACTTATTGAAACTAATATATTAATAAAAAATTTAGAAGTTTTATACGTATGAAAGGTATTTTTATTTTCTTATTCAAGTTATTTTTTTTATATTTAATTATTCAGATTCATTTTATTCAACATTATGGACATTTTTGGTTTTTGGAAACTTTTAATCTCTTAAAAAAAAATTAGTCAAGAATTTTATTTTAGATTTTGTTTAAATTAAAAAAATTTCAATCAAATTTTTTTATTAAAATAATTTTTCAACACCTATTATGTAGAAAATTTCTTATGTAGAAAATTTACTTTAGAAACATTAGTCTTTGGAAGGTTTTGGTCTTTGGGAACTTTCTCTTTGGCAGCTTCCATTCATAAACTTTCGATCTAAAACTTTCTCTATGACAAATTCCTCCCAAATGATAATATCACCAAATAAATTTTGGTTTTTGGTAAATTTATCTTTGGTGACTTTCATTCAAAACCTTTTGGTCGAGAAATTTCTCTTTGACAACTTTCCCCAATAAATCTTCCTAAATGAATCTCTCTAAAAAAACATTTTGGTCTACAAGGTCTTTCATTTAAAACTCTAGGATCACCATATCACATCATTCATACAAAATTAAAATTTTGATCCCTTCCACACTTCCCAAACTAAACCATATAGTGACATGTGTAAAATATAATAGTGTTGTGTCCCGATGAATGGGTAATCATCTTTTATGGCATGCCCACTAGGACTAGGTGGTCAAGTTCAAATTGAATGAAAGTGATGAGCTCCTAAATATTGGTGATTAATGGTGTATGAAATTAAAATTAATTCCAAAAGGATATAAAATTTGTTGAATAACTAATTTCACATAATTTTATTATCATTAAGCTCAAGTGCACATAGCCTTCTACATTTTTAAAATCCCTAACTACATTTAAAATAATATGTAATTTTTGTAACAAAGTTTTATACCACTATTTTAAATAGCTTGAACCTTACCAATAATAAGAATTAGTAATGACATCTTCATCTAGGTCATACAAGGGAGATTTATCACCATCCAATTTCTCCATTAAATATTCAATAGAATTCCTAGATACAATTTTTTATGCAACAATGTTCAGTGGTCTTTACACCAATTACTCAGCTCTTTGGGAGGTTGTAGACAACATCAACCCATTCACTTATAAAAAAGACATATTCACAAAATAAAAACAAGTTTCAACCAATTTATTTCCCTTCAAACAATAAGGACTCCATTATGTAATATCTAATCCTAAATTCATGCCATGATTTGACTTATTATGGGACCTATTCTTTGAAGGTAGAATTACAAATGGTGGCTTCTTACACTATTTAAATAATAAGAACATAATTGCATATATATCAAGTTATTCTTTTCACAATTATATATGTCTACCTATCCCCAACTCTACTTTTGATTTTCATTGTGTGGCCGGTTGGAAAAATAACACTAATTTAAAACAACTAGTGAGGAAATGGATTCTCCTAAGAGAGACATTCACACTCAAGTAAATTGCCAATAACCCTATGCCAATCACCTAGTTCTAGATAGGAATTTATGTTTGCATGAAATTGTGAAATAGACTATTTGGCCATCCAATCATTCATTTCCTTCATTTATAATGGGTACCACTACTTGACCTACTCATCACCTTGGAGAACACCTATGAACTAGTGGAAAGTATCAAATCCCACCTATAATAGTTGATACTACACAAAGAAAGTAGGCCCAATTATGGGAAATTATATATGACATCATTTTTTTTTAGATGCATTCATGGGGACTATCTATAGACATAATGTGATTTTTTGGGATTTAAACCCTGAGTACATCAAGAATATAATTTATGACTTATACTTATTCATCCACATCTATGCATATGTAATGAACATTTCTAGAGTTTTAGAGGATTTGTATCATCAAGTTTGGATGGAAATTCATTACCAACCTATAGCCAAGATATCTAAGATCATTTCCAATATACTCATATCTTTGGGTGATTATTGGCTGTACCTCGACTATATTGTTACCATGGTTGTTAGATATAAGGTTAACCCTCTTCATCTCCCTAAATTCATCCTAAACAAAGTTGTTGAGCTATAAATTACCTTCTAATTATAGAATGGCATAGATTAGGACCTAACCAAGAGAAATAAGAGTACCTTCCATTGCTCCCATCTCATAATTATAAGGAATCAATACACATATCGTAGGAACTTCAAATAGGCTAGTAATGAAAGGAAGGCTTATGCATTGGCTACTTTTCCCCATAAGGATTAGGACACCCATGGGAAAGTGAAACAAAAGGTTCATAATTTGGGCATCCGTTACAATCATGATCCTTTCTATCATGAATTCTTATTCCTCAACATAAAATATGATGCACAAGTTAAGGAAATAACTAAGACTATTGGCTTGAATGAAGACTAGTTGAGGGTAATCTAAGTAGATCCCTCCCTTACACTTGGGTAAGCCAAATTTAGGATCCTCCCACTATGGGGATGGATAAAATCTATTTTTTGGATTGGTAGACCTTCCCAGAAACCATAAAACCAAATCTAGGACCCTCAAAATCTATCAAATGTGATGATATCTCCATAACAAGAGCAAGAGTAAGGTATGGGGGAGACATCAGCTACTACAATGAAAGAGGAATAAGAGGCTCCTCAAGTTCAAATGTCTACTATTAAATTGAGGAAAGTAAAATAAGAACTATTTGAAGAATCAATTTATATGGAAGCTAACACTATGGGGATGGAAGAGGGAATCATATACCTAGACTCCTTTGATGAGGAATAGATTTCACCAAATATGATAACTTCACAAACCATAACCCTTAGTATGATTCTTCCCCTTTCTACCCAATAAGTGACTTTTCCTTAGTTTGAGAGGACAACAATCTATTATAAAATAAAATATAGGGTAGAGATTCCACAAACACCATCTATAGTGGTGCCGAAAGGGCATGCACAAACTTCAATTTAAGGTGATACAATCCATAAAGTGGATGAATAAGAGATATAATAAGCCAAGGTTTTAAACTTGTAAGGATTAAAATTAAAGGCACCCCTTAGTGATGACCAATAAGGTAAGGGTCCTTTATTTACTATTCCCCTTGGCATATCTCCTATTATGTCTTTACCTAGCATCTCTTCTTTGCCATCACCAAATTTCAATGTTTCTCCTCCTTGTCATCATTCCCCAATGGGCATGTTTTCATTATGTCAATAATTACTCCTTTGGTCTCCACCTCTGCTTGCACTACCACTAGTGAACCCATCACTTAAGTGTTATTTTCTTCTACCCAATTGAGTTCACCAATGCCCTCATTAGGAGCAATACAAACCACAGTAGTGGTGGCCACTAAAAAATATCTCAAGAATAAACTAGTCTATATTATTCATCTTATGTCACATCTAGGGATTGTAGATTGGTCCAAAATAATATGGCCTTTAATTCCTAAGCCATCCCTTGAGACTAAACCTATAAAAGACACTCAAATTGAGGCATTACCATTATATCCATCAAACCTAATTATTCCATATTGGGCCAAGGACTTAGGAACATCATATTCTAAGAAGAAAAACTTGAAGATATCGAGATACCCACTATGATCTCATTCTTTGATAAATCAAATGACTTAGTACAAAGGGTAAGGAAGAAGAAGATAGAAGATAGAAGTGGGTGAGGCCTCATTCTATAATAAAGATAATATATTTACTCTCTTTTGAAAAGACAAGATAGAAAAAAGAGTCAGTCCCCTTTGATTGAGGAATTTAAGTCCTACATGGAGACCCACACTGGAGCAATGCTAGCCATTCATGAGGGAATAGAATAGGAAAAAAAGAATTGGAAGAAGAGATAGAGACCCTTAAGTCATAACAACATGTAATATTTATTCCCTTTGGGATAAAATAATATTTTCAAAGTGCAACATTAAGGTTATATGAAATTTTAGATACCATTCATTATTTCAGAGCAAAATTGCTCCTCATATAACCATAATAAATTTTTTTTATGTTCTCAAGAAAGATGAGAACAAATTGATTTTTTTGGTTTTATATACTACCAATAAAGAATTCATCCATTTGAATTTGATTATCCATCTAGAAGAAGCAAATGTAATAAATTTAAAAGTCATTAAGACCCACGAGTCTAGGGAATGGGTAAATGTTGTTGATTATGTAGTTACTAAGATCATAGAATAAGAGAAGCATGTAGTGCAAATTTTGAAGGAGCTGGAATTGACATGTGCATGGGATAACACTAAGAAGTTGGTGTCCAAGTTTATTTTTGACCAAATGATACAACAAGCTTAAAATAATTTCAAGTAGAGTTTATAAGGATTGACTTTAGAAGATATTGAGGGAAAATTGAGCTCAGTAAGGAAGAATTCAAATGAAGTGGAAGTATTTTGGGTAGGCTTATGAGATAATAAAACTAAGCATGCAAGGCTAATGGCATAAGTAGATGGGGTAAATAGACCTCCTCTCCTAGATATGAGCACAACATGCTAAAGGATATAAACACTATCAAGAGGTATAGGCCAAAAATATGTCTACTTTGGCACCACCTACTAGTTCATCTTAGACTCCACCTAATGTGACAACTTCAACACCACCTACAACTTCAGTTCCTTCCATCTTAGCTCAAGCTACCACATCTATGTTGCATAAAACTTAAGTTCCTTCCATCTTAGATCAAGTTACCACATCTGTTCTACCTATAAATTTATTTCCTTCCATCTCAATTCCATCTATAATTACCTCTTCAGTTACCACATCTTATGTAATTACTAGTTCAACTCTAGTCACTAGCTCATCTCTAGTTATAACATCATTTCTAGCCACAAAAAAGAGTAGCACCAGAAAAGAGACAAGTCAGTCTTAGTCAAAGAATAATATTGTATAATTTTACACATAAAACTTATTTATATAATCATATCTAGTCAAGCCTTGTTATATTTATGTTAAAAATTAAATAAATTATTTTTCCAACATTCACACATTACATGTTTGATGTAATCTATAAGTTATAACATATAGTTTTATATCAAACTAGAAATTATGTTTTAGTTATTTTGATGTAATTCAAAGTTTTTATATACTTGGAGGATGAGGTGACCCTCTCCCAAGTATTTTAAATAAATATAAAACCCTCTTTTAAAGGGTTAAAGTTTTGATCAATATATAAAAACAAATCAAACAATTGATTGTCATTTAACTATGTTTGTTCTATCTTCTTCCTTATCTATGTTATTGATATTTTAGCTTCTTTATCTATATCAATTCAATAAATTTAAGTGTGTTAATTCTACAAATGAATCTAATTATTTTAATTTATGAATATTGTTCTTAGATATGCAATATCTATTGAGAATCGGTAAATTTCATTAGTTTAAGAGTGATTAGTATAGATTAAGTTGATAATCTAAGGTGTGTAGGAGTATTTCATTTGGTATAGGATTTATGGCATTTGATATAACTACTCTAGATAGCTTTAAGGTTTTAGTTTTAATCTCTCAAATAAGGGTGTGAAATAAAAACTCTACGGAGAGTAATCTTAATTTGAGATTATTAATCTTCCTATACTTATTTTCCCATACTACCAACTATGCTTCTTCATGAGTGTACAATAGATACAATCAAAAAACATTGGTCTTGTAGATACTTATCCACTAAATAAACAACCTTATAAGTGAAATTTTAGGAATAAAAATCCCTCCTTCTAGTTCCAACTTTTTTTTTCTATTGATGTGGATTTTATGAATTTTTTTTAATTTTTGTTGATGTGGTTTTTATGCACACCATAAAAGAATGAATGACATAGATTCTAAAATTTTTAGATATATATGGAAGTGAGGTTCCACTCTAGGGCACAAATTATAGGTATGTAATTAAAATAACCAAGTGGTGGAATAACAAGTTGAGCTTGTAGGTGTTTAACCAGGTTTTTGGATGGTTGTGTGAAATCTAATAGAAATTAATCACTAAATGAGTTAGATGGATGGATATTTACTCTGTTGTGGGTAGATATTAAATAAACTCAAAATAGGGGAAAGGTAAGGCAAAAAATAGAGATCCATGTTCCTAAAAGTCTAATTATAAGGTTATTTCTTTGGTGGATAAGTATCTCCTAGACCAATGATTTCCACTTGTATCTATTGCATACTCATGAACAAGCATGGTTAGTAGTCTAGGAAAATAAACACAAGAATCTTATTGATCTCAATTGAATATTACTCTCCTTAAAGTTGTTTTTACACACCTTTATCTTAGAGATTATAACTCAGACTATAAAGTTGTCTAGAGTAGTTATAGCACATGCCTAGAATACTTTACCAAAATAAATACTCCTACACACCTTGGATTATCAACTCAATCTATACTAATCACTAAGGCTAATATAATTTACCAATCATCAATATCTATTACACATCTAAGATCAATATTCATCAATTAAAAAATTCAAATTCATCTGTAGCATTATCACACTTCAAAATTATTTAATTGATATAGACAAAGAAGCTAAAATTTCAATAATACAGATAAGGAATAAGATATAGCAAACATAGTTACATGATAATAAATCACTTGATTTCTTCCTATATATTGATCAAAACTTTGACCCTTTGAAAGAGGGTTTTACATGTATTTAAAGGAATTGGTGAAGGGGTCACTTCATCCTCCAAGTATACAAAAACTTTGGATTACATAAAAATAACTAGATCATAAGTTTTAGTTTGATATAAAATTATATGCTATAACTTATAGATTACATCAAACATGCACGTGTGTATTCTAGAAAAGTAATTTGTTTAATTATAACATAAATATAACAAGGCTTAGCTAGATGTAACATTAGAATAAGTGTTACATGAAAAATTATACAAAATTAGCCTTCACCTAAGGTTGAATTATCTCCTAATTAGTGATACACATTATTGTGGCTAGAATTGATGTTGTAACTAGAGATGAGCTGGTGACTAGAGTTGAGCTAGTGGTTACAGTAGATGTGGTAATTGAAGTGGTAGTTATAGCTAAAATTGAGATGGAAGGAACTAAATTTTTAGGTGGTGTAGATGTGATAACTTGAGTTGAGATATAAGGAATTAAATTTGTATGTGGCATAGATGTGGTAACTTAAGCTAAGCTGGAAGGAACTGAAGTTATTGGTAGTGTTGAAACTATCACATTAGAAGGAGTCTAAGCTAAACTAGTAGGTGGTGCCAAATTAGATATCTTCTTGGCCTCTATCTCTTGATATAATTTGAATCTTATAGAATGTTGTGCTTTTACTATGATAATATATAGGACAGGAGGTACATTTACTCTATCTACCTATGACATTAACATTACATGCTCAGTTTTAGTAGCTTAGAAGCCTAACCAAAAGACTTCCACTTTAGTTGCCTTCTTCATCACTAAGATCAATGTTTCCTCAATATATTCTATTGTTAGTCCTTTCAAACTCTACTTAAAATTATTTTAAACTTGTTGTATCATTTGTTTAATAATAAACCTAGACACCAACTTCCCAATGCTATTCCATGCACTTGTCAATTCTAGCTCATTAAAATTTGTATTGTGCACTTCTCTTGTTTTATGATCTTAGAAAATATAGCATTATAACAATTTACCAATTCTTAGACATCTTGGGTCCTAATGACTACAATATTTCATGCATTTTTTTTTTCTAGGGGGTCATCAAATTTAAATGGTTGAATGACTTATTGGTATTATACAAAACCAACAAATTTAATATGTTCTCATCTTCCTTGAGAACCTTAAATAATTTCATTATTATGGTTGAATGGGGAGATAATTTTTCTGTAAAATAATTAATGGTATCTAAATCTCATATAACCTTGATGCTAAACTTTGAACATCTTGTTCTATCCTAGAGGGAATGCAAATTACTTGTTGATATTCCCTATGTTTCTCTAGCTCTTCTTCCAATTATTTTCTTGCCTATTTTATTCCCTTATGAATGGTTGGAATTTCTCCATTATGGGTCTCCATGTAGGACTTGAAGTCATCAATGAAAGGGTATTGACCCTTATTTTTGTCTTATATTTTCAAAAGAGAGTAAATTTCTTCTCTTTATTCTAGAATTAGGCTTCACTCACTATTTTCTTCTATCTTACTCTTCCTTACCCTTTGCATCGAGATAATTGATTTATCAAAGAGAGAGATCATAGTGGGTAGTTCAATGATCTTAAAGTTTAGTCTCTTAGAATTTGATGCTCCTAATTCCTTGGTCCAATCTAGAAGATTCATCTTTGATGGATCTAATGGTCATGCCTCTATTTGAGTGTCTTATGTAAGATTAGTCTTAAGGGATGGTTTATGTGTTGAAGGCCATATTATTTTGGACTAGTCTATATTCCTTAGATGTGGCATGGGATGAAAAATGTAGACTAATTTTTTCTTGGGATATATTTTGGTGGCCACTACTACTATGGTTTTCACTTCTCCTAATGAGGGCATTGGTGAACTCAATTGAGTAGAAGAAACTAACACTTGGGTGATGGGTTGGTTGGTGGTAGTATAAGTAAAGGTGGATAATAAAGGATTAGTTGTTGACATAATGAAAATAGGCCCAATAGGGAATGATGACACATGAGGGAAAGTAGATAAAATTGGAATGGCAAAGAAGAGATGATTGGCAATGACATAATAGGAAAAAAGCCAAGGGGAGTAGTAAATATAGAACCCTTACCAAATTGTTCACCACTAAGTGGTGCCTTTCATTTTAATCATTTTAAGATTATAACCTTGGATTTATGTATCTCCTCTTCATCCACCTCATGTCTTGGTTTACATTTAATTAAATGTTATGCCTACTCACTTGGTACTTTTGCAGATGGTGTTTATGGCCTTTCTACCCTAGATTTTATTTTATTAAAAAAAATTCCTCTAGTCAAGATGTAATAAAAAGTTTTATTATTTTTATTAGTGGTCCTTTGAATATTTAAAAATTTATTGGAGACAACATGCACTAATTGGCTTATTAATATGGTAGACATATTCCACCTTTTTATAATGGAGAATATTTGAAACATTTTTTTTTCAATGAAAGTATGTTGCCCCATACCTATGCTTATTAGATGATTTAGGATTTGGTTGAATTTTATTTCATATTTTTAATCTTCCATTCCTTTTAGTATATTTCATGTTTAACCTTATGTTTCCCTTTGTCTTTGATTTGTCCTATTTTTAAAATTCTATGAGATAGTTCTTTGACTCTATTTCCTAATGGATAAAATAATTATTTATGAAACTAGAAGTTATAAAGTTATCTTTTGACTTTACACATCAAGTCCCCAATTCAAGCCAACAATTGTTGCCAAAATTTATTTTTAATGAACTTTATAATTTTTACATGAGTGTGTATACCCATTCGAAGTGATAAATATTCATGAATGAAAATTATTCTAATTTTCAAATTTCCTCTATTTTTAAGAAATCCATAATTTTTTTGGAAATTTTTAAACTTACCTAATTTCTCCAATTATTTATAATCCTTGAAATTCCAAAACCACTTAAAAGTTCATAAAACATCTAAAACACCTAGTTTTAACTATGTTTTGTTGGTTCATTTTCATGAGTTCACAAAGGCCCACAATATCTAAATAAGTCTATAACCTTTATTTTAAAATTATTTTTATAATTTTATAATTTCAAATAAGTTTTTTAAGTTCCTTAAGTACATGAAGCACTTGAGCAGCCTAAACATCCTGAAGCTTTGGCTTCTCCCACATCATAAATAGTATATTGATATTTTTGAGCTTTCAAGAAAGTTACAAAAGGCTCTAATAGTAGTTTTGTTACATAAAACCCATGAGATTCAAAAAAAACATTTAAAACTAAACTAAAATTAAAGTATTATAAAAATAAAAATATTAAAAATTAGATCCATCATTGTTTAAACTCTAAATTTGAATAAGAGGCATATTTTTTAGTTTAAAAGTTTTGTTCAAATGATATAAATCAAGGTCAAGAGTTTCTATTTTCTCATAAAAGTTATAAATTCCTCTAATATTTCAATTAATGGTGATTTTGGCTTCCATATTCCACATTT
Organism: Torreya grandis; assembly: GCA_037957365.1. Lineage (NCBI taxonomy): Eukaryota > Viridiplantae > Streptophyta > Pinopsida > Cupressales > Taxaceae > Torreya > Torreya grandis. Next base: position 679,687 of record JARHVA010005295.1, read on the forward strand.
ATACTTAGGACATAGTGATCTTACTCTTTATGAAGTTGGTCTCTCTCTTTCTTTGTCTTTTTCATTATGTTTCATGTAATTTCATTCATTTTCTATGAAATTTTATATAAATTATTACATTTCATTTCACTTAAATTTTATTAATTACCCACTATTTTCTCTCTAATCCCTTTTGTAAAACTTTTTTTAATGCTTTGAGTGATATACAACCTTTCCCATAAAATTCAATTCTTTCATTGTATAAATTCTTACATTTTAGGTTTTTAAAGTTCTTTGGACACCTAAAAATTCAATTTCATTAAAACAAAATCTTCAATAAGTCTCAAATATATTTATAAAAACTTTTATAACCACTATAAACTAGACCTATTACTCACACACACTTCTTGCCTCCCAACATTGTCATTATAAATTTGAAATTGCTAGCTGAAAATTCATTATGCATATCTTGTTCTGCCAAAATTAAATTAAAATGCATGGGCTAAAAACATATTTCCAACATAAAAAATTATTTTAGAGATAAAATATAATTAAATAAGACATAATGACATTTAATAATTTTGTGATAAGGTGGAAGATGTAAAAATAACTACATTAGGATAACATATTTTTTATAGTGGGATTGCACATGTAGTTGATTTTACCACATCTATTCAATGTGTGAAATTGGTTATGAATTGTGCCAAATAATATGATACAAAGAAGAGGGATATCAAATCTACTGATTATTTATAAATATCTAAGATTGATTTTCAATAAATTGAAAAAAAAATTGGTATTCTAACACATGATGAAATAATAAACATAAAAAGGGATATTACAATGAGATCCCAAAACTAGATCGATGATAAATTTTTGAACATGATTAAAAAACTTAGTTCAAGAAGAAAATAAAAGGACCCTTAAAGGTCTTAACTAGGATATAATATCATGAATAATTATATAATATCATAAATATATTGAACAAAATTATGGGTAATTATAACAGACAATTTGTATCTAAATGGATGTGCCTATACATCAACATAGTCTTAATGGGAAAATAGTTTATTGATTAGGGGAAGTAATTAGTTAAATTAACCATGACCAATTAATATATCTTTAATCAACTTAATCACTATGTAGTACCTCATACTTTGTATATTTTATTGGTTATTTAAGATAATGGACATGATTAAATGTGGAAGGATGATACTTACCACATAAGCTAATATACGATAAGTTACCACAACTCACTCATGTAAAATAAAAAATACATTTTTAAATAGTGAACTATGCTTCAAATATGTTTGGTGTGATGAATTTATAAATAAACACATCTACATGGATCTCAAACTAGTTTGTTGCTTTAGTCAATAAATTTGTAAGTTATATTATAAAAATTACTGACATTCATATAGATTAGATTTGGAGGGTTCACAAGAATGACTTATAAATTTACAAGATATGTAAGTGATAATATCATAGTTAGTTATATTTTAAGGAAATTATGTAAAATTCACAAAATTTCTAAGATATGTAAGTGATAACATCATCATTAATGAGTTTTGAAGTAAACTAGGGGAAGTTCACAAAAATTTCAACAAAAATTATGTAGGATGAATTGCATTTCTTATCAGTTTAAGCTATTACATGTGAAAATCATCTCAACTTGCATCTAACATTGAGAAATCCATGATTGATTTCCCATGAAATTTCTTACCATTTTTTCCCTTCGATAGTAATAATTTTGTGAAGAACAATCTTAGACTTGGTCCTAGTTATTTTCATCAACCAAAACTTGAGGACTATTGGGAATATTGTGAGGATGTATTTCAAGTTATAAAAGGAGACTATTTAATAATAACCTTGGAGTATATGAAAGCATTTATATTAGAATGGCTAAATTAGGGAATAGTTGATGATGGATCAAATCTAATTGATCCTCACCTTGATAAATTACATCTAGTATATTTATTACTAATTTATTAGTCAACCAAATAATCATCATATTTGAAATAAGAAACCAAATTGGTTTTTAACAGATTAATAACTTGGTTCAAAAATAAATCTATTCAATATATAGTTTCAATAATCTAAAAATATGTTGGATCCTTTAAATATTAAAAAAGAATCAAATTAGAACATGCTACTCAACAATATGACACCAAGGTGTATTAAAAATTTCTTTAGTTGAGAAAAGTATAAATTGGTGTAAATGACAAGGATATGAATAATAATAAACTTTTAGAATAAAATTATTTAGATGAACATGAAAAAATAGCTCTAAATTTTTTATTAAGAGGGTTCCAATTCATTATTTCATTTATTAAAGATAATTACTTTCCTAAAGAGAGTCAGACCCTTATTTACTGATTGAAAATAAAATAAAACAATATCTTGTTTGTGAATAAGGTTTGTCATAAGCACCTATGTATTTTATTGGTCAAATTAAAACACCTCTTGCATATCATGTTTCCCCTATTCAAGTTCTTATTATTTCTTCCACTACACCTTCACAAATACCTCCATCTCCTCATGTATCCATTCCATTCCATCCCCACCTCATGTTCCATCTTCACCTCCAATTTATTCACCAAATTCTCCTTCACCACCTCTGAATAAACATGATATTTCAAGAGATCCCACAAGTGATTCTTAAAAATATATATTTCTAGTTGGGTCATCTAAGGGTTATTATACCCAAAGTTTTATCTCTGCATATAGTCCATCCTTTCTTTGAGTCCATTAAATGATAAAAATAGAAATTTTATGGTGTAAAGGTTGATTCTTTTAATTTTGATGTAGTATCCAATATATTTCAAAGTCCACCACCCAAAAACATTTAAAACTACCTGTAAAAGGATATGTGACCCTTCATGTATACAATTTGTTGAAATTTATAATCCTATAACTAATAATAATGAAGAAGATAGACCCATGTAAACTATAGTTTGAGTATAATACACATTTTGGATTCTACTCATGGATGAGATATTTAAAAAATTCAAGTATCTATAAAAAAAATAGTAGAGAGAAACAATTATTAATAAAACTCAAGAATAATTGAGGATTAGGTATGAACACTTTCATCATATATAAAGACATGTTTTAGTCAAGACAATGTTCGTACAACTCTTTTTTGAATCTATGTTAATTGAGGATATCAATAAGAATGTAGTTAAAAATAATAATAAATATAATAATAATGGAAGAGTAATGGAAAATGGATATAAAAACTTTTTGATGAGATAATAATAATAACATTTGGACATTTATAAGAATATCAAATCAAGATCTTAGAAGAAGTGAAAATAACATTTAAATAAAGTGCATTATTGAAGAATGCAGTTATGTATTGGAATATGTGGCCAATTCCTATGAAAAAATCCTCATATATGAATAAATATTCAACAAGGTAGATGATAAAATGTAATTTTTATGGTTTCAGAGTGTTGAATGGAAACCTGATATTCTAGAAGAAGCTTGGAAGGATTTTAAAAAACATATTAAGCTTTATGGTGATATCAAGACTAAGATCCATGCTAAAATATGGTATATTCATTATGGAATAATGAAAAATGGATATTATGAATCATTTAATATTACATGAATCAAATAAAATTTTCAAACAATGGCTAAAGAATAATTTAATTTAAATAATTTTAATCTAGAACTTGGAATAAATTTAGTGACATTCATAGAAATCTCAATAAGTGAAACATAAATCTTTATAATTTTTTCAATATAATGAAGAAATGGATGAAATATGATCACTTAGTTAATAACGATATCAAATATGATTAACCAAAAAAAAATAAGGAATTGGCATGGTAGTTTAGAGCAATCATGTTAAATCTAGCGTAAATTAAGTAATAAGGATAAATGGTGGCTTTTCGTAAGTCACCATATAAATAAAACAAACCCTTAACAAGAATTTGTGCCTTTAGAATATTGGTGAGTGAGTATTATTATTATGTTTATTAGCTAGTTTGATTTTTTTTCTTTCTTTTATAAAAAATGTTAACAATTGAATTATCATTGATTTTAATATTTACAACATGATACATTAAATAAAAAATATATTTTTTCAACTAATCATGTTCTTTGTTTCCATTTTATTTATATCTTATTATTTTTATTATTCATATTTTCTCTCTTTTCTAAAAATTCTTTTCCATTCAAAAATCCCTCATAAAATATTTACATTTGTGTATAACTATAAATATTTATTTTCTTTTACTTTTATAGTTTTCAATAAAGGGAGCACCTCCTACAAATATAGGAGTGACTAATTTTCCCATACACTATTGATATAAAATATATATTGTATATTTCATTCAAAATAATTTTTACAATACCTTAAAATTTATTTATTTTCATATTTAGGTACATGTAATAATGCATCAACCATGTGTGGATTCATTTTATGATATTTATTAAGTTACATTTTATCTATATCATAAAAGTTATCATGATTATTAATATATCATATCCATTATGTACATCCACTTTAATTATATATTCCCTTATCATTTTTTGAAAATAGTTTAAAATCAAAATTTAGATCCAAAATACAAACCCTAATGAAAAATAAATTTGAACCCCTAAAAATGAAAGACAAATATAAAATTCACCAAAATGTTTTAACTTTTTTAGATCAAAGGTGATCTAAATAAGATAAAAGTATTGAAATTAAAAGTTTGTAACATAAGATATTTACCATACAAATATAACTAAAAAAGATAGATTGATATATCACTTCATCATGTTTTATGAGGCATATGGGAATATCAATGGTCGTATTATGGATGAATTTTGATATAATGTATGATCTAGGAAAATCCCATTAGAAGCATGGAAAAAGATACTAGAATTTTTCAATTAGACTAGTGTGGGATAAATATTAAAAATATATAATGTACTAGGCTATCTAGACCCATTGAGCCTCAACATGGTTGGATACTATTTTATTAAGATAAAATTAAATATCATTTGGTGTAGACACTCATATTTAGTATTAGACACTTGATAATGATCGATTCGATCAATATTTAACATACTCGACTTATGAATGCATACGTGAATCATGTTCACATTCTTCCTCTCTCATTATTATATATTTTTTCTTGATATTATCATATTTTCATTACTATTACACATGATTTTACTTGTCTCTATCTAAACATCTTAATATCATTCTCATACTATTTCTTGATCTCAAATCATTATTCTTTTTCTTTGTATAGATCCTAAATTAATGTTTCACTACAAACCTATCCACATGTTTTTTATCTACTCATGTAACCTTTAATGGAAAATTTTATTAAATTCAAATTTTGCATATCAGTTAGAATTTACATTTTTCATGTTGACTTGGAAGAAATTACCCAAAGAGTTAGCTATATAAACATATCAATCATAAGCCTATTGATATCTATCATTAGATATCACTCTAGACATCAAGAGGAGATCTTATAAAGTTTTCAAATCTAAATCCATTGAAAGAGAAACCCATAAACTAAGTTTAAATACCATCAAAATGTTAATATAATAGTTTGTCAAGTGTTTAAATCCATAAATAGGATTGCACTACATATAATATTACAATGGTTTCTCAACTAGGTGGGAGAACTACAATTGGTTTGACTTCCCTCTTTGGAGTATTGGATATACAAGTAATGATTAACTAGTCACATAAACACATGAAAGTAGGGACATTATTTAGACACCTATTATTTTGTATAATACTATTTTATATAATGAATTTTTCATATTTTATTGCACTTGGTCCAAGTACACACATTTGGATATTTTGTTACATCTTCCCATTTTTTTGGGTCCATTATCATCATCCCCTAACATATCTATTCATCATATATTTAATTTATCTTCACTTGTAAATAATATTAATAATTTTTGGCATCTTTTTTACGGATTTTCTATGTTGCAATAGGGTATAAAATCTTAAGGTGATCATTGAATAAGAAGTAACTCCTATAACTCAATAAATTTATGAATAGACTAAAAGATTAAAATGGGAGATACGTTCTTAAAACCCTCCATCAGTACACATGTACTAGTAGGTCACAATAATAAGGTGTATTAGAAGACCTTATATTAAAATAACATCAAAAATTTGAGGAGTAACCACTATTAAAACTTTGGGAACATTCTACAAAGGTAGGTGTATCCTTCCCAAAGAAACAATAAAGGATAAAGAACACTATAAATATTAGTATTTAATCTCAATCAAGTAACATTACAATCATTTATAATGATTAAACACATCCCAAGAGAAGTATTTACAACATATATTGGGAAAAAATAGGAGAAAAATGGGGAATGTATTTAACTAGAGGGAGGGTTAAAGCATGTATAACTCAACCATTAGGAAGAACTTTTACCTATCCCATTAGTTTAGACCAAGATGAAATAGTTGAAATGAAGAACATATCCCATTCCTTACTACCTAATATTATGAAAATTTCCAAATAAGACCCCAATCAATTTATATTTTAGTTTAAGGTGTTGTGTCAAACTTATGATTATAAAATTGACAATCACAAATTAAATTTATTTCATTCATTAGTTTATGTCTTTGAAACCAAATTCCATTAACATATGGGATGAAATGGAAAATGTATTCTTGGAAAAATATCAATACTATTGGAGGTTAAGTGTAAAAAAGGAGGAATTATTATGTATAATATAAAAAGAAGATGAAAATAGGGAAGACTATCTTGATCATTTCTTGTTTATTCATAGAATGTGTGAATATGAGTTTAATGAATATCTATGAAAAAAAATATTTAAATTACTAGATTATGATTCTCATTTATCCTTAAATATAATGGGATAAGTAGATATAAATAAACTTGGACTTAATTATATTATTAAACTATGCAGTAATTATTCAAGAATAAGGGCTAACATTAGAAATCATAAAATAAGAAAAAGGAGCAATGATGAAGGAAAACTCATGGAAGAGTTTTAAAATATTAAATCAGATGTTTTGGTTTAATTAAAAACCACACTATATTTATTACAAGTAAAATATAATTTTTCTACTAAAATTATAACTATGTATTGTCCAAAATGTAGGTGGAAACATGCACTCTACGATTTCCCTCTTTATAGGGTAGATATGTGTAGAATTTATGATACAAATGATGATGATAAAAAATATTTCATCATCCTACGTGTCCTAACTAATCAATTGAAATAATATAGCCATCCAATATAATAATTAAATTACATATAAATACAAGGGAACAATTTTTTTCATAACCAAAATTAGAATCACTTTATCCCTAGAGCTTCTTTTAATCCATAGATGATACCATAGGATGGATAAGAACCTCCACAAACATGGAGACCACCAAATTAGTTTCCACCAGAGTGTAAATCACAAAAATCATGCATGACGTATCCTAATCAATAACCATGGGTAATAAAATAATGAGTATCCCAACCATCCTTCAATCAACAAAAGAGGTTTCTACCTAAGCAAATGTTGATGCCTCCTCCAACTACCCAACCTAAAAAAACTAAACAATTATTTTATCCTAAATTACATGCTAACCAATAACAAACCCAAATAATAGACAATTATTTCTTGCATGTGTAACTAAATAATAATGAACTATGGGTGTTAATATCATTGATTGTAGTAATGTTTAGTTATATTTAGGCAAGACAGTAACTAGTCCTCCAATTACCATTACATAATTTATTATTAGAAAATAAATATTCATCCCTCTTATTGAGATAATCAAAGAGAAATAAGACATGAAATAAAAATAAAAATGTTAATAAACTACTCCAACTATTCTATCACCAATTATTTTTCTTGAAAGACTTAAGGAAATAACAAATAAAAGTGTATCTTAGTCTAGGAACTAAGAAAACTAAGTATTGAGATACCATTGCTATAATAAATAAGATACATTATAGAAATAAATAAAATAATCAAATGTTTGTGCATTAATACCCTAGGGATAATAAATAAATATCCTAAGACCATATAGGTACATGGAAAATTGTGTACTTTTTAACAATAAAATCACTTCTACTAAATATAGAAACATTGGGAATCTAGATATCACAATAGATATATGAAAGAAGTATATACCTAATGTGTTAGTTGACCTAAGATCTATTATCAATGTTATGAAATCAAACACATTGAAATAACTTTCCATAACTTGAGTGAAACCAAAAACTATAGTCTTACAAGTGTCTAATAAATTCATTACCAAACCAAATGGAGTTATAGAATATGTCTCAGTAACAATAGAATCTTGGGAATACCCCATGTATTTCATGATAATTTAGCCAAATATAAAAAATTTAGGTTATCCATTGATATTATAGAGACCATGGTTGGCCATATTTATATCACTTATAGATTGAAAATCTAAAGATATGACCATTTCAAATGGATTAAAAATAAATAAAATTTCTTTGTATTTACCTACAAAACCATATCTAGATTTCATAAATCACTTATGGGTAGATAAAATAGATAAAAATAGAAACATTATTTCATCTTTGTCCATTGTAGTAGCCAAAAACTAGGTGAATTAGTTAGAAGAGGAGTTAACAAGTTACATTAAAGAAGCTAGTCTAGCTCTACAGATGCCCAATCTGGTTTTGGAGATGCCAAGTTTGACTCTGGAGATGCCCAGTCTAGATTTGGAAGTTTAGAAAACATATTTGGAAGGTTACCAAAAAAAAATTTATGGATATAAAGATTAAAAATATTATCACACACATTTCCAATAGAGCATTGTTAGTTAGGCACACAACAGTTAAGAAACATTTCTTTTAGCTTTTTATTATCCCCTAGTAAGTGTGATTTCAGAATGAGAATCCTTTTTTAAACACAAATACCTTCCACATGTTATAGAATCATCATTTAACCTTGAAATTTATCATGAGTTTATATCATCAAGTTAGTTCAATCTATCTAGGGATAAAATAACTAGAACTCCAACAAATAAAAATGTTAAACATAAATAGTTGGTGAGACAATGAGTAGAAAACTAACATTTTTGACATTATGAAAACCCTTAAGAAATATGTTTCTTAGGAATATAGTTAAATGAAATGAATTAATCAAAGTTTATTTAATCATAAAATATACATATAAAACATCAAACCAATAATATGACTACATAGAAGTATCAATCTAGCAGTAAGAGATATGGTAAATATAGAATAGAAAAAATATTGAAGATAGGATTCATCTATCCAATACCAAATAGGCAATATGTATCACCACTTGTAATAGTACCAAATAAACATGGAAAATATTAGATATGTATAGAATACAGGGAGCTCAATAAATCCACCATGAAGGATTACTTCCCTTTGCCTTTCATAGACCAAGTCCTAAATAACCTAGTTGGGAACAAATTATTTCCTTCTTAGATAGGTTTAGTGGATACAATTAGATAAGGGTATTCTAGAAGACTAGGATAAGACAACATTGACATATACTTATGGGACATTTACATATAGAATTTTACACTTTGGAATATGGAATGCATCATCTACTTTTTAAATATTAGTCTTATCTATATTTTTTTATCTTACAAATGAGTGTGTTGAAATGTACATGGTTGAAATTAAAGTGCATTGTGATTATTTTGGTGAATCTTTAAACAATATAGATAAAGTGTTTAATCAAGTGTGAAAAACATAAATGATTCCTAAGGCATGAAAAATTTATCATGATGGTTGATTAAGGAATAGTCTTAGGTCATCTCATCTCAGTTCAAGGATACATGTTGACCTTAAAAGTTTTGAAGTTATCTCACAATGACTTAAACCTAAGAACCAAAATAATATAAAAAGTTTCTTAGGACATGCAGGACACTATAGGTGTTTATAGAATATTTCAATAAGATAATTACACCTATGTTTTACTTTCTCGATAACAGTAATGAATTTATATGGACTGACAAGCATCAATAGGATTTTGAATCAATAAAATAAAAATTAACTTCTAGTCCAATCTTTAGAGGTACTAATTTGGATCAACCTTTCCATATACACATATATACCTCTAACAATGATATGAGGGTAGTCCTTGGTTACAAATATGATTAAGGTAAAATTTATGTCCTTTATTACATTATCAAGATTTAAATCCTAGTGAAAGGAATTACACCACTAATAAAAAAAGAGTTCCTATCTATTATATATGCCATGAACAAGTTATATCATTACATACATAGGTTTAAAATATTTATTTACACAGATAATTTCAATATAATGTATCTAATGAATAAATAAATAGGAGGTAGGATCATTATATGATTTCTAATCTTGTAGGAATTTGATATCATAATCATTTATAAGCTAGGAAAGGATAATGTATTTGTTTAATTTTTGTCAAGAATGAATGTTTTAGGTGAAGATGAGCTAGTAGAGGATAGTTTTCTAAATCATTAGTTATTCATATTTTCAACACACACACACCATGGTTTGTTGATATGGTGAACTATCTATCCATATGGAAATTTTATGATAATTTCACTCATAAAAAAAATAAGTGATAACTATAAATGGCTTAATGGAAATAAATTTAAATGTGGACATAATATGGTGTTTCATAGGTGTGTAAGAGAAGATGAAATTTATGAAATCATAAAATATTTCCATGATGAACCATGAGGAGGAAACTATTCAATCAAAAGAACTATTCACTGGATCCTTGGGGTTAGATATTATTGGCCTTCACTTCACATAAATGTGAAAATATATATTTGGCAATGTGATCATTTACAAATAATGGGTAAACCCAAATTGTCTAATGAGATTCCCCTCCATCCTCAAGTGGTTTTAGGATGCTTTGAGAAATTGGGAATGGATTTCATTAGTCCATTGATCCACAATATTAAGGAAATGAGTAAATCTTATAATGTATTGATTATGGCACCAAGTGGGAAAAAGTTTAATCTATATAATTTTCACATGAATAAATGTTGTTAAACTATTATACTACAATATCATTCAATGTTTCAGAGATTCAAGAGTAATAGTATCATATAAAGGCCCTAAATTTGCATCTAAAATGATTAAATATTTCATAGAACACTACTAAATCACTCAAAAGATGTCACCATCATACCATACTCAAGCTCATAGTCAAGTTAAGGTTACCAATAAATAACTAGAGAACACATTGACTAATAAAGTGAGCATTAATAGAAAATATTTTAAAAATAAGCTGCCTAATGTATTATGGACGTATAACTCAACTTAGAAGGCCACCACATGATTTAATCCATATGAAATTATGTATGGTAAGAATCCATTACTTAAATTTAAATTTTAGTTACAGACACTAATAAAAATAATGGTTATGGGTATAGATCTAAATGAACCATAAATATATAGAATTCTTCAACTGAATAAACTTGATGACATGAAACTAGAGAATTTTATCAAATGAAACTTATTCAACATTAGAGGAAGGCATGTCATGATAGTCACATAAATGAAATGAAATTCAAATATGGATATTGGGTCTTTTTTTAATTCAAATTACCAACATGTCAAAGGTAAAATCTATAGTATATCACTAGGTCCTTATCAAGTAGATTTTTTTTAGATGGACCAGTTTAGTTATTTATAATTGATGAAAACAAGAGGAAATACTTGGTAAATGGACATATATTAAATATATATCATAAACATCCAAGAAAGGATGAATTCTTTAAATACATTCAATCTTAAAAATAATTTGGTCATATGGATGTTTTTCCATCATAACCAAAGAACAAGATTTTGAGTCCAATACAAGAGAACCATTGAAAACTAGTAAATGGTAGTCATATTCCCAAAAAATATAAATAATAATAAGGACAAGAATATTTATTTCACTACTAAGATATATTTCCTATCATGATGCCAGCATCCATTCCTTCTCGCTCAAGCATCTCTCCACAATATGTTAGGGAGAAAGGGGAGTTGGTAGATACCAACCAAGTGGTCCTTTCAGAGAATAGGGTTCTTAATGTCATGGGAAATTAGGAGACTAAGGTTGGTAGATGACCTAAATTTTTAGGGTAGACTCATATGCTCCTTAAGCCTTCACTAGATAAAAATTATGTAAGTTTAATAGGTGTTAAAAACCCTTCCTCTATTCCTATAAAATAAGACATAAGTGTGACTAGCCTTATTTCTAACTTAATTTGTTTATCAAGGGGAAAATACTCTATTAAATAAGTATTCAAGGGTAAGAAGTTAGTTGTGGGTGTTACAAAGGATCTTTTGTTAGTATCATTTGAGGATAAGGCTCTCAAGGAGGTGATTCAATGTGAGGAGTGGTATACAAAACAAGGTTTGGTGTGCAAATTTGATAAATTTTTGCCTAGTCTCCCTTCTCTCTATGAGTGGATAACTGATTCATAGTGACCATTAATGGAGGATATCATGGAAATTTATCCATGTGACAAAGGTGTTTTCATTATAAATTTTTATAGTATTATATATCATAATAAGGTTATTCAATATGATTCTTGGATCTGTGATCAACATCTCATTTTTATGAAACATTGGTTTCTTTCCTTAAATTCTCTACTCAAAAACCTTAATATCGACCCATTTGGGTGCTACTATTATATCTTATTCTATAATTATAGGTAGATTCTTATTTCTTAACTATTGGTGGAACATTGGGTGATTTGATATAAATTAATACTTATACTTCAAATTTTTCTATAAGCACCTTCATGAGGATTCTTGTATGTGTAGATATTTATCAATCTTTACAAGTAATGATTGGGTTACAATTCGATGACCGTTACTAGACACAAGCCCTTGATTATGAGGATTGATGTTTAGATTTTGGAAATATTTTAAAATAGGTCATTTGACTTCTTCTTGTAATATCCCTAAGTATAAAGTGGGCTATTCTTAGTGGAAGGATGCTAGTGAGGATCATCTCTTAGTTTTTCCTTTGATTACTCCTATTTCTTCAAGTGAAGTTAAAGAAAATCCTCAAGGGGTAGTAAATAATGTTTGTTTGCCTTTAATTACGAATCAATATCTAATTCCTAAGGAGGTAATTTATTTCAATGTTGGATTAGATAGGTCTTTGATGGTGGATAAACTATTTATGAAGGTTGTTTCTAGTAGGATTGCAAGGGACAAATATTCTCCTTCCAAAGTTTTATCTTAGATTTTAGATAATAAAAAATAATGGATTATAGTAAGGAATAAGAAAAAGGGCATTTTATCCTTTATATTTATTTTATGATGCTTCATTATCATCATAAAGAGGATAATGGAAGAACTTAATGTTTTTATATAATCATTTTTGGTACTTGTAGTAAGTTTGATATATTGTATTTTAAGTGTTGTTGCAATCACACTTACCCTAGGATTTTTTCCTATGGTTTATGATACACTTTCTTTTATTTATCTATAATCTCATCTCTTTTTAGTTAAGTGTAAGGATTCCATAAACCCTAGTATCAATAATAATAATAATAATAAGGGGTGAAAAGTTGAAAATAAAAAATTGATAACTTTTTGAGGGAATAAAACAATTAAATAATACTCCTAGTTGACTTCTATAGGAATCTAAATTAAATTATGTGGTATTTATATCATAGGAAAATTGGAAAACCTAGGAACAAAGATAAACCATGTGTAATTCAAGGTAGTTTTATTTAATTATTATATGAGTAGGATTATTTCCCGAGTGTTACATTTCATTCAAATTACTCCCAAAAATAATATTCTTTTGAATAAGGACATGACCAAAAGGGGTCTTTTCAAAAAATTAAAAAGATATTTTGTAAAAAAGGCATGCATACCATTTATATGTATTTTCCAATGAATATAAGGGAGATATGATGTTACCAAGGTGATAAGGTATGGGAAATAATGAGACAAAAATCATTTCTCAAAAATATTCATCATGATGGAGATATCTCAAGGCATGGACCAAATGAAATAAAGGAATGATGGCATATTTTTGTTTAAGGAAAAATGATATGGATAGATTTGGGTCCTCTCAAGTCACTCCACATGTATAAAATAATTATTTCTTTCCCTTGAAATCATCTCCTTTCATATATTTCTCAAGCTCTACTATATTTTGTTATCCATGGAAATTAATTTAAGAGTATGTTTAAGTGTTCCTTAATCTATTATTTTTTGAGGATATTAAGCTTTGTTGATTAAAAAATAATCTCACTTGATAACCTACTGCTTCACTCCTCAAATTTATTAACAAGGGTTCCTAATATCACCAAATCTCTTTGAAAAATTTATAGAATAGGCCATAATAAGAAAATGAAACCTAAATTTTCAAAAGTATTGTTAGAAGATGAGGAGGTGGTTGTGATTTTTAGGAAGCTGGGTGGCTAGAGTTTCTTAAGAAATAATAAGGATAAAATGATAAGTTAGTGAAGGATTTTATCATTAATATTAAGTTAAAATATAATAAGGTTAAAGGCATTAATTTTTTTGTCAATAGCTCTTAGGGATTCTAGAAACAAGGATGATCTTAGAGAAATCCACATTAAAGGACCTAATTTAGATCTTCCATGAAGAAAGTGACCCATGCATAAACTAATTATTATCTATAAGATGATAACTAAAGGATTCAATATATAAATCTTTCCAAAACCATGGATAACTAATGTATTTTTATTCATCATCATATTTATTTTTGGTAAATAAGATTGTTCTCTTGGAGGGGATGTAATGAAAATTTTGAACCATCTAAAAAAAGGACTACATAAACCTAAATGGAGGGTCAATTTATCTATCTATGGATCTATCTAGGTTATGTATAATAGTATTTATAGGTTGTATCCTCTATTAGACATAATTTCTTGATTCAAATCATATACCAACACCTCTTCCTAAATTAAGTAGATGGAGAGGTTAAGTGGTAATTATTTATGTAAAATAAGTTGAAGAAGAAATATAAGGTAAAAAGTAAACCTTTATAATCCTTGCTCACACCCATATTTGGCCCAAAGGAGGAAATTGATAGTGAGGATCCATCTCTAAAATTGATGAGGAAGAGGAAATTAAACACAAGAACATCTAGAATGAGTTCATAAGAGACTCCAAAACCTATTTATAAAAAAAATCCATCATGGAAATCTATGATGAGTAATAAGATCTAGAGACATATCAACCAAGAGTTTTAAGGAGAAGTGTAAGAAGGAAGACTCCAATGTAGATGTCAAGATTAAAAACCCTACCTAGGAGAAAAATAAGACTCATCGTACTTGAATAGGATGTTATATATAAATGGGATGAAAATATTATTGGTAGTATCAACCAAGAATAGTTTTTTGAAGCTTTGAAGACATTAGAACTAGCTATAGAAGATGAGGTTATGGAGGCACACTCAATTGGAATTGAGTAATTGACAACCATGGAAAAACTATTTTGAGTTGAGGAAGCTATATAATATCCTCTTCCATATTCATCATATAAACCACAATAAGACAATTTAAAATGTCTATTTATAGAGGAATAAGATTAAGCTTTAACCATGATGAGTTAGAGAAAGTATATAAGTCCATGATTTTATCAATAGAATAAGTAGCCATGAAAAAAAAGAAGAGGACATAACATTCCTCAAGCAAAAAATACAAGATAAGGAAGAAACTATCTAATATTTACATAAGAAGTTAGAAGAAACTAAAATTATGTTTCTTAATTGATACATGCCCTATGCCTACAACCTTGTATTTTATCCCTAAACTTGATACATGCCTTAAATTACTCTAACTTTACTTTGTCATGTAGGTACCTTGATCATTTTATTTAACACTCTTGACCAATCTTGCTATAGTAAAGATCAAAAATGTTATTTACTCTTAATCATCTATCTCTCTTCTTACACTTCTCACCCTTCATGTTCCTCTACATTATCTTCATCTAATCACCATTGTAATTACCTCATACACAATGATAAAAGCCTTAATTACCCTTTTCTCACACATGGCTCTCTCTTATACTTAGTACTAAAATATTAAAATAGGATCTATAGATCTTAAATCCCCAACTGACCCTCATATAATCATTCATCTACATATTAGGACCCCTTTCTATGTCATAAGCATATACAAAATTATTTAAGACAAGTAGGGTTATTATTCATATCTTTATCTTTTTTTTCCTTTTTGTAGGATCTCCCTTGAACCTCTCTTATCCTACCTACCTGATACTTACACACTCCTACATCCATTTATATATATTTTTTCCCATGCCAAACATGAAAATAACCATCTTTTCTTGCCACTTCCATGCAAGGGGTAGTTACAACTTTCTTGATTCTTGATCATATTGGTAATGACCATGAATTTTACATTATAATACCACTCCACACATTCCTAGAACCCTATAATGTCATTTTTAAACATTCCACAATATTTGGATTTCACACAAGGTCCTAAACATCATTTTAAGCGTAGTTAGGAATTCAAATTTTCAAATTTGGGATTTTGGAAAGAAAATGAAGATAATAATTAAACACTCTAAAAGACTTGTAATGATTATAAAACCACCTAAGGGTCGCTATATGACATATAACACCCATAACACACAAAAAATTATTAAAATTAAATTTAAAACATAATTACATGCATTATTATTTTGTGATGCTCTTCATCATACTCCCCAAGTGGGGAAAATTTTAGATCCCACTCAAATGCATTCATTCCAACTTATTCCTAACTTTCTAATTCTTCTTATTATGATTTTATCTCACTATTTTACCTATTTTAATTTTCATTTCTTCTTAGTTGGTTCCTTTATCTTTTTATTCTTACTTTATCTATTTTCTTCCCAAGACTTCATTGTTTGTAATCTTCCCCTTTTGGTTTAGTTTCTTTCCTTATCTAGTTGGAATTCTCTCTAAGGCATCATAAAATTTTATATCTTTTAAATATCTTCATTGACATATTGAGATACTTTTTTTCTATCATTACCTTCATCTCTAGGCATTTTTTAAGGTGTCTCTTTATTGTATAATTCCACCAACCATCCTTTCTTTCTTTCACTTTCATCTTTCTCTATAGGTGCTTTACTTACCCTATTTATTAAAAATTTCAAGGTCTTATTCTTGAACACTTTCATATTGATCTTTATACATGTACATACACTCTTAAACATGACATTAGAAAATAAAACAAGAGACCAAAACTTCTCCATGGTTTCCTGATCCATGATCACTATTTTCTTCCTCTTACTTTCTTTATCAAGTGCTCATGTTAGTGCTTCCTTCTTCTCTTATATTTCTTTATGTTCTCTACAATGAGAACTCTCTTCACAATATCCATTTTAGGTTACTTACTTGAAAACCCTTTTATACTAAAGCAATTAAGGTCATTTCTTTCTTTCTTCTCCTTCTACAAGCGTCAATGGATTTACCTACACTTTCTCTAACTTGCAAGGCTCTAAACGACTTTAAACAGTGTTGATATCATAAATTAGAGATAATATAACATATAAAATGTAATTTTTATTTATTATACACTATATATAATATGTTTCAATAGAATATTCTTACTTTAATACCACTTGAAGTAGGACCTATGCCTAAAACCTTCTCTTTGATCCCTGACTCTAATATCTAACTTTACTTTGTCATGTAAGTTCATTGATAATTCTCTTTGAAACTCTTGACCATATTTCTTTAGTTAATGTCAAAATACTTGTTTAATATTAATCCTTTATCTCTCTTCTTACACCTCTCACCCTTTATGTTCCTTTGAATTCACTTCATTTGATCATCATCTCAATTACCTCATACACAATGATCAAATCCTTACTCACCCTTCTATCAGGATTATCACTCTCCTTGATCTATATTTTTAGGCCTCAAATCCTAAATCAAGGATTTATGGATCTTTAATTCTTAACTAATCCTCATTTAATCATTCATTTGTATATTAGGACCTTTTTCCATATCATAAGCATATACATAATTCTTCAAGGTAGGTAGGATTATTATTCATATCTTGATATTTTTTTGTCTTTATTTAGGTTCTCCATCAAACCTATATATTCTTACTTGCATACTAATTACACACTTTTACATTCTTTTTTATATATTTTTCCCATGCCAAACATGTAAATAACCATCTTCTCTTATCACCTCCATGTAAGGGGTAGTTACAAATTTATTTATTCTTGTTTATATTGATAATGAACATAAATTATATGTGGTAAGACCATTACACACATTCATAAGAAACTCTAGTTACATTTTCCAACATTCCATAATATTTGTATTTTACACAAGGTCCTAAACATCATTCTAAGCCTAGTCAGGAATTCAAATTTTCAAATTTGGGATTTTGGCAAGAAAACAAAGATAACAATGAAACACACACTCTCAAATAAATATAATGATTATATCACCACCTAAGTTTCTTTATATGACCTATAACACCCATCACACACCAAAAATTATTACAATAAACTTTAAAACACAATTACATGCCTTATTCTTTCATAATGCTCTACATCATTAATAAATATAATGAAATATCTTCATTGAAATAAAAAATGGTGGAACATAAAAAATAAGTGGATTGTGGTATGAAAAAATATTATATTATGATGACATCATGTCCTATTGGGAAGAAACTTGTAAAACCCACAAGGGGGCGAAGGTAGAGAATAATAAGTTGAAGAGGGATATTGAAGAAGAGAGAAAAAAAGAGAAATTACAATCCACACTAAAAATACATTGCAAATTAAATGAAAAAATCTTATATTGTATAAGCCATACCTTTATATATGGTCTCTTTATTTAATAACAATTCTATATACTGTAATTACTTAGAATTCTTTATGATTACCCCTATGGAATAAAAGATGATAATGAGTTTATGGAAGCCTATAAAATTAGTACCCCTAAGTGGTAAAATATTTTTTATGAGTTCTATTTGTGTAAATTTATCTTATGACACATGTATTCCTTCACAATTAACCTATTTTTAGGATAATTAAAAATTAAATACTTCATCTCCACCTTCTAAAATTAGTTTTCTAAAGTGAGAGAATATAAGAATATTTTATATGATTTAAAACTATTGGGCTCTATCTGAGGTATGAATTCCATGATCCATAAAAGATGATAATTTTTTTCTCAATCTTATGTATAATCAAAATAATAGGGCACAACTTCCAAAAATCATGAGTACAAGCATTTCTTATTTTGAATAATACACTAAATTTTTTTAATATAACTCTTGTTTCATGTGATAAAATATGGGACACATTGAGTATTCCTTTGAGGATAAGGGATGCCATTTATCTCACTAATATTAGATGGTGTTTTTCAATAACTATATACATTACATAGATGATACAGTAGTTTGGAAAGGCATATGGACAAGAATGGATTGGAATGAGGTATAAACTTATACTCATACTTAACCCTATTTATTCATGGACTAATATAAAAACTCAAGTATTAGAGTATTTTGAGATATTTAGAGCTATATTCAAAGCATATAAGGGTTATATTAGTCCAATATTATTTAATTGGGACACATACTATGACATTTATGACCTTAGTAAAAAACTACTAGACGTGGTAGTTAACATAGAATAGAAGATATCCTATATTATAAGAAGAATTTTGAAAGGTAAAGTGTGTGGGAAAAGATGAGACCATAAAATAAATCATTAAATTCAAGTAATAACCTCATTTTTAATCTATCTTCATTTTTTGTGGATCTAGATGTGCATGCTATAACTCATTATTAATTCAAATTAGAAAATGAGTACTTTGACTTGATTATTTTTTTCAAGTTAATTTTACCTTTTTACACCACTTTGTTCCAACATTTTTCATGAAAATCCAATTTTTTTGTGTATACAGGTCATATTTATGTAATATAGGAAAATAATGCATTTTTGGCAAGAAACAAGACTTCAAAATATCAGCTCAGACTCGCTACAAGGATCTCTAACCTAGAATTGAAGATCACCAGGATGGCATTAGAGGCCATCATTTTGGCTCCAGATATCACCAATATAGTTTTATAGGTTTCAATACTTAATTTAGATATGCTCAAACCAATTTTGAAGGCTTTGAATAGCTCATAAAAATGTATTTTAAGACTTGTCATCATTGTTTATAACATATTTGCTTGATTAAAATCATCCTAATCTGTTTTAGAAACATTTATAGAAGTCATGTATAAAATTTCCAAATTATTATGTCTATTTATAGCCATAAGTATTTATATTAGTATTTATAAAAGTAATTCTAAGTAATGTAATTAGGTTTTTTCTAGAAAATATATGGTTTCAACTATAAGAATAATTTATAACTAGCACCAACTAAATATAACACATGCAAATTGATACCAAAACATTTCTAGTGGTTCCTCCTTTGAAACATGGAAAGGATGTTGTTATATTTCAATTTTTAATAGATAATAGCCTATTTTGTTATGGTCTTATAGGAGGTTAGTCTATTTTGATTAGATGTTATAAAAGGATTGTCACATACAAATTATGTCTTCCTATTGATATGGGGATAGAGAATAGAACATAATGAGTACATATAAATTAAATTATTGAAGCATAAAACTAATATTTTATATCATTGTAAACATTTATATAATTAATTAAGAATTTATTTCATGGTATTCATAAAATTCTAGTGTGATATGATCCTATTCCAAAGGAAAACAAGGGACCAATCAACTAAAGAAGTAGGACCATTTGAGGTATTATATGTTTATGTTATTATGTGTTTTTATCTTTCATTCCTTTATGTAAATTTTTGTGTGAAAAATTATAACCTATAGGTATTTGTGTGTGTTTAATTAATTGGAGTTTAAATTTATTTTTAATTTTCACAACATTAATTTTCAAAGTAATTCTAATTTCTAAAACATAGACTAATTTTGTGTTTCTTCCAAATAAATTTCCATTACAACATGTTTCCCTTAGAGAATTTTCCATTATAGTAAAGTTTTTTTCCATTCCAAGCATTCAAATTCATCAAATATCATTTAATTTTACAATAAATAGATTCTTTTTCAATTAAATCAAGTAGACTAAATATTTAGGAGTAAATTATACACAACTCCCCCCAAATAGATAATTGTTAGTCACTATCTTACATAAATTATTGTTGATTATCATTAGATACTAACCTTGGTTTGATATGACATTAACTTGACTTAGTTGATTAAAATAGAGTATTAACAGCCACATCAACTAGCGTAAATGTTTTTATGATGCATTGTGGGTTTAATACATCATAAAAAAAGAACTATTATAATGTCTCATTTCTAGTTAGAGATGGTATTGATGTCATAATGCCTATATTAGTGGAATTTCCATCTCTTTAATTAGATAAAATAATTGAGTATGAAAAATTCAAAAACTCTTTGGATAAGATAATCATGTATTTGAAATTTTTGGAAGAATAAATCATAACAATTTTTTAACACAAAACAAAAGTTAAAAAATATTTGACAAGAAGGCTAGATAAATAAATTTTCATATTGGTGATCTTGGTTTACTATGGGATAAAATAAGGGAACCTTAAGGAAGTCATGAAAAGTTTGATTATTTTTGGATAGGTCCTTTAAATATTCATAACCTCATTTGAGACAACACACACTACATGGATTATCAAGATGTTACACATATTCCACTTTTTTATAGTGGGAAATATTTTAAACAATATTTTTAGTGAAATCATGTTGTTCCCTACCTATGCATAGATGATTTAAGATTTGGTTGAGTTTTATTTTATAATTTATCTTTTCCATTCCTTTTAGCATATTTCATGTTTTCCCTTGTTTTCCCTTTATCTTTTATTTATCCTATTGTCAAAAGTATCTAAGATAGTTGTTTGACTTTGTTTCCTAATGGATAAAACACTTGCTTGTGAAACTAGAAGTTTTGAAGTTATATTTTGACCCTTATATATCAAGTCCCTAATTTTATCTAACTATTATTTTCAAAACTTACTTCTTTTAAAAAAATTAATTTTTACACAAGTGTGTAAATCTATTCAAAGCAATAAATTTTCATCGTTGACATTTATTCTAATTTTCAACTTTCACTTGTTTTTGATGAATACAAAACTTTTCATAAATTTTCTAAGTTCCCTAAGTTCTCCACATACTCATAATACTTTAAATACCAAAACCACATGAAAGTTCATAAAACATATGAAACACCCATTTTTAACTATGTTTTGTTGGTTCATTTTCATGAGTTCATGAAGGTCAAAAAGATTTAATTAAGTCTAAAACGTTTGGTTTAAATGTATTTTTGGAATTTTATAATTTAAAATAATTTTTTTAACTTATTCAAGTCCATAAATTACATGAGAACCCTAAACACTTGAATATTTTGCTTTTTCCACATCATAAATAATATTTTAGTATTCTCAAGCTTTTATGAAAGTCACAAAATGTAACAATGGTATCCTTAATACTTAAATCCTTTGATACTCCCCCCAAAAATTAAATATATACTAAAGGTAAAGTTTTAAAACAATAAAATGTTCATAATGTTTTCCATTGGTGTTTAAAACTCTAAATTTGAGAAGGAGACATATTTTTTAAGTCTAAAAGCATTGTCTAAATGATATAAATCAAGGTTAGGAGGTCAAACTAGTTATTGAAACCTTTTAATTCCTTTGATATTATTAATAATGGTGATCATGACTTCTATATTCCATATTTTTACTCATGACTCAATGATCTTGCTCTTTACAAGGTTGGTCTCTCTTTTTCGTTAGCCTTTTCATTGTGTTTCATGTAATTTCTTTATTTTTATATGTAATTTTATACCTACATTAATGCATTTCATTTCTCTTCAATTTTATTTGTTTCCAACTATTATTTATCCCATGCCTTCTTTCAACCTAGTTTTTTCCTTCTTCTGAGTAACCTAAAATCTTACCCAAAAAATTCAAACCTTTCATTGTACTAATTCTAACATTTTAGATTTTTTGGTACTTGAAAATTTAAGTTCATTTAAACATAGTATTAAATATGTCTTATATATATTTTTTTAAAAAAGATGACCATTATAAACTAGACCTATTACTCAAACAAACACTTCTTGCCTCTCAACATTGTCATTATAAATTCTAAATTGCTAGCTGAAATTGCATTATGTATATCCTCTTCTACCAAAATTAAATTATAATACATGGGATACAAACTTATTTACATCCTTGAAAAAAATATTTTAGAGATAAAAAATAATGTTATAGGTCATATTGAAATTTAATACTTATTTGATAATATTTAATATGGAAAAATAGTTATCTTAGGATAACACATTTTTTATAGCAAGATAGTCAGTTTTACCACATTTATTCAATGAGTGGACTTGGTTATGGATAGTGACAAATACTATGATATAGATAATATGTATATCAAATATATTTATGATTTATTAATATAGGTTTGATGGTCAATCAATCAATGTAATATTTGGTATTCCAATCCATGATGAAATAATAAGCAAACATAAGGATAATGCACCAAGCTCTCAGAAATAGAACAATGATAAATGCCTTAACATGACTAGAAAAATTAGTATAAGTATAAAATAAAAGGACCATAAAAGGTAATAACTAGGGGATAATTTCATTAATAATTGTCTGATATCATAGTTATATTGAACAAACGTATGGGTAATTATAAAACTCAATTTTTATCTAAATAGATGTGCCTATACATCAACATAGTCTTCATGGGAAAATAGTTTATTGATTGGGGGAAGTAATCAGTAAAAATATCTATGACCAATTGATATATCTTAATCAAATCAATCACTATGCATTACCTCATACTTGGTATACCATATTTTTGATTTAATATAATGGTGAGGACTAAATGTGGAATGTCAAGACTCACCATAACTCACTCATGGAAAATAAAATAAAAATTTTATAAGTGTGAACTATTTTTCCAATATGTTTTTTTTTTGATGAATCTATAAGGAAACACAATATGGATATTAAATGAAGTTATTGCCTTGGCCAATCACTTTAGAAGTTATATTATAAAAACTACTGACATTCACATATATTAGAGTTGGAGGGTTCACAAAAAATCATTATAAATTTCCAAGATATGTAAGTAATAAGATAATCACTAGTGAGTTTTGAAGTAAATTAGGGTAAGTTCACAAAAATTGCAACAAAAAATACGTAGGAGGAATTGCATTTCCTATTAGTTTAAGCTATTACATGTGAAAGTCATCTCAACATACATATAACATTGAGAAATCCATGGTTGATTTCCATGAAATTTCATACAAAAATGTTGTCCTTTAATAGTAATAGTTTTGTGAAGAATAATACATACTTATTTTCATCAGCCAAAACTTTAAACTTATTGGGAATATTATGAAGATGAATTTAAAGTTCGAAAAATAGATTATTCAAAAATAACCTTAGAGTATATGGAAGCATTTAGATTAGAATGGGTAAGTTTGTTAATATTTGATAATTTATCCAATATTATTAATCCTCACCTTGATAAATTACACTTAGTACATTTACTACTAATTGACTAGTGAATTAAATAATTATCATATTTGAATGAACACACCAAATTACTTTTTATAAGATCAATAACTTGGTAAAAAATTATTTAGGGAAGCTCAAAGTATATTGGATATTTTAAATATAAATAAAAATGAAATCATCACATGTTACTCAATAGTCTGGCACCAAGGTATATATAAATATTCCTTGATTGATAAAAAAGGAAAGTGGTGTAAATGACAAGGATATAAATAAGAAGAAGCTACAATAATAAACCTATGTAGATGAACATGCAAAAATACCTCTAAATCTTGTTATTAAGAGGCATACAATTATTTATTACATTTACTTAGGATAATTCCCTTCCTCAAAAGATTTAGATGCTTATTTACTGATTTATAACATAGTACAATAATATATTGCTTTTCACTCAATTTTTTCACAAGCACATGTGTCTTTTTTTGGCCCAATGTAAAAAAATCTTGCATATTATATTTACCTTATTAAATATCCTATTATTTCATCCATTTTACCTTCACAAACTCCTCCATATTATCACATATCTATCCATCCCTACCTCATGTTCCATATCATCATCCACTTCCTTCACCAAATTATCCTTCACCACCTCCATATAAACTTGATGTTTCAAGAGACCCCATAAGTGCTTCTCAAAAATCTATTTCTCTAGTTGGGTCATTCAAGGCTCAAGATACCCAAAATTTTATCTCTTTAGGTTCTCTATCCTTTCTTTGAGTCCATAAAATGATAAAACAAATAGATTTTTTATGGTGTAAAGGTTGATGCTTTTGATTATGATGTAGTATCCAATATATTACCAAGTCCACCACATAAAAACATTTAAAATTACCTTAAAATGTATATGACCCTTTAGGTGCACAATTTTTTAAAATTTATAATTCTATAACTGCTAGTAATGAAGAATATATTACTTGAGAAGAATATACATTATGGAATCTATTAACGAATGAGACATTCAAAAAATTTAGGTATCTACAAAAAATTAAGTATAGAAAAAATTTGGGAAGAAAACTCAATAATAACTCAAGGATCATGTATGAACACTTTCAACATATATAAATACATTTTTTTGTCTCTTAGACAATGCTCATATGGCTTATCTTTTGGAATATGTGCTAATTGAGGATATCAATAAAAATGTTGTTAAAAATATTCATAAATAAAAAAATCATGGAAGAGTCATGGAAAATTTAATATAAAAACTTGTTTTTAAAGGATTCAAATTCATTGGTGAGATAATAAGGGCATCTGTATATGTACAATAAGATCAAATTAAGGCATTAGAATAAATGAAAATAGTTTCTAAATAAAGTGCATTGTTGAAGAATGTAGTTAGGTATTTAGAAAATATAGCCAATTGTTATGGAATAATCCTCATATATGACCAAATATTCAACAAGGAAAATGATAATATGTAATTTATATTGTTTCAAAGTGTTCAATGGAAAATCAATTTTATAGAAGAAGCTTGGAAGGATTTTTAAAAATATATCAAGCTTAGTGGTGATCTTATGACTGAGATCCATCCTAACATATGGTATATTCATTTTTAATTGATGAAAAATGGATATTTTGAACCATTTTATGTTGCATAAATCAAATAAAATTTTCAAACAATAGTTAAGGAAGAATTAATCAATGCAAAAAAATTCAATACAGAAGCCATGAATAAATCGAGCAAAACTCATAGTGGTCGCAGTGAGTGCAAAATAAATATTTCTAACTTTTTAAAGAAGATTGAATAAATGAATGAAATAATGATTAATTATTAAAATGTATATAAAATATGATCATCCCAAAAATATAAGTAATTGGCATGGTATTTTAGATAATTCATGTTAAATCCATTACAAACTAAGGAACAAGGACAAATGGTGGCTTTGGGTAAGTCACCGACTCAATCAAAAATACCTTTAATAATATTTCATTCATTTAACATATTGATGAATGAGTACTAATATTATGTTTATTAGATAATTTAATTTTTTTATTTCTTTTATAAAAAGAATGTTAACGTTTTAATTTTTATTCATTTTAATATTTACAACATGATAAATTGATTAAAATCAACATTTTTTCAACTAAGCATGTTCTTCATTTCAATTTTCCTCTTATATTCTTATTTTTATTCTTAATCTTTTATAAAAATTATTTTCCATTCATAAACATATTAGAAAATAGTTGTGTTTGTGTATAACTAGAAACATTTATTTACTTTTACTTTTCCAGTTTTCAATAAAGGAGGCCTCCCTTGGAAATAGAGGAGCAAATTATTTTCCCATACATTATTAATAGAAAATCCATTTTTTCAGTTTATTAAAAATATTTTTCCAACACTTGGAAATATTTTTCTTTTCAATATTAGTTACATGTAAAATGCATCCATCATGTGTTGATTCATTTAAATTTATTTATTTATTTGATCTATATTCTCTAACTTATTATTAAAATCAATATAATCATTTCCCTTATGTATATCCACTTTAATTCTATCTTCCATTATCATTTTTTGGAAAAAAATAAAATCACAATTTAGATCTAAAATCCAAACCCTAATGCAAAATAAATTTGAACCCCTAAAAATGAAAGACAAAGATAAAATTCACCATATTGTTTTCATTTGTTTAGATTAAAGGTGATATAAATAAGATAAAAGTA
Organism: Torreya grandis; assembly: GCA_037957365.1. NCBI lineage: Eukaryota > Viridiplantae > Streptophyta > Pinopsida > Cupressales > Taxaceae > Torreya > Torreya grandis. The sequence continues at coordinate 706,904 of JARHVA010005295.1, forward strand.
TTGAAATTAAAATCGTGTAACATAATATATTACAATACAATTATAAATGCAAAAGATATATTGATATATCATTTCATCATGTTATATGATGCATATGAGTAGAATAATGGTTACATTGTAGACGAATTGTCCTATAACATTTGATCTAGGAAAATCTCACTAAAAGTATGGAACAAGATAATTAAGATTTTTAATTAGACTAGTGTGGGATAAATAGTTCAAATTCATAGTGCACTAGGCTATATAGACTTATTGAGAATCAACATTACTGAAGACTATCTGAGTAAGATAAAATTAAATATTTATTGGTATAGACACTCATATTTGGTATTAGGCACTTGACAAAGTCTAATTTGACCAATATTTAACATACTTGACTTATGCATTCATACATGACTTGTGTTCACATTATTCCTTAGTCATTATTCAATATATTGTCTTAACGTTCCCATGTTTACATTACTATTACACATGATTTTTCTTGTCTTTTTATAAATATCTTAATATCATTTTCAAACTACCTCCCATTCTCAAATCAATATTCTTGTTATTTGGATAGGTTCATGCCTCATCATGGGTTATATATATCTATGCACCCCTTAATGGTAAATTTTTCCAAATTTAAATTCTCCATATGGGTTATACCATACATTTTTCATGTTGGTTCAAAGGAAATTATCCAAAGAGTCAACTATATAAACATGTCAACCCTCAGCCTCTTTATATCTGGCACTTATATATCTATCACTAGAGATAACTTTGCACATTAAGATGATCTCGCCTAAAGTTTTCAAATATAAATATTCTCAAATGATAAATACCTTAGCTAAGTCTATTACCACTTCAAGGTTAAAATGATAGGTTATCAAGTATTGAAATCCATAAATAGTATTGCACTGCATCTAGTATTAAACTAATTGATCAACTTAGTAGGATAACCACATTTGGTTTGACTTCCATATTTGGAGTATTAGATACATAAGTAATACTTAACCCCACACACACACACACACACACACACACACACACACACACACACACACACACACACACACACACACACACACACACACACACACACACACGCACAAAATTAGGGGCATTACCTAGATAGTTAATTTTTTTGTATAATATCCTTTTGTATAATGTATTTTCCCTATTTTATTGTGCGTAGTCCATGTACATACAATTTGATATTTTTTTTGAATATTCTCCTTGTGTTGGCACAATATCATCATATCATAACATATTTATTCTCTTATATATAATTTTTATTCACTTGTTACTAATTATAATCTATGCATTTAATGTTAAATATTTAAAAACCTACAAATTAACTATTCATTTGCCTTTATATGACCCTAGATGTTCTTGAAGTGTTTATAATACATTTTAAGTGTATTTGATTATGTCCTAGTTAGTCTATGTGAATTTATTCCTTAGCTTATGGGTCCCTTATACATAGAATGTCACATTATTCTATCTTTTACACTTGGCCATGTGTAGGTGTGCCTTATAATAGTGTATACATATAAAGGCACCTTTAGTAATTTATCTATATATCATGTGAATTCAAACCTATCATAAACCATGTCTCTTAAACCTTATTATATCAATTATTATCTATAAGATATGATCATTAGGTGAATTTTCATGTAGTTCCATCTTCACATCTAAGAAAGAGGATTTCAAAAAAAATTGTTCAATATTCCATTTACACTACATATAACTGATGGCAATATAAGTCAAGAAGAAATAAGAAGACCTCATTTCAATATTTTTGTGCATCAAATTAGAAAATAATGGGTATTGGTAGGATTGACATCCTAAGGTAAACCTACATAGTAAAATATTTATTTTTTAAAGTGATAATGGAAAAAAATAGTGGTAAGAGGACATGAATGTATATTGTAAGACATGATCATTGGACACAATAAAAAATTCACCAATATTTCCCATGATATGGTTGACATGCACATTGATTTTATCCCTATTAATTTATAGCTATAAATTTCATACATAGGTTCCTACAATATTGCATAGTTTGAATATATTGAAAAATCAATAATGCATCAAGGTGTGACTAATAAAACTCTTTTACTTGTCATAATCTCCATTTATTATTTTCAAAATAAAAAATATGCATGTTTACTATTTTAAAAACTAGGGTAGATCTAAAATTAATATTTTACATTGATAAATATTATATCTTCCTTATGAAATCATTTTACATTGTTGTTAGTGTAAATTTGACTAAAAAAAAATAGGGTAAATCAACAACTAATACTTATGATTCTCATAAGGATATTTATAGAATTTATATTTGCATTCTAATTTTGTTTCTAATTGTGTGCATATGTTTATTATCAATCATGAGATTCAACACTTATATGGACCCCTTAATAATTCTAATTTGTCTTCCCAGGATATTTTATCCATGATACATGAAATAAATGAGGTTTAAAATTAAAAAAACAAATGATATATCTATAATATATTGCATATAATATTAATACCAATTATAATTCTATGCATGTCTAACCCATAGTACACAAGATACTTAATTCACCTTTTTCTATGATTTTACAATGCCTATGTTTTCTTTATTTTATGGGAGTGGAGATCCTTATCTATATAGTAAGTAATTTAAAGGATATCTTGGGAAATGTAATGTTCATGATATCATTTTGAATAAAAACTACCCTAATAACATAATAGGTTATGCTTTCTTGGTTCTCCTTGCCTTCTGTGAGCCATACGAATATCCTTTAACACCCAAACACTGTAAGCTAAACAATGAACCCAGCTATTACCAATTTGGAACAAAACTCGCCTTTTTTTAGGCACATTCAGATTTTGCCTCACGTACTCTAGAACATTTCTATTTAATGAGTGTAAACCTTTCTCCGTGAAGCCACTCCATCAAATAATTGGTTTTCTATTCCAATCTGATCTTTCCCTCCTTTGCATGAATTGCATCATGATGAATGAGCACTCTAAGATCCACATCCTTGTTCAGTGTGTCTTGCTAACTCACCTTGTGTCTTATTCGAACTGCATGATTTGTTATCCAATCAGCAACTCCGTTAGCTTCATGATAAGTATGGGTAATAGTAACTACCTCAAATTTTTTGATTAAAGTTTTCATTTCCATCACCATAGCCTCTATTGACCATGAAACATAATTTTTATTGTTTAAAATATTTATGATATTCAAGTAATCCCCTTCCAGCCATATTTAGAATATCTTGATTTGATAGCTAGTTTGATGGTTTGAAGGGCAGCAAAAGCTTTAGCAATATGATAGTTTGACTTACCGATGGGGATAGAAATAGCATCGATTATGTTTCCCACATGGTTTCTCAAGACTTCTCCACATCCTGCATTCCTCGGGTTCCCTTTGGCAGCTCCATCAAAGTTTCCTTTGATCCACCCTTGAGGGGGGATGTTCCAAGTAACTGTGAAGAGTGGAAAACTAAACAAGATGTTTGGAAGATCCTTCAGAGAGGGAAGGTTGTGAGCTATATAGAATGGCTTCATGGTCCAAAACCCCATATTACAATGGCTTTTTTCAAAAATTGGATTGATGATAGGGTTACCCTGCATGGCATCATAGTGAATCTTACCAAGGAATTCATAGCGGAGGTCACAGGGCTTCCAATGGAGGGATAAATTTCTCAAAGCAGACTAGCATTTCAAATGAGGCTTTTTGCAAATTCCCAAAGATGGATGTTGAGGAGAAATAGTTGGAAAAGAGTGGGGATTTTTTTGAATTAGAGCAGATTAAAGGTATCTAGAGGGACGCCTTATGTTGTATTAGAGAGTATTTCATACTTGATGGAAGAAGCAAAAGATTCCATAAATTTCATTTTGTATTTCTTAATCACTTCAGACACAAAGTAAGAATCTCCTTTCCTTTATATTTGCATTTCTCTTTGCTCCAAAGTCTATTCGCTCATAGGAAAAAGGAGTCTCATCCTATATTGCATGAGGGATTAATTCTAATAATTGAAGGTCACTATAAAAACAAGGCTATTGCGATGAATCCTTATTCGGGAAAAAATAAGGACTTATAGAGTAACAAGAATGAAATAGTAAAAGGGAAAGAAAAAGCTAAATTTAAATTCCCTAGTTTCAAAAATTAGACTGTTGATGAGGAAACAGAGTGGGAAATTACTAAAAATTCTAGGGAGGAGAGTGTGGAGGAAGAGGGAGAAACAGAAAGTAGGCAATCAAGTTCCAGTGAGGAAGAAGAAGTTCAAGACAAGAATGAGAAAGAAGTCACTATAGAGGAAAAATCTGAAAATAGTAAGCATGATTCTGAGGAAAACCAACAAGTGTTTGAGGAAACTGATAAATATCTAGTCGATCCTTTTGAGGACCCTATTTCAATAAATGAGAGGGAAAATCTAGTTTAGGCCGCTAACCAAGTAATGGAAATGGGAGATCAAGTTAAGGATGTTAATAACCAAAATGAAAGCCCTGTTGAAACCAAGGAACAAAAATGAATGGAAAGGGAGGATCATATAGAAGAAGCTGGAAATAGTCTAAAAAAGAACACAAAAGATCAGAGTGATAAAAGGCAGAATGACGAAAGGCACCCACCTACGAGATTTGCCAATTGCAAAGCAGATGCTATCCTTCAATTTGATTTATGGATGTATAAGGAGATAATGGAACTCAATAGGAAAATGGAAATAATGGAAGGTAACTAGGAGGCAGTTCAGAACAAAATCAATAACATGGAAAAGCAGATGAGGGATATTCCCATAAAACTCAAAGATTATGAGAACAACCTAAGGGAACTCATTAAGGAAAGTAGAAGGAAGATGGAGGAGGTTACATCTAGCATATGTGATACTACTGTAAACATTGGAAAAAGAGCAAACAAGGAAATCAAATCCTTAGAGGGGCCTAGCAAGAGAACTAGACAGAGCTCAAAAAAGAAATCAATGCAAGAGGGAGCCATGTCAGCGGCTATTGCCATTTAAGACACTGTTGTGAAAGGTAAGGAAGTAGTGAAGATGATTTTGGAACTAGAAGAATAGGTCTTGGTTCTTTTAGTTGGCTGTGATATCTGGTCTCGTTACCTAGTTTTTTGTATTACTATGGAGTTTCTAGGTCTCTATAAAACTTGGGGTCTGTCTTTTGAATTTCTATCTGGTGGTTTCAGGTCCATGTAAAACCTAATTTTGATACTTCTTGAAGTAGGTTTTAGGTTTTGCCTGTGGATGATACTATTTTATCCTTTTCCCTTTGTTTCAAGGTTTTGGGATCCCTTCAAAACCTATTTTTACCTTAATCTAAAACATAATAGGTTATGCTTTGAGTTTGTTTCATACACTTCCTACATGCACCTATATTTTTTAAATACCAAAAATTTCTTTTATAATTCTCGTTGATGTATCTTTCTCCTTAAGTGCATGTACTAAGGAGTGAATTAGGATCAAGGTTATGATAGCACATGGTAATTTATATGATTACATGTTATACCTATTTATAATAATTATCTTGATATCCAATCATTTTAGCATCCTCCAATGTTCTTTCCCAATTTTAGCCTCTTCTACCTAGTATCATGACTTATCTTGGATAAATATTTCATGTTGAGTTAGTTATATTTAATCCATAAATTTTATATTATATTAACCATGGCTGACATAGTATTTTTATATGAACCCATATTTACACTGAGGTAAAAATACCTATGAAATGCTGACACTCCCTATAGACTATATTACAAGATGAACCTATCTGATTAGTGTGTCCTCACACATAGATCAAGTGATACCATGTTCTCAATTCACAACCATCACAAAAAGTCACATAGTTAGATCTACATTTTTTATGTTAATCCTACACTATCAAATTTATAGCTAAGCAAAATAAGTATGTTATTTTCCCTTTTAGTATTTTTTCATAAAATAGAATGTTCAAAATAAGAATAATTTATAGATATCTTAATATTCTGATTCTATGTAGAATTTATCATAATTATGATCTAACCAATTTCATTATTCCCTCAATTTTTATAATACAAGGACCAAAGACACTTTTATGTCAGTTGTGGATGGGGATACCATTGAGGCGGTGATCACCTTATATGATTTTCATACCATTTTTAGGTTTCTTATTATTTTCACTCTTATAGTATGTGACACACTTAAGATCGTAGATGGATAAAAGGAGATAGCTCAATCCACTACTAGAATTGATAGGTATGATGAGCATAAGATCATTGTAAAATTGTTTTAGGTATACATCTTAGGAATTTTATGTCTAAAGGTCCCTTATTATACTTATTGCTATTATCACTCTAGAGTGCACCCTATTTGAAGATGTGCAAGCACACCTTCTCTCCAGATGATACAATTAGATCTTTTAAGAGTGTGGGTGACTCTTAATTTATAATAACCTCTAGAGAGGGCTGGATACCTTTATATTTATCTCTAAAACTAATCTACTTTGGATTTTTGGGGTGAAAAAGGAATAAAGAAATTGAAATGGGAAATCCTATCTAATGGGGTGATGCACTTGAATGATTAGTATTCTCTAAAAGATTTTATAAAACTGATTAAGTAACACATATCAACCAAAAATAAAGTCTTCAATAAATCCTAAACATAAGTGTTTCAAAAGAAGGCTTGATAGAAGCTACAATGTAAGTTTTGTTCTTAGCTCTTTAGTTGACCTATAGAGGATGAGATTTTCATAGTAGGTGTGGAAAGGACCTACAATAAGGTTATATATATGACACTTGTATACTGGTAAACATTCAAAAATTCACTTTATTTTGATATAAAACTCATGTGCAAAATATTTCCTTTATTGATAAATGATGCCAAAATTACAATTTGTCTTCAGCTCAAGGAATAATGAAAAAATGTTCAAAAAGCCAATATATATGTCAAAATTATAACCTAAGAGAATGTGGAATTTAAAATTGAGAAGGATTAGTCTTGGTTTACTAACTCAATACTAACTCCTTTTACAATATTTAAAACAATTCTCTGAAAAATCCTTGAACTCCATAAAGCATGCATAGAATTTCAAACTTTGGCATAGAAGGGAGATGGTGAGCCTATCTTTGATAAGTAAATCATCATGAATTATGATACATAAATAATTATATGCTATAAATCCACTTGAGGATGATTTTTAAGTGTTTTAAAGGCTTGGATGAAAATTTAACAAAGAATAGATGCATGTCTTGCCAACTAATCAACCAAAGTAGACTAGTCAACTCCAAATAGGCTTGCCTTGCATGAAAAGAGATCTTGAAGGCTGAATAATGCATGATAAATTCATTTAAAAAAATATATGCAGCATTTAAATTCATAATAAACTCCTTGATGACTAATTCTAATGCCAATCTCAAATTTGACCATTTGAACAATTAGGCCAACTAAGCTAAATAGGTCTATTAGCCAAATTGTGCACTTGGACTCCATTAAAACTGAAATAAGAAACTATGAAACATGAATAAAAATTAATTTTACTTGGATAAATATTATTTATTACCAGAAATGTGATTTTGATGAGAAAGCTTTCGCCATGCAATCAATAGGGTTGACTAGGCCTATTTTGCTCCATTTTCCTCTAGACTAGCCATTTTGATCAATCTAAATGGTAATTAATGGAATTATTTATGACCAAATTAATATTTTATGAATAATAACAAGTCTTAGGATTCTATCTCCATTGATTATATTTCATTGAACCACCTAATATTTCATTTTACATGCTTTTTTCCATTAAAAACATGATTTCTTCCCTCATCCATATAACTCCATACATAAAATTTAAATTGATGTGATCCTATATGAGTTTAATTTAAATTTAATTTTTTTTTAGTTTGATCTATGATTATTTGATAGCAATAAAATCCACTTTCCTCAAAACTAGATTTTTAGGGGTTTATGAGGGTTTTAAAGCTAAATCTTCAAAATGATCATTCATGAAGTACAAAACTCCAGATATCATAATTTTTAAATTTATTTATATCAAAATAACCCCCATAAAATCCCTAAAAATATTGGATTCCCATGCAAAATATATGAAAATTTACCACATGGAGGAAATTTGCCTGAGGGGTTTTGATTGTATTTTGGGCTTCCTATGCTCTTAATGATTGTTCATAAATCACATCCCCTAAAATGATACAGATTGTCCATTAATTTTAATTACATATTTTTACTCAAAACATACTAATATAAATTTTTCAAATTCCACATATGGTGAACAATATGAGCATTTGAATAAGAGGCTTAGAAGGGCACATAGAACTGCAAAAGTGAAAAAAATCACCAAGATGAAAATTAATCTTCCCCTAATTAAAAAATCTTGAAAATATAATAATGGGACCTATAAAATTCTATAAAAACACTCTATAATCACATTTTTACTGAAAATTCAAAAAAAACCCTTTTTGGCCTATATGCCTTTTTGCCTGCATGAGCATGGTTTCCATAAAATTTAGAGTTTTTACACTCTTTATATTTATTTTTATGATTTAAAAACATCATCCCATGATTTTTAATCTTTTTATTGGTCTTATAAGCTTCTGTAGCACTCTAGAATGATGCCTATTCCAATGGTGACCTCCAATGGATGGGCTAAAGTCTAAGACAAAAAATGATTATATATAGTCATAAAATGTCAATGAAACTTTTTAAATCATTATTAAATTCATGATGACCTTGTGTACAAAATTTGAGGTCCTGAAACCACCTGTAGCTCCCAAAATCTTGAAGTTTCCCTAAAAAATGACCCTTGTGCATGGACTATCTGCATTTTTAACTGAGTTTTGGTGTTTTTGATATGATTTCATGGTTTTTTAATGATTTAATGATTTTTATTATTATTTCAATGTTAAATTCATCATTAATTATCACCATAATATCTTCAAGAGTTTGGAAAACTCATCTACCCCTGTTTTCAAGCACACCAAGACCCTCAAACAATGCATTTAGGCTTCAAAATGAGTGTGATTTGATTTTAGAGATGGATATTGGTGTATTTTTAGAATTTTTATTGGTAATAATATCTTAAATATGTGTTATTGTTTCTATGCAAAATTGCTTTCTACATTCAAAGAAGAAATAAGAAACTGAAAGAAAATGGTCAAGGCTAGAAGTACCTGATAAAGTCGAGTGCATCGAAATCAGACGTTGGAAGATTCTCCTCTTTGGCTATTGAGGAATGACACCTGTGAAGAAAAGAGACTAAAACACGAAAAGACGTTAGTCAAAGATATGGTGGGTTGTCAGGCGAACGCCTGATCCCGAAAGTACGAAGACTCCCTAGAAGGATATCAACCCACTGATAAAAAAGTAGAATATTGGATGAAAGTAGATTAAAATGACAGAAATAAATGACAGAAAATAAAAAATGCATACCTAATAAGCGGCACTGTTCTACACAGTCACCGGCGTCGGTCTCTGTGGTGCCGACGTCAGTCTGGGAAGGTGCCGACGTCGATTGAAGTACCATCATCGGTCGGGGCAGTGACCGGCGTCGGTCGGGGCAGGTTCTGGACAGAGTTGCAGAAAGTCTGGGAGAGTCGGGACAGAGTCTTGACAGGGTCTGGGCAAGGTTTAGACAGAGTCGGGATAAGGTCAGGATAGGGTCTAGGGAAAGTAAGGTCGGGTTTAGACAGAGTCTGGGGGTTTGAAGCTTCGGGATGACAGAAATAGTGAATGAAGAATAATCAAGAAGAAATAAAAATAAACAAAGAAAATACTTACCTGTCAGAAGCTGTGATGAAAGCCATAGTCGAAGTTGTCTGTGCAGTGTCGGATTGAAACGAACGCTGGAGTTGGTGGATGCTGGAGTTGATGGATGCTAGAGTTCAGACGCTGGAGTTTGGAGAGGAGTTCAGACGTTGGAGTTCAGATAGTCTGTAGATGTCAGAAATCAGAGAGGAGATTGAATGATCGGGTTGATTCTGATGAAGGCTCAGGGATGGTTTTGAGAGACGGTTCGATAACCATTTTGGGAAACTGATCAGGAACCGAATGGCAACTGATAATGGATAACGAGATGGTGACCGATGTTGGCAGGATTGCCGACGTTGGCCGATAAGTGACTGACATCGGCGACATCGGCCGGGTAAAGACCATCGTCGGCAGATGCATAATGAGGACAGAGTCTAGCTTTTAGTTCTCTGCTCATTGTTACATGCTGCCAGGGTCAAGGTTGGTAGAACAAGTGATCGACAAGGGTTAAATAAGTGAAGAAGAATAAGACGGGGAATGACCAGGGGAGTCGACACGATTTTGGTGTCTACATTTGCCCCTTTTTGTCTTGTTGGTTGTTCTGACGAACTGCAAGACAAAAATAGGAGTGATTACCCTAGGTGAGGGATAAGGTTGATTTCATCTTGTTGGTTGTTCGAATGAACTGCAAGACAAAATAGGAAAAAGATAGGTTGCCCCGATTATGGATGAGGTATTCCCCCTCAAAGCAGGAGTCGAGGGAAGGGAACCGAGAATCGGGTGCTGATTTGACAAAGAGTGGATGAAAAAGGGGTGAGGGTGAACGCTGCAAAAGTCGTGATTGTGCGCATACCACTGCACGAGATGGTCAGGTCAAAAGTGTCACAAGTCAAGGGTCGAGGAGTGCCAAAATTGAAATAACCGGGCCCCAGCATTTAGTCATCTGCTGATCGGGTCACTCAATCTAAGCTGAAGCTCCAAATGGTCATCGTGTTCCAGGTATCCCAGGCTCAGGAAGTGCTCCTAGAAACACGAAAAAGCCACAAGTAGGGCGGATCAACCGGTTTGCGATCCTATACTTGTGAGGGTCCAAAAAGGTCTACGCACAATTCTGCTAACCAGTCATGAGGTAGCATACATGCAAAAACAACCAAGGCAACAGTGTCTTGGAAGTAGTCGAGGTCAGAGGAGATAGGTATGATCTCCAATGGTTGGTGGTCGAGGGGAGGAATGGACGAAAGGATGTGGCCGAGCTAACCCCAGAAGACCCCATGTCAACTGAATGCTGTCTACATAGCCCTGGTGATAGGGCCTCAGGCCAATGTAGTTCTCCCTAGAAGGGAGGGAGGGTCAAAGGGATAAAATGGGTCGTGGTCAAGGACAAGGTTATGGTTAAAAGAAGGAAAGAAGGTTTGTCCATCAGAGAGACAAACAAATGAGAATGGTCGAGCTAACCTCAGAAGACCCCATGTCAACTGAGTGCTGCCTACATAGCCCTGGTGATAGGGCCTCAGACCAATGTAGTTCAGACAAAGGGTCCGAGTGGTAGACAGGTGGTTAAAATGGTTGATAGATTGGTCGATGATTGGATGTGGTTATGATGAAATGATGAGGAAAAAAGATGTTGCAGCCTTTTCCAAATGGTGTATTCTGCAACATTGGTTGAGGGGTTTTTCATCCCTAGCAATATTCCATATTCGTGATGGATGTATGCTAAAAATGAATTGAGTTTTATTTATGCTTCAGCAAGTATTGGTTTATGCTGAACATAAATTGTGGTGGGTTGATAGTTTCTATGTGTATTGGTGTCCATAGAAACTAGGATGAATAGGCTAGGTCATGTTGATGGTCTGAAAAGAGAGTTGAGTTGAGTCGATTGACAAGTGATGAAGGTGATTGTGACCAAAGTGTAGAAGAAGTGAAAAGCATATTGCTCTTTCATTGACAAGGACCAAAAAGATAGCATAGATAGGGGTTATGAGAACCAAGAGCCCCATGCATGCGTGACGTCATTGACCATAGTTATGTTAGAGCGGTAATCGAATCACTTAGACATTAAAGTGAGCTCAAAGTCCCTTGAGCAGGTAATAGGAGGAGGAAGAAGGGTAACCCATTTTAAGAGCAGAGATAACTTTGCCCCTTTTTATAGGAGACCCTGAGACAACTATAAGTCAAGTCCATGACCTTTTTTTTTTTTTTTTTTTTTTTTTTTTTTTTTTTTTTTTTTTGGGGTGCAGGCTGATCGATGCGGGAAGCCTACATAGAGATGTCTTTTGTTTGGTGGTCAGGTTGTGAAGCTGATCAATGTGGGAAGCTTCTAAAATAGTGCTATTTATTGCCAGATTTAGTCATAGCCATCCTTCAAGGGAGTGGTCTAGATTTTTGTTTAATAAAAGGGCTTTTGAATAGCTATCCTTCGAGGGAGCAGTCTATTAATTACAGCAATGATAGTACAACTGTCCTTCGAGGGAGCAGTCTATTTTTTTTTTTTGATATAGTGACCATGGATATTGTGACATCTTGATTTGTTTTGATAGAAATGTGAGTCGTGGACAAGATTATAGAAGGTCAAGGGTTCCCTTTTATGAGGACAAAGCATCCATACAGCATAAAAGGGTTATAGGAATTGTTAAGAGGAATAGGGTTGAAAAGAAAGAGGACTAAGAGGATGGGGATTGCTCAAGGGATGAGCTCAAGTTAAGTGTCAAGTGGATGAGTACTCGACTAGCAGTAGAACGGTCGCAGATGCAACGCATTAAGAGGCTCAGGTTTTGGGCGTCCATCAAGAGAAGACAGACGGTAAGTCCCTGATCCATACTTGTGCGTGATAATAAAAGGTCCAAGCCAATTAGGAGCAAACTTGCCTCATTTACTTCGCTCCATATTAGTCACGTGTTGATTGATGAGTGGATGTGAAGTTGACTGATATGGTTGTTGATTGATCGAGACTGGTTGAATGTATGGATAAAAAAGTTGGTCAATGTTTGGTTGAGATTTGGTCATTTGATGGTTGGTCAATGGTTGGTCGAGGGTTGATTGGTTGGTATTTGGTCTTTGGTTGGGTTGAATGTTTGGTTGAGGTCGGGTTAAATGTTTGGTTGCTAGTCTGGTTGAGGCTAAGTTGAAAGAGTGATTGATATGTGGTCGAGACTGTGTTGAAAAATTGGTCAAGGTTTGGATGAAGGTTGAATTCCCCGAGCGGCTAGGGAGAATATTTGACGGATTGGTTAAGGTAGGTTGAGGTTTAGTGGTTAGATGGACTGTGTTGATGTCGAATAAGGGGGTTAAAGGTGACAAAGGAACCAGAACCTGGCGTGGAGATCCCGAATTAGGTGATGAGGTTGGAGAGGTATGAGTTGGTGTTGATGATTTGTGGGAGGGATGGTCAAAAGGATCCTTGATGAGAAGGGAATCCTTTCTCCGTTGGTGATGAATGACAGCTTTAAGAGCGCAACAACGCTCAGTGTCATGTCCTGAAGTATGATGATAGTGACAGTATTTAGAGTTGCCGAACCAAGAGGGTCTTGATCCGAGAGTTGATGAGAGGGGCGGTGTTGAAGGCTTGATAACGTGGTCAAGAAGAGAGGTGTCATTCCCCAAACATTGGCGAATGGAGACCTTGAGGGCACAACAATGCTCCGTGTCGTGTCTAGATGTGCGATGATATGCACAAATACGAGTGTCGTCGAACCAAGGTGGTTTAGGTCTGAGAGAATGATATGGTTTGAGAGGCAGAAGGTTGAGGTGAGATGACTGCAACAAGTGCCGTAACAGCAAGGTATAAGAACCTGCTAACGGGTCTGGATATTTTATTACAGTGAGGGTTGATGACGTTGGTTTGAGAGGTGTAAGAGATGTTGGTCGATGATTTAGAGAAGATATATGTTTGACAGGTTGATAGAGTAATGGAGGCGACGTGCCTCTGTGAAGGATGGGAGTAGGCAGTACTCCTATTAAAGTGGACGGATGCGGGTCCAAGATTGAAGGTAATGATGAAGGTCGGGGAGGAGTCCTCTGGTGTGGTCTAGTGGTATTCGTGGGTTTGAGTCAAGGGCCACTATTGTGTGGGGAAAGGTTAGATGTGGGTTTGGGTTTAGATGTGGACGGAGGTGAGTGAGATATAACAATCTCAGGCAAAGGGCAAGAGGAAATCGTGACTGGGTCTTCCTCAATCGAAATGGGCGAAGAGATAGGGTCTTCTCTTGGTGGAGAAGAAATAGGAGAGGGTGGCTCCTCAAGTGGGCAGATGGTAGGGATAATCATGCCTTTTGCTTGTGCTTGAGGAGTAGGCAAGGTATGGTCATTGGATGAAGGTGGGGCTAATGGCATAGGTGTGATCAAGGCATCCTTAAGTATGAGAGAGGTCGATGGAGGACTAATAAGAGAAGAGAGTCTTTCATCCTGTGAAGAAGGTTGGTCAGGGACAAGAGGTAAGATAGTGTTGACAGTGTGTATATCATGGTCTTGAGGGTCATTGATCATGCTTTGGATGTTGTCTTGAGTAGGCGGGTGTTTAGGAAAAGGTTGTTTGAAGATGTCGAGGTTTTGGTTGGGCGGTGCGTTTGGGTTATCCAAGATAAGATCTCCCTTGTCGAGCATGTCCTGGATGAGGTTTTTAAAAGTTTGACAGTGATCCGTATCATGGCCTTTGACACGGTGATAGTTACAAAAGTGATTCTCCCTGTACCATGCAGGGATAGGTGTTGGGGGGTCGAATTGATGTGGTCAGATTGAAGGGAGATTGAGGACCCCCTGCTTGATGAGTTTATCCAAGATAGAGGCATCTGACTCTACAATTGGAGTGAATTGACGCTGTATGGATTGACGTTGAAAATGTTTATTGATGTAGTCTAATGTTGAAGATGTTGGTCGGTTAGTTATTGTTGAAGATGATGGTCTAAAGATGACAGTGTTTGCCAACTCCTTAGATTGAGAGTGGGCAGAAGAAGGTCTGGAAGAAGAATGGTTATTGGTTCTTGTGTTAGTGTTACACAATTTGACCTTATCTTCTTCAATAGCACAGAGTTCAAGCTTTCGGGCCATGGTGAAGGCCTCGTCGAAAGTGTGGAATGTTTGAACCCGCAAGGTGGATGAGATGTGACTGACACATGCTCGAGAAAAGAGCTCAATGAGCTCAGGTTGAGGCAAGGAGAAGGAGAGCTGGTTGATCAAGCCTCTCCAACGAGCGACAAAATCAACTACTGATTCGTCGTTAAATTGCCTAATGGAGTAAAGGTCTGTGATCGAGACTTGTTTAGTGATATTGATTGAGAAATGGTCAACGAATAATTGAGTGAGTTGAATGAAGAAAAAGATAGAATGTCTGGCAAGGGAGCTATACCAGTCAAGGGCAGGGCCAGAAAGAGACATAGGAAACGTGCGTAAAAGTAACGCATCGTCGTGGGCAATAAGGTAGCAGGCATGTCTGAATGCCCGTAGATGTTGTTGTGGGTCTTCCTTACTCTGAAAGCGAGTAAATTTAGGAAGCTCCCAATGGTTGGGGTATGGTCGGATAGGGACAGAAGGATGAATGGGCTTGTTGTAAATCTGGTCATATGAAGAGACATTATTTGAACTAGAGATAGAAGCTTCAAGACTAGACATTTTATCCATCAGCATCTTGATGATGTCTGCTGACGGATTGGTGGACGGAGCGCCCCCTAGGTTGTAAGGCGCTTGAAAGAGGCTAGAGGAGGTATATGACGTAGTCGGTTGTACCAATAAGGATGCAACGTATGGATGACTAGTCGCAGGGGCAGAAGTAGAGGTTAAGGGTGGTTGCGTCATGAAGGTCAAAGGTACAAGTTGACTAGGCACCGCCAAAGGTGGTTGAATAACGGTACTGGTAGAGGGATAGGTTGGCACTCCTACATTTGTGGGTGTAAGAGTGTAAGGGGTCGAGACAATCAAGTTCTGATACGATGTAGAACTTGGTTGATTTGTAGGTGATTGAGGGGGTAACGAAACCCCGATGGAGGTCGGTCTAAAAATAGACGAAGAGGCCAAACTTTCTGTATTGGCCATGGTTGAGTTAACGGTTGAGGCGAAAGGCTAAGTCAAAAAGGGTTGGATGACGAATGGTGTCGATGTCGTCGCCATGTCACCCGAGAGGTCTCGCATTGGATTTCTCGCGAGATAGTTATGGAGGGCTGCAGTATTGAGGTCTAAGAATTTTTTAAAATCTTGGTCCCCTTCAGGGATGATGGGAAGTTGAGTCGGGGTTAGGTTCGGTCCTGTAGGAGTTCTTTCAGTCTCTGAGTGTAACTCCATGATAGGACGGGTTAGAGATGGGGTAAATGAAAGCAGTTGACGGCCAGAGTGGTCAAAAAGGGCCTTGGTTTGACTGTGTGTCAAAACCATAAAAGGCAAGAGAGAACGTCCTTACATGCTCAAACAAGCAGATAAGAACTAAAAAGATGAAGACACAAGCAGATCCTAAAACTCTAGAAGTAAAATTTTTAGGATTATAGTGGCTTATGCCTTAGAATATGTGTTTGGGGAGGATTGGCTTTGTGAGTCGAGTCCTAGAAGAAGTAGTCTATGGATGGTTTCAGGTTTTGTTATGGTGCTCAAGAAGTCTGTGTTAGGGTCTGGTACGTGGCCTGGTGCTAAGGAGTAAGCTCCCCTCACTTCATGATTCCAGTGGTTAGCTGGTTTCGCTTAACCAAAATATACCTCGCCTAGAGATTATACTCCACCAGAGAATAGAGTGGGCTTTCCCCTTGGTGATGAAATCCAAGTGAGATTGCCAGGATAGGTAAGGTATCCGCTGCGGGATGAAATCCCAGTCGGGCCTTGTCTCAGGTAAGTTAAAATGTTTATTTTGTGCAGGTGGTTTAGTCGTGTAACATCAAGTGATCTAGATTAATTCAATATGCGGTTTAATTACTATGTGTGGTCTAAGAGATGCAGGCAAACAGAAATGAATGCAAAGTGTTTTAATGTCCAAGTCGAAATGTTTGTTCGTATGAAGACGAATGGAGAAAGAGTCGAAGAATATGAGTTTTAGCTAGTCTAGAAGTGCAAGAAAGAAAGAAATGTTTGTTTTAGTTCTGCTTATGATGTTGTTTAAGAAGAGATGAAAGGAGGCGAAAAGGAAGAAACGTAATGCGCCTAAATGAACGAAAGAAAGAGAGAACCCAAGGAGGACCTAGGGTCCCACCGGGCATGCCAGAATGTTTCTATGCAAAATTGCTTTCTACATTCAAAGAAGAAATAAGAAACTAAAAGAAAATGGTCAAGGCTAGAAGTACCTGATAAAGTCGAGCGCATCAAAATCAGACGTTGGAAGATTCTCCTCTTTGGCTGTGGAGGAATGACACCAGCGAAGAAAAGAGACTAAAACACGAAAAGACGTTGGTCAAAGATATGGTGGGTTGTCAGGCGAACGCCTAATCCCGGAAGTACGAAGACTCCCTAGAAGGATATCAACCCACTGATAAAAAAGTAGAATATTGGACGAAAGTAGATTAAAATGACAGAAATAAATGATAGAAAATAAAAAATGCGTACCTGATAAGCGGCACTGTTTTGCACAGTCACCAGCGTCGGTCTCTGTGGTGCTGGCATCGGTCTGGGAAGGTGCTGACGTCAGTTGAAGTACCATCATCGGTCAGGGTAGTGACCGGCGTCGGTCAGGGCAGGTTCTGGACAGAGTTGCAGAAAGTCTGGGAGAGTCGGGACAGAGTCTTGACAGGGTCTGGGCAAGGTTTAGACAGAGTCGGGATAAGGTCAGGATAGGGTCTGGGGAAAGTAAGGTCGGGTTTAGACAGAGTCTGGGGGTTTGAAGCTTTGGGATGACAGAAATAGTGAATGAAGAATAATCAAGAAGAAATAAAAATAAACAAAGAAAATACTTACCTGTCGGAAGCTGTGATGAAAGCCATAGTCGAAGTTGTCTGTGCATTGCCGGATTGAAACGAACGCTGGAGTTGGTGGATGCTGGAGTTGATGGATGCTGGAGTTCAGACGCTGGAGTTTAGAGAGGAGTTCAGACACTAGAGTTCGTAGAGTCTGTAGATGTCAGAAATTGGAGAGGAGATTGAATGATCGGGTTTATTCTGATGAAGGCCCGGGGACGGTTTTGAGAGACGGTTCGATAACTGTTTCGGGAAATCGATCAGGAACCGAATGGCAACTGATAACGGATAATGGGATGGTGACCGACGTCGGCGGGATTGCTGACGTTGGCCGATAAGTGACCGACATCGGTGACATCGGCCGGGTAAAGACCGTCGTTGGCAGATGCATAATGAGGACAGAGTCTAGCTTTTAGTTCTCTGCTCATTGTTACATGCTGCCAGGGTCAAGGTTGGTAGAACAAGTGATCGACAAGGGTTAAATAAGCGAAGAAGAATAAGATGAGGAATGACCAGGGGAGTCGACATGATTTCGGTGTCTACAGTTATAAATCCTTTTATATCAAATTAAGTCCATCCACACATCTCTTTGTAGCCATTTGACTCCTTTATGTAAGGTTTTAGGCCTTGAACTATGCATTAGTCTGTATAATGGACCTATAGGTATGCATTACTTGAAGTGTATGAATAGATTTATATCTTTAGACCCTCACTTTTAACATTATTAATTCACATTTTGTTTGAAAAATTCATTAAACTCTATGTTCCCTAAAATAATCAACCATCTTAGTGGAAATATACCCTTCCATAAACAAGTATTCATGACTATGCATGATTGTTCCACACTTGTACAAACCAAGTAAAAGTCTCAACATTAATAATATTATAAGTGAGGTTTATAAAATCATTATAACCCATTAGGTTTTTCTTGATTAATCAAAATCTCTTCATTAGAGACCCATGCTATATGTTTGTTTGATATCCTTAATAAGCCAACTAAGCCTATGACTGTGAGAAACACAGCTATGGGTGTATTTTGTGAATATGTTATACTTGGGTTTAATTATGCTATAATACATCCTAAACCATGAAATTAATGAATTTATATCTTAATTTGTTCTTTTCAAAAATTATCTGGCATACAACGTGTCCTTTCACTACATGACAAAAACCCCCTTGCTTGACTATGTATTAGGCCCTAAGGTCATTGTAGCTATTTTCCTAGGTAGTCATAGGGTATCATCAAGTTTATTTTCATATGTTGATCCTTTTTAAAAATACCCATTATATTCCCTAAAACCATATAATTAAGATATTGAATCTTGATGGCTAATAACATGAATAGTAGAGATCTTTAAAAGGTCTCTTTGCCCTTCAAGAGTCCTCCTTATTGTAAAGCACAAGCTTGTACCATAGCTTTAGGGTTGAATTTTGTCACCTTGTTTTAACTAGCCTTATATTATAATTACCCTTCTTTAATGACAATTATCCATTACTCAAAAACCTTCTTGAATTCATGTTTGGAATCAACTTGAAGTGCCATCATCTGCTTAGTAGTGCTCTTTGAAAATGACTATTTGCTTCTATGACTGTAGGTGAATTTTTTGTGTTCCTTTACCCATCTCAAAACTTAAACACATCCCCCATGTGATCTATATTAGAATCACTCACCACTAGATTTACCTATACATTTGGTGACTTAAACCTTTCAATTCATAAAAGCATATAGAAATTGATTGATATAGCCCTCAAAAAGGGCCTATAGAGTTATCTCTCTAGTGACTATAGGTGATGTGTTAGTTTTAGATGTAGGCTTTGGCTATTTTATGATTATATATTTCCCTAAAAAGCACCAAGGCCACTAAATTATTATCATACTAAAAACTTTCCATTTACTTGACCCTAAACCTTATTGAGGTCTCCTAAATGACCAAACACTTTGGTGAAAAAACCCTATGAGAAGTGATTCATATAACCCTGTAGGTATATATTATTTTAATAAGCCCTTAAGAACCTAAAATTGCATTTTGTCCCTTTGATATATTCATGAAACTATCACTATCAATGCTTTTAAAACTTATTAGTCTCTTTGGCCTTGAAAAACCATCTTACTTTAAAGAAGTAAGCTCTTCCTTACTATAGCATAGGCCTGTAGGTCTGTCTAAGGCTGTAGGTAGGGTTTTTTAATCTTTTAATGACAATAATTGATCTCCTTCTTTATGAACCTTATTAATATCATGAAAAAATATCCTATGTTTTAAGAACATTATCTTCCACTCTATCTTGAAGGTTTTTTAGCTCTTAAGGCTATTGTAGGTGTAATATTCACAAGGATATAAGTAGGAATAGGTTGTAGATGAGCATTATCTATGTCTTTGATATAAAATAACAAGGATTTCCTTTAAAACTTCACACTAGTTTATCACTTATCATGGGTTTTCTTTTATTAGACCATATCCCCTTGATTATCCCACTATCATAGACCTTGAATAGGCTTGATTATATTTCCTCATGCTATTAGCCCCTATACAAACTGAGAACAGGGTCCTTGAGTGCTTAGAAAGAGAAAAAAACATGATATGTCACTTAAGTCACCATTCTATGTGGATTATTCAAAAACATCAATGACCTTATAGAAAAAGTCAAAAAACCCTCTATGTACACTCAAAGTACCAATCCACCTTCTTGACTGTATTCTAGCTCCCAAGGTTGGTTGTAGGTCTTTATTAGGGTTGTAGTTTGCATTTTATCACTATAGATCATCATTGAGTCCTCTATATCCATATTATATTGACTTGTATCTAGATAACCCCATCTTTATCCATTTTTAAACCTTGTGAAGCTCAAACCCTTGGCTTATAGACTTTACCCCTTTCCATAACCCTAGTTTGTGGATTGAGTTGGGATTTTGACTATAAGTACACCTATGATTAATGTATGAGGCTTCTTTGTTGGTATTATTTTATGCCTTATTATCTTATTTTCATGAAATGAATGTAAGCTATCATTATATTTTTTCATCAAACTAGCTTCCTTGGGCCCTAAGAAGTCCTTTTTATTACCAATTATGCTTTGCTATAAGACATAGGGTTGTAGGTCTTTTTGGGGCACTATATACTATATCTATGAATTACAAAGCATGAAGATAGGATATTGTAGGTTATAATTCTTTGATGGAACTTGGATAACCTTAATGACCTATATAAATGGTCAAAAAACCACTGATATCATCTCAATTATGACATGTCGTATAAGTCTATTGTAGGTAGTAGTTTTATTACCATATGTATAGGCTATAAACTATGCTTGAGCTTTGAATCCATGTTATATCATACCATTTCTCTTAATATATTACTTTTGAAAATGAAACTCCACATGGAAAATGGCTAGAACCATTGTGTTATCTTACTACCTTGTCAAAACTTAGTTAGGTCATTATCCCTATGGCTAAATCATTGTCCTTATGGTGTAGATGTAGTAAAATGAGTGCATAATACTCTTGTTTATGCTCATATTGATCCTTTGTCAACTGGTATCTCCTTGATGATGAGACTAGGTAATAGATATGGGTGTTTGAGGGGTGAATGAAGTAGAAAGACATGAATAATGATGGTGAAAACATGATGAAGGGTGGAATTAAGGTGAAAACATAGTGATAATGGTTGTTTTAAATAATGATATGAATGGGATGAGATGGTAGAGAAGAAGGTGTGAAAGGAGGGTGGAGGAGTATGATAAGGCCAAAATAAGGAATCTAATGCAACATGGGCACTAAATAATCACTCCACATAAATTTTGAGGCCATTATATTAGTTCAAGGAGGTGTATTTGAAACATGGTTTTCTAAAAAAACCTTAAAATTTGAAAAAAAAACCTTAATTTATGTTAAAATGGCTCCATTGAAACACCTTAAGAGCATGGAGATGGGATTTATTGGCCATTAAAATTGAATAATGTATAATATTTATGCATGTAAATCATGAAAAACTTATTTAAACCCTACAAAACACAAATTTCATGAAATTTTGAGGCTACCTTCCTCTCCTTGGACCGTACAATTCACCCTTGTAATCTTGCCAATACTGGAGATTAATGGCTGAGATTTATACCTCTATTTGACCTTGAATTGTATGAATAACACATGAATAAGACCATTTAAAGGTATAACAATTCCCCATGATCCTATAACAATTTGAATTTCCTTTAAACTTTACCTAGGTGAGGAGAAAATGGAGAAAAATAGTTGCCTTTCTAGTTGCAAGGTATAAAAATTTGACATAACTTAAACTATATGGTTCATGATACTAAATAATCCAATTTATAAATCAGTTGGACCATCAATAATCCTTGATTCTAGCTTCTTCACCCCAAATTTGGGAGATGTACATCTCTTCAGTAGACTGTACCATCAGAAAACCTATAGGTAGGTCTATTTATGCTAACTAAGTAAATAACAAAAGAGGAATGGTTTAGGGCCTTTATGGCCATTAATTGACATTAAAATCATATGGATTATTTGATATTTTATAGCCTTGATCTCCCTTACTTTGGATTCTATGGAAACTGTATGAATTCTATACTATGCTTGTAAAATGAGAGAAAAAGAGCTTCTTTTGCCTTTTAAGAGAAAACTAAGACTTGTTGCCGCTTGGAAAATAATATTTTAGAATAATTTATTTGTAATAATTAAAAATTATATGCTTTTAATATTTTTTCATGCTTTAGACTTGCAAAAATGGCACATGTGGGGGTTTTTGGGACCTTTTAGGCTTATAAAACATATGAAAACATCATTTCATGACTTAAAACTTTAGACTTAGGATGTTTTTATGAATTAAAACCTATTAAAATATCTTATAAGATAATTCAATGACTTTTGAAACCATTTTTTATGATATTTACCCTATTTTTTGACATTTTTGACCAAAATTTACATTTTAAGACCATAATTGACCGCTTTGACCAGCTGTAAAGGGCTTAGGACTGGATTTTTGAAAGTTTTGAAAGGTAGAGATAGTAATTTGACCTTGAAAAGATAAATTACTAAAAATTAACACACACATGTGTTATAAATATGATGGGGTTATCCCTATGTACATTATAGCCATGTGTTGATCTATTATATATAAGGTCACATTATTTTATATTTGAGTTATTATATGGATGCATTTGGTGCATATTTTATATAAAAGTTTATGCTAAGGTTAGTAGACAATGGAACCTTATTATTATTTTTCTAGTTTAGCTTATGAGATATTCTTGGTGTACACACTGGTGAGACTACCTCATGTTATTAATGATCATTTCATGTAGGTGATGATGGGACCATGTTGCTCAAGTGATCTAGACATGTTCATACATTATAGATAATTAGGAAATAATTGATAGTATATAAACCTTTTAGAGGCATTGTGAATATATGGCCATCATCACAAACCATATTACAAGTGAGGGACTACATAATATTATTGATACACATGGTGGGTAGAGCCACATCATTATGACCATATACTAGGGAAGTTTGGCTTAACACACCTAGTATCACATTTGGTAGTTATAACCTACTAGGATATACATGTTAGGGATCCTTGATGTGTGGGGGGGATGAAGGATGTTAGTTGTGGTCCTAGTAATGATACTTATCATCCAATTATGGTTGGACCATGATGGATGTGGAAACAAGTATCACATCAAGAGGATAAATGTGGGTAGGTAATAATAATGCTATATAGGTACATAGATCCCTAGGTGGTCTTGGTGGATAGTTAGACCATACAATGGCAAGTACACAAATCAACTCAATAATTGTAGTGGTTCTACAAGGTATATGATGAGTACCAACATGAAGCTCTATATTTTTTCAACTAAACATGTTATTTGTTTCCATTTATTTTCCTTGTATCTTATTATTTATATTAGTAATATTTTAACTATTTTCTCTTAAATTATTATCCATTCACAAACCCCCTAGAAAATAGTTGTGTTTGTGTATAACTATAAATATTTATTTTATTTTACTTTTCCAATTTTCAATAAAGGCAGCCTCCCTTAAAAATAAAGGATGGACTTCATTTCCCCTACACTTTGAGAGAAAAAACATATTTTTATTTCATTCAAAATATTTTTCAACACTTAGCAATAATTTTATTTCCATCTTTAGATACATTTAAAAGTACATCAATCATGTGTGTATTTGTTTTAATATATTTAGTAAGTTACCTTTGATCTATATCATAAATTCTAACATTACAATCAGTATATTCATTTAACTTATGTCAATCTATTTTAATTATATCTTCCATTATTATTTTCAAAAAATAATTGAAAACCAAAATTCAAATCCAAAATCCAAACCCCAACACAAAATAAATATAAACCTCTAAAAAGTAAAGATAGATAAAAATCACCAAAATGTTTTATCTTTTTTAGATTAAAGTTAATCTAATTAAGATAAATGTATTAAAATTAAAATTATGTACCATAATATGTTTACCATATAAATCTAAATGTAAACTAAAGATTGATATATCACTTACTAAGTTTAATATTGATAATACAAGAGAGAAAGAGATGAATTTAATTGATTTTATGATTTGTAGTGCTCATTGCCTAGGTCATAGTCACTAAAAATATTTTGTTTTAGATTTATAACTCCTCATATCAAGAAACATACCCTCAAAACTTGCATGGGTGCTTCTATAATATCTTAGGCACCTAATGAAACTAGTTCTACCCAATCTCTACCATAATATCTATGTTTTTTTTTCCAATCTATGCCATATCAAATCACTACGCTTGCACCAATAGTTTATTTATATGTATTTTATTTACCTTGATATTTTCCATTGTTCCTTGATTTTATTATCCTTTCCTTGAAACCCTAGCATCACTTTTGACACAATATTGACTTATAAATATAGGTTAACAAGTTGTGATACATATACCCAACCATTCCCCAATGATTGACTGAGCATTGTCTATGTTTAGATACTTTGAATATATATCAAACAACACATAGTTCTTATACCTATATGTGATAGTTTTTAATCATGATACACTCAAATTTAATGAAATGATTTAGTTTTTTATAGTTTAAAATATTCCATCTTATCCTATATTTGTATTCATACATGGTTTTATGGCTACTAATTTGAGGTTTATTGAATGTATATTCTTTGTGGATATTATTTTAAGGGGTGAAAATGGATTTCTCAATGTGAATTCCAAATAGTGACCAAGTTATCCCATATGTCTAATAACTTAGGATCAATTTGTTTTATATATGAATATTTGATATTTTCACCCATGGATAACATATGGAACATGTTTTGGATGACACAAGGGAGATGTTTGAATTTGATAATTACACATTGGAAGTTTGTATATGCTACAATTATATACAAACACTTAAAACAAACTAAAATTATCTAACTATTTTAATCAATGTACATATAGGTAAAATTAGTGATTTGGTATATGAAAACATTATTATTAATAATATATAGATTTCTAGCAAAAAATAGGGTGATACTACATATTATAATTAGTAAATTTAGTTTTCCAATATAATACTAAATGGATGGGAGGAAGTGTCCACAAGAATCAAATGTGTATACACAATATCACGCATGTGAATATGTGGTAATATTTATGTTGTCAAGTGTCTATTACCAAATTTATATGTCTACAACTTCATGTCATTCATGTTAACTATATTTTATATATTTTTAGAATAATTAGGGTTAACTAAAATTTATGTGACATTAGGGAATGCAGCTAAATGAGGTTGATTTTGTATTTACAAAGAAGCATTATTTTTAGGTTGATTATTTTTATTTGAGATTGATCCATAAGATTATTTTCATAGATATAAAACTAATCATTTGATTTATTAATTACATTATTATTAACCTTACCCTAATAAAATTTTAAAATTTTCTCAAAGGATTGATAACACTCTCTTTTCATAACATTATGGTCAAAGTTATGGCCAACGATAAATTTTTATAATAAGGTACAAAGAGAAAGGAAATTGTAGTGAAAATGAATCCAATTAACATGAAACCAAAAAAACTTTTGGTTATCATACCATTAAGGTTTGAATCATTAATAATCATTTTCTTAGGTTAAGTCCAAGTGAGTTTTCTCCTAAGCTCATCAAGGCTAATAATTTGATGAATATCAATGTTATTAATAGGATTATTAGAAGGATAGGTGGTTTAAAATATCTTGTCACATTAGGTTGTAAGGGGTATTGTTCTTGGTCCTCTTAAATTCATGACTATGATCATAAGTATTAGTACTACCATCATCTTTATCATGCTTATTTTTAGGTATTATAATTATCCTAATTCTATTATTAGGTTAAGACACCTCAAATTATCTTGTTACATGGTCTTTCCTTTTACCTTGATCAAAGGATTCTTTTAATGACTTAAAAGGAAGGACATAACCATGTATTTTAATATTTTTGTTAAGTTAATTATAATAAAATTTTAATAGGTTTTCTTAATAAATGTTATGTTCAAATTTTTAAAGATTTATAATGTTAAATGAAGTCATGTTTTGGCTCATTATCTCATTATTTTAACTAAAAATGTTACCTTAGTTTTTTTAATATAATTCATGATATTGGAATTATTAAACAAATCCATTCACTCTACCTTATAAGTTAGTGATGGATATAATGTTGAGTTGGTTATATCATTCTAAATAATCATCTCCTAAGGTTTTGACAAGTATTTTGGTAGTTTCACAATATTAATTTTTAACCAGTCCTTATAAATATTAAAAAGTATTTAAGTTGAAAATAAATGTTAGTGTATCCATCATAGGAGATGGAAGGAATGAATTCACTAATATATATGTCTAAAATATGAGGTGTTAAGGGTTAATTTTTAAGACTATTAATGAATTTTTTATAAATTTGATGTTGAGGGATAAGACTCCCAAGTCAATATTTAAGGGTTATTTGGGCTCATTAATTATGTATTCATCACTATATTTCTTGAGGTTTACTGATCATTTGAAATATTTTATTTTGCATTTTCAATTTTTTTGAACTATTATATTTTATATGAGTTGTTTCATTTAAAATTTGCATCATTACTTGATTAATTTTATGTTTATTTTTATTGGATGGAGATTATGTAGTTACATGTTGACTAGAGTGATAAGCTTGGGTAACACTACATGCATGATTGCAATAAGTGTTTCCATTAGAATTTTGCACTAGAAAATTAAAAATAGGGATGTAAAAACTTGTTATTATGGTAGATATAGTGGTAAAATAAGTATTGTATGAGGTATAATAGTTACTTCCCCATGTCCTCTATGAAAGTTATGTTTTAGTGACATTTCAAATATAGGACCCATCATGAGGGATTAAAACACTACAATGGATTTTCCTCGATTTTGGGGATGTTCATGAAGATAAAAATTCATCTCATGGGTTAAATTTGGAAAATATTTAGATTCAGTCTCAAAATAAAATTCTTAGTGTGATTGATTTATAATGATAAATATTGTGTTTAGATTAAGATAACACCACTTTTGGCTAGTGCAAAATCCAACCTAGACACATCAAAAGGTTTGGGTCTCCTCCTAGTTTTCAAAAGATAAAATAAGGTGAAGAATAATAGAAAAACAAAATGGACCCATACATAAGTAAAAACAAAGGTGAAAAGAGAAACCGTGACTAGTGAGGGAATTAACCAATTTTTGTTGGGATAAAAACCAACCCAGACTAGTGGAGAAATATGCCTAGGTCTCCCACTGAAGAGGCAACAACCCCATCACCCAAAGTAATTCATTTAGGAAATAATCCACCGAAGAACCTATATGAGTATAAAGAACCTTTAGTGTTCCCAAAGGACCCAAACCAAGTAATACCAACTAAGAAACACAATGGAGTCCCGAAAGGGACCTAAACCCTACAAAACTGATTAAAAGAAAAGACACTAGATCTGAGCTTATAGTTAGGGATTTTTTCTAGACCCCCAAACCTATAAAAATTAATGATTGATTGGAATTGGGACCAACTTAGACATAAAATGATTCCTAGGTATCCAAAAAATAAAGAAATATTTGGAGGTTTCATAGATATCCACTTTCATTTGAATATTAGAGAGAGTAACTTTAACAGGGGTAAGGCTAGGAACCTGAAGGGAACCATATAAAAAATAGAACACATGATTTTTGAACTTGGTCCCATTAACAAGGAATGACCACTTTTATATTAGTGTCGAAACTAGCTTGGGATAAGAAAGAGGGAGGCCTAGGTCTCCATAAAAATAAATCTAAACAAGGATTTAACATAAAATCCATAAAGCTAATAAAAATAAGATTCCTTTAGGAATCTACAAGGCATCCAAGAGGTTTACATGGTGAATCCACAAATTAATCTAAATATATATTGGATATTACTACCCTTAACCACTTCTATCCCTATCATTTTGTAACCTTTAAAATTAGAATCCCAAAGATCACTAAAGTTAGCTAACCATGTTGTTATCCATTAGAGATCCATCAAAGAACCAAAATATCTATACCCTATCTTCTGAAAAAGAGTAAATCCCCTGAGGGAACTGAACCTTAAAGATAAATAGAGTTCATTGAATAAAAAAAATTAAAATAAAAAATAGAAGAAAACCATGATTTATTATCATTAATGATGCAATTTAGATCTTAAAGTAATATGAGCCTAGTAAAAACATGTTTAATCTATTCAAACCTTATTTTTTACTATCCAATCTTCTTCTCATATTTGCCTTCCAATATACATCTTGGGACCCCAAAATGACCAAGAATACAAGCTTAATTAACCTTTTACATAGTATTGATGGCCAAATAAATTATCAAGGTAATTCTTTCTCTTGATTTCCTAACTCAACCAGTCTTAAATAAAATAGGCCAAGTATGGAACAAACCAATGGTTCCATACAAGTCTCAATAGGAATAAGGACCTTACATGGAACTAGCACAACCTTGTTTTAATTATTCTAAATATTATAAAGATAGACACCTTACTCAAGACCCTATCAAAAGGTAAATCCTTCTGATAAGATCCATGGGTCTTATGTAACAAATGTTTCTTGAAGAATTGAATTAGTGTGACCACCAAAATGAGCACTTGAGAGTAGCTCTCACCACCAAATCCTATAAGAAGGGATATATTCATGGTTGAATCAAATATTGAAACCACTATAGACTTTAGGGATATCAAATCTAGGTGATATTTAACCAAAAACCAAGAAAAACTCCATAATTAGTATATATAACCAAGGGGCTTGACTCTATCATGAGTGAGCTATGCCAGAGGTGTCACTACATTAAACATAACCATATTTGTTTTCCTACTTGAATGTGCAAAAAACTAGTAGAGAGGCCACCAGTAGTAGATATGAATCATTACCATCATCCTTATATTTTTCATCTTCCCTATAATTTGAAATATCATCCCCCCTGCTACCTTTCCCACTCATGCTTATCCCTAAATATTATTTTAACATTAGTGTTAGGATTTTTTTCCTTCATATCTATATTGTAATTATTAGAAGGATGTTATTGGGAAATGGAAAAATGGTAAGAAAAATAAATTTTTAAATTATTTCTAACGTCAATCATGGACATAACATTATTATTTTTAAATTGATATCTTTGTAAACCAAAAAAGGCTTGGTTGTATTCACTTTGGTCATAAATGAATTCCATTTTAAGAATGGATCAATAGATCTTAGGGATACTAAGGAAATTAATTTTTAAACAAGGTATGTTTGTCAAATGTTTGGAGCTAAGAATTTAGGAAGATAAAAGAAAACATGAAAATTACCCAATTTAATTGTGGGGTAAGGATTTTCTCAGGTTCACTAGAATGTATATAGGTTGTATATGGATAGTAATGTATATATCCTATAATATAGAAAAGGAAGTTAACCATAATAGATATAATATTCATACAATTAGTTTCACCACAAAGTGGGGTGGTGGTTATAAGTAAGATATATTTAAAAAATGGGGATTAAGATATAATTAGGGATTCTATGAAAGGAACTAAAAACAAAGGCAACCTATATGCAATATATAAAAGAGGTAAACTAAATAGAGATAAATTCCATTATGTGTTATGTAATATATATCTAAGATAATGGTTGTATCCAAGAGGTTTATAACTATGGATATAATTACATGCAAAGATAACATAACCTAATCTAAGTTTAGATAAAAATAAAATAACATGTGACTATAATGTAGGCATGTAAACCAAATTAAATAAAAAGTTGATAGATATGAATACTTACCTTAGGTTAAATTATTGGTGCATCAACCTCCCCATCAGCTTAAATGGAACTTTGGGAGAGATGTTTTATGTGAATAATCAAAAGGTAAGGATGAAGACCTAAGTATACTTAGTTGTATAATCTATAGGCTATTTATAATTATCTATTTAAATACCTTTTAATTAACTATAGAAAGATTTGTGAAAATATAGACCTCCACAAGTATAATTTATTATCCTCTAACTCCTATTCTTATACTAAAAATAGGTTTCATGCACAAGCAAATTGAAATTATATGTGTTTATTATGATATATGGGAGACCTATATATATGGATCCAATGTATAAAACTTACCTATATATTGGTGGAATTGATTTTGATTGACATAGTATAAATATTTTGAGCAAAAATCATATTATGTCAGAAATGTTAAGTTATAAAATATGCACAAAAATATATTAATCATAATTAATATAATTGAAAAATAACCATAGGTATGTAATGTGTTGTTTTGTAAATTTATAATATATTATAAAATATAGTGTAAAATGGAACTTATTTGACATGGTGATTTATTTATGAAAAGGCATGGAATTAGGTAAAAGAGGAAAAACCTAGAGAAAATATCATAAAGGATGGTATGATGGCTTGATATTAATATAATAGTGTAAACATGAATAAAATGATCATATGATAATATATAATTAATAACAACAAGCCAAAATAACCCAAATCATAATACAATCATTAGTAAATTCACTAATATAGAAATATATGCTGATAAGTCCTATAAAATAAGCTACGGTGACTAAAAAATCTAGGTGTATGCACATACATGCAAGTTAATATGATAACTAAGTCACACTAATAATAAATCATGGAATTAAATCATAAAATACCACATCACAATTTTTATTTTCAATCAAGAAAAGACATATTGTGATTTATACGTACAAGTCAAGATGATAAAAGAGTCACACTCATAATAAATCATGGACATGGATCATCAGACATCCCATCATAATTATTATTTCTAATAAAGAAAATACATCTTATGAATCATTAGAAAATATGTTATGCATAATCATATCTTAATTTATGAATTCCCAATATAGGTTATCCACTTTAAACAATACATGAGTAATTCATGTTGTAGCATGCGACTGTCATGTATATTTTCTCATAACTAAACAAATATGATGAATTTTCATAAGTACGTGAAATATTTTTAGATTCCTTTCATGAGTCACTTTTGATTTATATCATAAAAATAAGGATCAAAATAGAATAGTTTACAAACAAATTATTTGATCCTAAACATAATATAGCATTATCCATCATCCAATCATGCTTCAATATATAAACAAACTACTAAACCCAATGTATAAATTTATAAATATGGATTTCATAAATGTAAATTAATCAATAGACATATTAGATTCATTTATATAATGACAAGTGATAACTCAATTAAAAACATCCATGATTTAAATTATTAGATAATATCCAACCAATTATTGTAAGTGATATTGTATAAATAAATATCATTGTACAAAAATAAAGTAATAATTAAGTTTCCATATCAAAAAATTAAGTTTAAAATTATTTAATAATCTATCTAGTTTTCTAAATCCATCTGAAGTGTTATATGTTTGTAGACTTTTAGGGTTTCCTCCCCATCTATCATAATGTTGATATACCATAGATCGAGGCAATATTAATTCTATTTTGACAATGAACTTATTATGTTGAGTTAGGCTGACACTATTCCCTTTGGGTGACATTGCATACCATTTATTAAATGGTATCCACCACCATTTACACATCATTTGATTTAGGGATAGATGGTGGGAACCTGATAAACAATGGCATTAAAATAAGCTCATATGTTTGTTTCAAAGGGTTACCATGAGGTGTTAGTTCTAACTTAGACACTCCTTTACTTGATGTTGTTATGGATTTTTTAGAGTTTTACAAAGATTGTAACTATTTTGAAATTTTTACCCTAGTTGATTAATTCATGAGTTGAGTCTCTCTAAAGACCTTGTTAAATTAGTGGGTCTATAACCATTGGAAAGTCCATGGTGTGAAACTAGAAGGATTCCAAAACATTACCAAAGTTTTCTTCTTGTTTTTTTTTACTAACCATGAACAATGAAAATCTATTGTTATCCATAGCCCCTAGTTTATCTATAACATATTAGTTGTCTTCTCTCATTAGACACAAGACTTTTAGGTCTTTTAACAAGCCAAACTTAAAATTCTAGTTTGGATAAAATTTCTTAGCTTGTGTTTCCATCTATGTAACATTTTTTACCAACTTATGAAGCCTATAGAGCATTTCATATACCATGAACAAGTAATGTTCTATGTATCACATCCTTAAATAAGGTTTTATGTGGAAGTAGACCTAGCCAAAGATCTTAAGGAGTCTTTTGAGATACAAGTGGGTAATAATCATTTCACATACCATGTGTTGTATATTAACCTCTTAAACACTTTTTTCTAATGCCAAGGTTTAGACCATATGATTAGGGAATTCCTTTTAACAATCCCCACTCCTTTTTTACCTCAATAAAAAATTTGGGTCTAGATCAAAACCCCATATTGGGAATTTTGATGGGTGGATGATAATCTCTAATAAGAAAAATAATTTAGGTCATTGTAATGCCAAACATTAACCAATTGTTAAATAATACATAGGGGGTATGAACTCCTCAATATTTTATGGTAATCAACCTACACCTATGCAAGTTAAACCCATACCTCCTATTTCTTGTTTACCTCAAATGGTTTCCCATATTGTCTCATATCCTTCTCCTATAGTTCTATCATCACAACCACATTTGGGGGTGACTTTTTTAGATTATGAGCTTAGTATCATAAGTTTTAAAATATAAGTATATTATGTCATGATCATGTATCCCCTCATGTTATATGGATGTTAACTATGCTCCAAACAAAAGGAAACATTTCAAGATAGGAGAGTTTATACCACCTAATTTAGGTTTTAATTAATTTTTAGCCCTCTTAGACCTTACATAGTGAAATTAATAAATCTTGATGTTTCCTAATGTTAGTATATTAATGGAATATTAGAGGATTCACTTATTTGATACCTAAGTATATGGTTAGGAATAATTATCAGAATTTCTCCAAACCTACATTCAAGAAGTCAAGTTTTTTTATTTCTTGTTTTGGAATATTACTCACACCATCTACGCTAGGGCCCTTTATCAAGCCACTTGTCATGAGCCTAGAAATGGTGTTGTCACTTTTTTATTTATTAATATTTATCAAAATATTATTTATTAGGGTAATAACCCCACCCATCATTTGGTCTAAACTCTTTTTTGCTTTAATCATCACATTATTGGCCTTGTCAACTTGTATGCATCTAATAATGTTCTGGAACATACCATAATCTAGAAATGGTTGGCAAATTATCTCTTTAATTCCCATTATAAATTTTTGGTGACTTCAACATGGTTGAGTCCACTAAAGATAGAAAAAGATGTATCCTCATGTGATGTTGTGTAGGGGAGTGGGAGCCATTTTTATACAAGAATAACAAACTTGGGATTTTTTATCCCAATACTGTTAGAGGAGAGAATCAAATTCTCTTTGGTTCACTAGGTATATTTTTTTCCATGGAGAAGATATAGTGCTTAAGTGTATTCATTGTGCTCTAATATCATAACAATACCTTTTATTCTTTGCTCCTATGCATGATCATCTTGTAAATGTGATCTTGAACACTTTTTTTTTTAATTATTACTCTATCTTATTTTATTTTAAATGGGCTACCCTTCAGTTTAATCCTAAATTATCAATTTTACATCAATACTTCCCCTCTCAAACATGAGTAGACTATTGGGTATATCATTTGAATTTATAACCTAGTTCCTAGATCCATTGGGGATACTCATTGGACTAATTGGTGTGTTGATTCCATTATTCCCACCACCATTTTTATTTTAATATATGGTGAATAAGCTGCTATATTTTGGTAGTGTATACATCATACTAAAAACCATGAATACCTCAGGGTTTCATAAGATATAGAAGCCTCACCTTTTATCCCTCATCTACAGGCTCAATCAACCATGTGGAGACATAAACTCTAATTGACAAAGGCTTACAAGGCTAAAGGATCACAACGTAGAGTGTGGATGCATTGGTTGATAGTTGGAGATAAAGTTACTAAATAATTTTTCTCTCTCCTCAAGTATAAACAAGTTTTATTTTAGCTATTAGATGTGTTTTAGCTTTATTTACCAAATTATCTAATGTTTTTCAAGGTTTTTTCATCACTATCATTATGTATTTGTATCTTATCCAAACTCTCCTACTCATGATGATGGCCTCTCTCAATTATCTTGATTTTTCCCATGTAAAATATATGAAACTTAGATATTTTACTATGATAGACATCTTAGCTTAAGTAATCTTAAAGAATGTATTATGCAAATGGCCACTGATAAAACCTTAGGAATTGATGGGTTTACTTGTGAACTATATCAAACCCTCTAAGATATTATTGGATCTAATCTTCATAAATTATAATTTTAAAGTTTTTTATCCAAATCTTTGTGATCTCTAATTAATCAAGGTAACATCAAGTTCATTCTTAAATCTAAAAAACCTGAAGTTATTACCAATTGTATGCCCATCATTATTATCAAATTATAGTTAAAGATATAGCTCTCTGAATAAAGCACCTTCTTGTCTTAATTGTAATAAGTGATCAAAACAAGATTATTCAACATAGATAAATTTTAGATAAAGTCATTATTATCTAGGAAGGTATGGAATAGGCCAAGATATCCAAATAGAAGGTTTTTTCATTAATATTGATGTTTAGAAAGCATATTACTGAATTAAATGTTCTTTCATTATAGGTATGATTTAGGCTCTTAGTTTCAACCTCAAGTTTTTGTAAACTATTAATATTGTTTTTAGGATGCTTGAGCTTATATTATAAATCATTCTCAATATCAATTCTTTTATATACACCAATCTATTAGACATGGGTTCCCTTTAGATCCTTCTCTTTATGTTTTGGATACTGAGGGATTCAACTATCTATTGGCTAATTATGCTTCCAAGGATTTGGTAAAGGGTATTTCTCTCCCTAATCTAGACCATTATTTGATTAATGGTATATTTTATAATTACTCATTTATCACTCTTTAGGAAGAAGAGGAATATATTAAACATGTTATGGATTTCCTAGACACATTCTACTTTACTTCTGCATCTTCCATCTAATGACAAAAGACACAATGTTATCACTAGTCCCTCTCTCCCAAACATCCTTAGTTGGAGAGACATAAATATAAATAGGTTATTATTATAATTTAGTTTAAGTTATTAGGCACTCAATCTAATTTTATAGCCTCACCTACTAAGTTGTAGTTCTATGTGTTTTAAAGGATTGAGCAAAACATTTCATCCTAAATCAAGAAACCTTTGATTATAGATGGAAAGATTAATATTTATTCTAATGTTATCAATAATACTCATGTTTACTAATTATTATATTGGGCCCCTTTCAATTCCTTGTATGATAACCTTGAGAAACCCTTAAGAGACTTTATATGTGCCAAGTTTGATGGTCATCATGGTTTTCATAAATCCATTTATTGTCAACATAAATAAGTGGGTGGGTTTGGAATAATTGTCATTATGCTCTAAGGTCTTGATATACAAGTAAAATGGACTATTATAAGCCTATAAGGGGATGAAGCTATGGAAATATTATTGAGTTATTGCATCTCTCAAGGTTGTCCTCTTTGTAGAAAGGCTTGATAAGGGATTGGTTTTCATATAATTTTTATCACCCTTGTTCCTTTTAAGATTAGGGGAGATTTTGTTGCTTAAAGCATATGTAAGGCATGGGAAAATCTCAAACATCACCTCATATGGGAGGGGGAAGGGTTTATAATTATTCTCTCTCTTAATGATCACTCTTTATGGTGGTCTCCCAAATTTATTTTCCATAATGTTCCTTTTACCATGGTCCCTTAGATCAAAATATTGAGTCCATTTGAATAATGTATTCATGTGATGAGGTATTTATTAAGAAAAAAAATTAAGGATTAGATTACATGTAATCTTATGAAGGCTAGGTTTAATCTTAATAGTGAAGATGCAAAATTCATTTTTGAGTTGAAGAGTTCTATACCTAAGGAGCATTTATAAAAAATTGGTTTTACATATCTTACACCATGTTGTAATGTATAGTCTTGGCCTATAACTATGTTGTTGATAGGAATTAGGATAGTCTATCAAAAAAATTACTAGTGTAAAACCAGAAATCAATAATATAAAACACAATATATTATGTTGTATTCTCAATTATGTATTTATTTAGAATAATAAAACTTTATAGGAAAATATTACTATAATCATGGAGATCATATCTCCATAAATATCTCAACCATATCCATATGAATAATCTTATAATATAAAATCTATATACGTAATATTATTTTCTTACACACAATAATATGACACTCAACTAATATATTCTAATAACTAACACAAATAACA
The DNA here is from genome assembly GCA_037957365.1 of Torreya grandis. NCBI lineage: Eukaryota > Viridiplantae > Streptophyta > Pinopsida > Cupressales > Taxaceae > Torreya > Torreya grandis. Next base: position 743,312 of record JARHVA010005295.1, read on the forward strand.
ACTAGTGAATCATTAATTGTGTAATTATTCACTTTACAATATTAACCCAAATTCCATATGATGATAACTTTTTTATAAAATTACCCCCTTATTACTTACATGGTAATTTATGTGTCATAGGAATTAATGAAATTAGGGAAGGAAAATCATCAACCTCTTAGAGACCATTCACTATCAAGAACATCATCAATCAAATTCAATATGGAAACTATTAATAGGAACGATCTGCCATCAAACATTCAATGGGGGAAACTCATCAAACTATAAAGTGTGGGAATTACAAGTAGGAACCATCTATTCAACTTTCACTCCTACATCTCCTAAACACTTTTTTTTATGTGGTAAACTATGTGGGAAAATAGGAATTACACCTCTTATTTGCACACATATAAACAAGTGCTAAAAAACTAAAGGATTAAATATTCATTATCACTATTGTATCCTCTACACATGATTATTGGCACTCAATATCATATAACATATATAGTCACCACTATCATTGGATATCACCCTTGACATAGTCATTTGTGAACAACAAATTTTCCACTAGTCGAGACGTGTGTCCCCATCACTAGTGATTGATAAGATGTTAAAATTCCTCCAACTTCTGATTCCCCCAACTTCCTTCATGTTTCTACTTATTCAATCAACTAGAAATTGAAGATCAATAATTTCCACATTGGGGTTTATTTTATAGATTCTCCCCCATAATGTGAAAAAACTTGGATGTCAGTTTCTATATAAATTACATCCATTACAATGACATAATTTGACATTGACTCTTTTTTATTGACTTTGATGAGATAATATTGACATTCAATGACAAATTCTTATAATGACTCTAAATATATTAAATATTTATTATTTTTATGACCTACAATTTTTGACTCAATGACACTTACACTTATCAAGGCCATTTTAATTATTGACCAATTACAACTCAACTAAAATTAATTGATATGATAAAATAACTATATATTTTAATCTTATTTTTATTTTCTAAAGAAAACTTTTATAAACAAAGTTTCCATAAAATAATAATTTTAAACTAAATATCTTCTTTGAATAAAATTAATATTTTAATAATAATATGGATACTATCAAACATATAATAAAATTAAAGACAACCTAAGACTAAATAAAAACTTATATTTAGACTATGGATTATAAAGATAAACCATGTAAATATGTAGAAAATTTTATGACCTATAAACTTATCATCTCATTGTTGAAGACCATACAAAATTCTATAGATATGCGGATTAATTATATGACAAGAAAATATTTATGATTAGACATATATACAGGTATTTAAAGGTAATTACTAGTCTCAAAATTCAATGGCTCTAGGTGAATTGAGATCACCTTATATTTCTAGGTCTAGACATGAACTGGGGGATACAAAAGAGTAGTACTTATCTCAAGGAAGACATTGATTGAAGTTGATCAGGTTACTTGTAGAATCCTTGAAGGCAACTTGTATGTTGAGCTTGAATAATTCTAAAATTAGTGAAGAAATTAATTTTATAGTCTAATAATCCATATCCAATAGAACTACATGCATTGTGATTTTCTTGGAGGGATCAACTAACATTCAATATGATTTCATAAGATATTATATGAATAAAAAAGACATGATTTGATCACTACACATAGAATTACCACATAGACCTTTATGGTGTCAAAGATATTACTGAACATTGTAAGCAAGACTGACAAAGTTGAGTTCAATGTTTCAACAAAGATTCATATGATGTAATAGAGTCAGGCTCGTGATGGGGCTACTAATCCCAAATATAATTCAAGTGGATTGATATAAGTTGTATAAATTATCAACATATTTAAATTCTTATATCACATTGACATCAAAGATACTACTGATATTCCTTGATATTCTAGAGTTTCTAATCATTGTTTTCTCCTATCAATCATTATAATTCATAATGGAAGTCTATATTACTTACTCAACCATTAACTAACACAATAGATCTAAATATGATAGTACAAGAAACTAAAGTACATAAAACTCACAAAGTTAAAATCACTACTTAATAACTAGCATATGATAGTTTTCATTAGATGAGTTAATGGAAAAATAATGGATGCCCCTCACAAATTCTTATAATCACATACTTGAAAAAGCACCATTCTAATACCAATGATAAGAATTAGGATAAATTATCATATATTTGACTAGTGAAAAACCATAAATAAAAAATATAAAACACACTATATTATGTTGTATTCTGAATTTTGTATTCATTTAGAATAATGCAACTTTATAGGAAAGTATTACTATAATCATGGAGATAATATCTCCACAAATATCTTAGTCCCTATGAATAATCTTAACCTTTTTAAACCTATATACATAATATTGTTGTTACACACAACAATATGACACTCAAGTATTGTATTCTAATAACTAACCCAAATAAAAACTAGTGAATTATTACTCATGAAATTATTCACTTTAAAATATTAACCTAAATTTCATGTGAGGCTATCTTTTCCTAATCATTACTTTTTCACTAATCTTCTCAATTTGGGTATATCATTTCATCCCCTAAACATATTGACACTAAAATCCTCAATCATTGATGGAATCTTAGATACCATCATCATGTTTGGGCTACAAGGTTTGATAACATATGAACATTTTTCATTAGAACAAAAAAATCCCATTTCCTTTGGTGTATTATTTACCGAGTTTTGTATTTAGGTGGTGGACTCAAGCACATGGGGGTCTAAAATCTGATATGTCCCACCTATCACCACCTAGAGTCCGTTAAACACCTTTTTTAGTTTTTACCTCATGCCTAGTCTTTATAGAGATGGATTCATAAGCTCTTCAATCCATTTAGGCCTAAAATGTTTACTTGTAAGATGGATTTCCTGGGGTACTCTACCTTGCTTCCTATATTATATAATAGATTTTAGTAAATATTTTATACTAACATTCTTTTTTAGATTTTGAAAACTATAAATAAAGCATGTTTTAATCATGAAGATATGGAAAAAAAATTCTATTACTAATAAATTTTTTGTGATATATAATGTTAACCTCTAGATCTAGATTCAAGCAAATAAATTCTATCTCAAGATTCACCATCTTAAAATTTTCTTAGACCATTAGGGGAATGCTCTTTATGCAGGCAACTAGGAACCTCTAGATCCCCCTACCACCAATCCCCCCATGGCATGGGCATGGTGGTAAGTATCAATGATATCATATTTATATGTCTCAAAGATGGAGGATTTCCTCTCCTCCCTCTCATTTGCCATCTCCACATCATATATTTGACAAGGTTAACAAGGATAGTGGTGGTGGGGGGAGGGGGGGGTTGGTGTCATTTATAAGACAAGTTACCTTGACTATAACTCACCATTTCACCTTTTAAACTTGATTATGAAATTAATAAGTAGGATGATACTTAAAATAGCCAATAGACTAATGGTTTGATCCCTTACTAGTTGATGAGGACCCCCATGCTCAAGGGGGTGGGGAGGGAATTCTTAGGATGCTCTGCCTCTACCTCTCACCATGTTTGATGTTGTTACCTAATGGGTTCCTTATTTTTTTAATCCATTTTCTCTTTGATATGCACTCGAGTTAGTTTAACCTTGGTATTTATACCTTGAGGTGGCCTTTTGTCGACTATGCTCTCTTATTAAGGCTTGTTTTAACTCAATGTGGTTATTGTGTTGGGGTGTGACTTTTCCATATATCTTTTTTGTATGATTAGATATGTACTATATTTTATTTTATTAATGAAATTTCATTATTCAATCAAAAAATAATAATAATATAGTTAAAACATGTGTAATAACTTTCATTACTATGTAGAAACATTGATTGAAGTATAACTAATGACCATTTATCAAAACTTAATTTTTTTAACTAAAAAAATATTCACATAATAATAATTTCATATAGATAACATTGCTACTTAGTGATGGTATTCCTATAATTATTATTTCTAAATAATAGTTTACATGCATCATCAATCAAGGAGTAATATAATAATTTTAATTTAATTCACCTTAAGAATTTGTTGACATTATACAAGCTATATGTTTAACACATTCTCATGAGTGATAAAACATAAAATTATTTATATATCAAATATTAAAATGCACATACACATATTTTATTAAACATATTTTCCTAAGAAAATATAGAATAATAAATGATTTCACAAATACCCATCTAATAATCATTCCAATTCTTAGTAGGATAGGTATTAATCATTTCATGTATGAAACATAAATATTAGTTATTCATATATATATATATATATATATATATATATCCATTTATATCCAAATTTTTTCCCTTTCTCTTTTATTCAAAATTAATTCACTCGTGGTGAATAAGTATATTGATATGGTATAGCTTGTTGTCTTTTTAAGTCCTTAAAACTAGTTAGAGAGTCCATCCACACCACCAAAAAAAAATCTAATCCATTTGTATAGAATTAGTTAAACATATAATCCTTTCATCTAGATAATTTTTACAGCTTATCATGAGTATAACCAAAGTATATGCAAGTATATGTATCATAAATATACATATAGGTTGGAACATATTCAATCATTAGTATAAAAAAACTAATAAGGGATGCATGTTCCATTAAATGTAACTTACCAAGTGTTCCAATCAATAGTATTCCATAGGATCCTATTGAGAATTAGCATCATCATATAATAACCTTTGGTTCTATATATATATATATATATATATATATATATATATATATATTACTCAATTAATCCTTAAAATTATAAAATTTGAGGGATGGAAGATTCGATGGTTAGAATGGTTTAGCCTTGTAGTGAGTTGGAAAATTTTTAAGCTAGAAAGTGATTGGCCTCAAATGGTGGAATGGGGGTAGGACCAAATCTAGTTCTTGGATTTATGGGTTTATATGCATAAGAGGATGTGAATGGGACTATTGTTGGAGGGGGACTGATAGGCACTTAGTTGGCAAAGAATAATTAGGAGTAATCTCCTAGAGTATTTTAGCAATGCATCATCTTCCTATGATTGTTGCTAGTTATTTGTTGGTTTTTTTAAATTCTTGGTTGGTGATCCTACTAAACCGATCGAATTTGGCTAATTTTTGGTTTTGTTGATACTATCTATCCTTAGTTAAATTTGGTTTATTTTTGGCTATAGCTATATGTGGCTGGTTTTTTCCTCTCATTCCCTCATGGATTTTATCTAAGGATTATGAGGTTTTTATTTTGATATATTGTGTATGAGGGCCCCATTTAACCCTCAATTATCCATCAAAACAATAATAATAATAATAATAATATCATGTTATACTTTATAATTTTTTGTTTTCCCAATAATTATGTTGGCCATCATTAAGTTATGCACCTATTTTTTCTTTTTTTAGGTGCCTCATGGGGATAATATTTTTTTATTTGATGATTTAAGATGTAATTTAATTGAATTTAATTCATGTAATTTTTAAAATTCTATCACTTATTGATTTAACTATCCTCTCTTGTGGCACATATTTTTTTGTTTATCTAACTATGTTATTGTGTTAGCCAAGTACTATGTAGATAGAGATAAGATTTTTTTTGTAATCGATGTTGATGTTTTCTATGAATTTTTAGTAGAATTTATATATAAAACCCATATGGAATTATATATATTTCCATACCTATATTAATGTCAGTTGTAGTTATGTGGTGCATTTAGATATGTTTCTACATAAACAAAATTATATATCCTTATACATGTTTTGACTAAACTATCCATCCATTTTAAAAATACATTGAGAGTTGAACATGATTCATTGTAGATTAAATTTTGATGGAAAATTATGTGTATGATGTTTATGGTTATGACCTAATATCCTAATTATATATGTTAGTGATGGTATGTTTTTTTTGTGGACTCACATCATTTCTCATTAAGTAGCTTATTATTCATATTTGCATGATTCCCTTCACTTGTTATTATCTTTAATATAAACCTATTATCTATGGTTTGTGTTTTGTTGATTAAATTCACTTTTATTAACTTGTTATAGATGGTTTAGTAGAATTTCAGTTATATTTACAAAATTTACCTATAATTGTTTTGATTAAATTATAAACTATGTTATTCCTCTCTCTTCATCTACCTTTCTCTCTTCATTAATGTGATATGATTTGAGATATCATCATATTTTTTAATAATTAATAAATATAAATGATTATTCATTATCTAGTTGGATGTATTATGATTAACATACATGGCTAGTGTTCATGCTTCTTTGGTACACAACATGATTATGAGCTATTTTATATATGTTGTCTAACTTTTCATGGAATAACCATGTGATTTTTTTATTTAACTCTAAATTATTCATAAAATATTCTATTATAGGTAACACTATCACATTAATGTTAATTATTGGTCACTACTCTAATGATATATATGGATGCTGATAAAAGGTGTGTTATTATGATGGCTAGGAGTAACTAAGGGTTCTGATGCTCATAGGTTAGCCTATGAGTTAAATGGGATAAGGTGGTTATGGGGCCATAAATAAATATCCTCATGTGTTATTTAAAGATAAATAAGTCATATTTAATTATTCCTTTGAGAATATGGGTATCCTATCTAGAATAATAGAAAATTTTGGCTCTAGCAGATGGGTATCTATTTACGATTTACATTTCATACTTCCACTTATTAAATTCATATAGGAGACCATATTAAAATAAATTTCATCTATAGGAGATGGGTATCTTGATACAAGTTTTATTTCTTACTTTATTTTATAATATAAAATTAAATCTCAGGTAGAACATATTTTAGCTCTAGTAGATGGGTATCATGTTATGAGTTTTATTTAATAATTTACTTTTTGAAAGTGAATGGAGTCTTGGGAAGAACATATATTAGATCTATAATATTTTATTATTCTATGATATGTATTTATTATTTCACTTTTTGAGTTGCGATGAGAGTGATTCCTTAATATTTATGTGACATATAGATTATAATTATTATAACTAACTGTTAGATATGGATTTCCATGGATATTGTGATGAGATGGTTATTGCATAGAGTTGTAATAATTTATTTTATGATTCAATTAACCATGTATTTTTGTTATTGGATATATCTTTCTAACCTCATTTTTACACAATGCCTTGCTATGTACCTATGATATGTACAACCATGAGTTAGATATGCGATTTATTGTGTGTATAGTCATTTGTGTTTTATATGTATTATTTATGTGACCATGACAAGATTCAAATAATTTTCATAACATTTCTATGATACATCATTATTTGCATTATTATTTTTCATGAACATTTTGATGTATGCAATTATTTTTTAGGTGACCAATGTTGCCATGCCAATTGTAGCCTCCAATTTTGTATCTTTGTTGATATTTTGTTATGATAGTTTTATTATTTATATTAGATTGTAATACTCTCATAATTTAATTATATTTATGTATATTTAACTCATGATCATGGTTATTTCATTCTCTTACTGATATTTTATGATGACTTGGGATTAATTTAATAGATCTATAATGTTCTTTATTTCTTTACTATATTGATATGTTTAGATGGCTTATGAAAATAATAAGATTAGATATATATTATAACTATAAAAATTCTAATTTTTCAATTACCCATGGTAGGTACAAACCAAATTTATATATTTAATCCCTTGTGCATATGGAAAAAAATTATGTAAGAATGTTGAGACATTTTATAAATGGGGAAGTTAAAGAGGTGATGATTAAACCTATCCACACATATCCCTCTCATATTATCATATAGGCATTATTATCATGTGTGTCATAAATATATTTTGTATACTTCATTACATTGTGTTTTATAAATATTCTTGTGACTCCTTCAATTAGCTAGACAATTTGTGTTAAGATCACCTTAATTAAAAAACAACTATCATAATGAACCCATAGGCATGAAAATATTAATGGAACCCATCCCAATTCCTTAAATTTTTTATTTCTAAAAGAGACAAGTTTTTAAATGTTCGAAAAATGTTATTTATCCTTCTATTGGACAAAAAATGAGTGTTATTGTTATTAGGACCTTGCAGGTTTATCAAGAATGAAAAAATCAAAAGGTTTTAATTATATAAGAAAAATAATGGGGGGATGTGATTTTTTGGATAATTTTACCTCTTAGAGAGGATGTTAAAAATAGTAACCCTTTTCCCCATCTTAAGTTTCAAAAATCTGACGTATTATGCATCATTCAAAAAAATTGCAATGAATTTTCTAGGGAAAATAGGGAAGAAGTATTTTCAAATCTTGGGAAGAATAAAAAATCAAAAATCAAAATAAAAATTTTAGGAGTTGAGGTAATTATTTATTCTATTAGGAATAGTTCTTAAAATTTATTATTATTGAGTGGAATAAAAGTGAATAGGTATTCATATTATACATACTAGTTTTATCTAATCATTTTATCTAATGTATTGTGTGGCCTATAATTAGTATATTGAATTGTTATCTTATTTGAGATAGAGATGACTTGTTTATCATAACAATTTTCTATAATGTATCAAGTGGCATATACTTGAGTAGTAATAGTGAATTACTAACTTTCTTGAAGCCATAAATGACTAGTTTTACCTAATGTTAAATCCTATAACTTTTATGGATTATTGTAGTATACCTAGTTAGGGGAATATAATGTATGTTTGAGGTAGAATAGTGAAATGTAATAGTAGTATGAATAGTAATGTCATTAGGAATAATACCACATTCCTATAATGGAAGAGTGGGATAGATTAGAAAAGTATAAATATAGGGGCATATGCTATTATAAGGAATCTAAGCAAAATATATCAATTAGAGCCAAATGCTCTCATAAGGAGTTATCCCCCTTGAAGTGGCAAGCAATTAAAAGTGATTACATCCATAAAAGGAAATAAAATATTAATATATTTAGTATTTGTGTGTATTTTATGTATGTGAGATATTAGGTTCACAGCATTTGGTATCAGAGCTCTTTCTAAGGCCATTTCTATGATTTTTTTTTTACAATGTGTAAGTAGAGATTTGTAGTTTTGTGTATTGTATGATCTCAACTTGTCTTCGATATCTTGGTGATAATAAAGTGGATAAAAATTATGTTTAAGAGAAAATATTTTATTTAGGAATTTGGTTTTGAGAGTGGAATGTGTTCCGAATATAAAGGTATTTTTATGAGTGTTTTTATTAAAAACATATTTTAGAGCTTCATGGAGAGTATAATTTATCCCTTACATCTTGAAGGTTTTCAAAAGTTAGAATACATCTTTGTCTCTTGTCCCAATCAAAATATAAATAAAAAATGTGCCATTTAAAAGTGCATATTTCCATTTTGCCCATAAAAACATGAATATTATTTTATATAGAACTTTTGAATTGTACATAACTACATTAAACAATTTCTATGTTTTGTGCACCTTGGTTTTAGATTTCTAGAATAGTTTTTAGTTTTGAATTTCATTAAGTATATCAAAATATATTGAAATTTTATTAACTGATTTTATGTTTAAAAAAATGACTATTCTTCTACATGAAGCTCTAAAATGAGAAACAATTGCACCAATTAATTTCTATGTTTTGTACCCCTCTTTTCTATATTTATAGAATAGTTTTCACTTTTGAATTTTATTGATTATTTACTAAGTTATCATAGTTTTACTAAATGCTAATGTTTTTAAAAAATAAAATAAATAATATTATGGTTGTTTTACTCAAGACTGCCCAAAAATATCAAATCAATTTATTACTTTTAAAAGTGGATGGTACTTTGAATAAAATAAGCATTTCTCTAAATCAATTTAGTAATGATATTTTCGATAGATTAAAGCTTCACACCCCAATAATAACATGCTATGATGAATAAATCACTATATGGTTTGAGTGGGAGAATAACTACAACCAGGTCAAAGATTTATTTCCTATAGTTAAAGCATATAAACATGACATAGTTGCATGGATATATTTGGAAGATTATTTAAGCATATAGTATACATATTTATTTTAGTGGTAGGCACCTAAAGAGCCAATACAAGATCTCGATGAGATCCAATGGGAAACCATTAAGACCCTATAGGGAATCATAGATTCAACTCCCTAAAATACACATGACACTCCAAACATAATGTTTATAAATAAAAATGCTAATAGAGATGATATCTATCCTTCATTGGCTCACCAAGCTGATTATTTTGAGCAACCTTATTCTAAATTTGAGGTGATGATCATCAAACATTAAATTTTAGTTCTCAAATATAACCTCCAAATGACCTTGTTTTTATTGATGTTCATTCCTCTATTTATTTTGAATATTCACTTGAAGTTCTAGTGACTCCATTCACACTAACATTATACACACTCCTATCAAAGCATATGAATAACTAAAAGTAGAAAAAAATGCATGGTAGGGCTTCTATCTAGTCTTCTACATATTTTTGATATGTAATTCTTTGCATGTTTCTAAGGAAAAACATGTTAATAGGGATGGAATTAAATATATTTAGGTATGGGAATATAATGTATATTTTGGGTAGAATAGTGGAATGTAATAGTAGTAAGGATAGTAATTCCATAGAAGAATAATCCCACATGTGTAGAATGGAGAGTGGGATATATTTGAATAGTATAAATAGAGAGGCATAGGCTATTGTAAGGCATCCAAGAAAAATATATCAATTAGATCCAAATACTCTGATAAGGAGGTAGCCCCCTAAAAGTGGAAAGTGATTTAGAGTGATTCCTTGCATATAAGGAAATAAAATATTAATATATTTAGTATTTGTGTTTATGTAAAATATTGGATTCCTAAAAATTATTGGGGTCTCATTTTGGGTTTTGGGGATTAACAAGGACCATAGATTCTTGAAGAAATCATATATATGGGAGGTGAGAATATCCCCCTTAATCCTATTGGTTTTTTTTAGCTATACAATATTTTTTTGTCTTGTTATTGTTGCTTAATGTTGTTGATTTCTTACTATTTTGGCTAAATGGAAGGAAGATGAAGTAATGTGACTCTATGCTATGAATAAATATGAATTTTTTATGTTATTAAAAGCTAGATTATATTATAAAATGTGTATAATGATTTTATATTGATTAAAAAATAAGGGTTTTGTGAGTATCTTTCACGTGAGGGTTTTGAATATAAAATTATATTTTATAAAGATTTGACAAAGGAGATGCATTATGTATTGTTTTATTCAAATTTGGGTTAAAATAATAGTTAATATACTCATTATAATTAAAATAATGTACTTACTTTATTATAATGATGAATGCTAATTTGGGGTTTTCTAATATGGAAGCTAGAGAATAAATGTTATGATTATACCTTATTAAATTTTGCTTAGGTGCTCAAATATTTTTTACTCAATTGTAAATTAAAAATTCTCACTCCTTGCATACTATGTGTTCGATAAATTTTATTGCTTATAATTTTAAAGTGCATATATACTTAAATTATTTAATTATTTAAAGTGAATTAGAAGATATTATAGAATATTCTAATTGTTATAAACTAGATTAAATTAAAATGGTTGTAAAATATTTAAGAAAATATATTATTTCATGGTTAATTAAATGTGCATTATAAATAGGGAAATAAAATTTGGTGTCAAATCCTGAGTTGCAACATTGGGAGATTTAGTTAATGTTTAAGGATAAAATACCTATGTGGTAAATTTTCATGTCATAATTATTGATGTGGGTTTTATGCACAAAAATATTATTATGTAAAATAACCTCTCATTTTAGGTTTAATGATAATTAACTCCAAGGAATTAATTTAAAGTATCTATTTTATAAATAACCATGTGGTGAAATAGTGGTGAGTGCAATGTTTATTTACCCCATATGATTTAGATATGACTTGCATCTAACATATAACCTAAAGTTATAAGATCTAAAATATAATGAATGGATGCATCTAAAATAAGGTGGATTTGATCCAAAGAATGGGGCAGGGAGGTGTGTTAGGGCATAAAATAAGGCAACTCCATAGTTCATATTGAAGACTAAACCCTTATAAGTTGATTCACTATATTTAGACTGGGCACATGTCACTACCTAGTGTCTGGTGTAAGATCACTACTATTTTTTTTTTTACATAATAAATAACCTATGGGAATAATTTCATTATTATTTAATTATAATAATAAAATATAAGTTTAGTATTTAAATTATAATCATAATCATTTTACTAATAAGATTAAAATATGATCTAGAGTAAAATAAAATTGATAAAATTAATTCAAATTTCAGTATAATAATTGAAATAAGATACATTCATAATATTTCATAACTATATCAACTTAAAGTAAATTACTCAAGTAAACATATAAATTTATAAGAGACATATAAATTATTATGAATATATAGAATAGTTACATAAACTTTTTCTCTTGCATTAACTTTCCAAAATTATCCTCTCTTTACTAGATATGATATATGTATATATATCTATAAATGGGCACATTTTCATCCTAAAAGCATCATTTTATTTTTACAAAACCCAAAATAATAACACTTCTTAATTTAGCCTATTTGAATTGCATCAAGGTTTATAAATAATAAATTCTTAATTTAAATTCATAGTTTACATGTACATAGGGGTTTTTATAGAATCAAGAATGTATAAATATAAACATAACAAAAATATGCTCTCAGATGTATGGGTATAACTATCATTTCCAATTGGATCCAAATTAGGGGTCATTAATGTAGTTAAAACTTTACTAGATTAAGTACTTATTTCTATAATGGATGAAATTGAAGTTATCACTAGGGTGGTACTAGTTCGAACATGCACAATAGATGAAATAGAATCAATATAGGAGTATAAAGGTTCCACTAAAGTATATACATTAAAACTATATGCAGTCATATATGGTTGTGTTGAGGATAATCCCCCTTACTTGAGTTACCAATTGCTTCTATTATTGCCTCTTTATCTTTGAGCATGCAAAACAATAAAAATAAATAGTGATAAAATTTATGATTGGCATTTTAAATACTATAGGAATCATATCCATTTTCTTCTTATGTAAACTTAATAATTTTTTTTTAAAATTAATAAGTGTTTGGGCCTCATCAAGCTTCCCGTTTTCAAATGCGATGAGCTAGATAATACGATCACCACCCTTATGGGAATAGTCAACCCTTGCTTTAAAATTCTCTTCAGAGGTATGGAGCAAGGTGTCAAAATAACTATGGCTTGTTATATTATCATTTTTTGTGTATATTATTGGGATTGACACCTATTTTGATAGATTAATTACCTTGGTCTCTTGTCTTGTCAATTTCTCCACCAACCCCTTCATTTGGTTATGTCATTATTGAGAATATTATATTTTATTGCTTACATATGTTTAACCCAATTTAATATATTTTAGAGGTAGCATGTTTATGTTTAGATAGGATTTATCCTTGAATACCTTAGAAAATTGATATAATTTGGAATCTAGAATCTTTGAGGATTCACTAGAATTAACTACATTTCCCCACTGAGTTTGACTCAGATTTTTCCTTATGTATATAAATTACCAATTTAAAGAAGGGTTGAGATAAATTTTGGACTTTATCTAATATATAATTGGGTGATTGTAGCATATTTTGAGACTCTAGTCTCTTAATTTTTTACTCCAAGCCATGAAACATCTTCAATACTTCCCCTATAGCATCAGCCATGGAAATTGTGTCTTCTTGTATTTCATCATCTTTTCCTAGAAGAATTTTCCTTTTATTAGTCAATCAAAGAGTCATTATTCTCTCCTAACCTCAATTTTATACCCTCATCTTTCCATATTCATTTTTATAACCCTTTTAAGGTGGTTAATCTTCTCATCAAACTCTATGTTTAGCTTTGGTTCTTCTAATATAACTAGATTTTGTCTAGAATCTTATATTCTTAAAAGTTATGAATCCATGAAGGTATCAATATAAATTCCTTTGAAAGGTTATTTTTAGAAGATTAAGTGATCAAATAAAAAATGGCTTCTAGTGGTAGTAAAAATATTTATTTCAATATCAGTATGTGTTAGACTTTGAAATAATTGTGCAATTGGTGTATATCTAATAGTTATAGTGTTAGTTATAATAATATTAGTATCACTAATGAAAAAATCAAATAAAAAAATCATATCCATATGAGTAGTATCAATAGGAACATTAGGAAAAGTGTCCAAAACACTTATAATCCAATGAAATTACAACCATTAAAGTAATAGGGAAAGGGGAAATTGGAAAAACTAAAGCAATAGTGGAAACAACACTAAAAGAACTAGAATATGAGTAGTAGCTATAAAGTTACTTATGGGATAGTCTTATCTATTTATTTCCTTAGTAATACTAGGACTTGAATAATTTTTTCTTGTAGTATCTTATTTGGTATCCTATGTATGAGGAAGACTAAGGCTTTAAGTTGCAAAGGATACTTGTGCAATATTTTTCTAGGAGGCATCAAATGATTTCTCTTTTTCCTCTCCTAGGTCATCTTATAATTTTTTATCTTCCCATATAGAATCATATTCTAATTCTAACCTTGTGTATCCAAAGTCCAACGAGACTTACTCATATTTAGATTTTTTATCTTTTTTTATAACATTAGGAATTTTCAATGTATTAGTCTATGTCCTCTTGGATTGAGTGGCCATATGAATCCTTAATAGAAGTTGAATAAGCGGAGGAAGAGGTGAATAATTAATCACTAGTGTTTGATATGGTTAAACTATGGTAACTATAGGTGTAAATGCAAAGATGACCTTAGGATCTTGAGGTGTTCATGTATCCATAAAAAGGGGTTTTTCTCTATTTCTTTCTATTTTTGAAGGCCAATGAAAAACCTATCCCTTAGTTTACTATATTTCCCCTTGGTTAATTATCATTTTTAAGTTGATCTATTGGTTAATTATCCTTTTAAGTTGATCTATTGTTTCTATGGATTTCTTTATTCTAGTTGTATCATCCCTTGTGCTATAAGGATCATATTGAATATTTTTATAATTTCTCATGTACATCCTTGCATTCCTCATTGTAGTGTAAAATCGAGCCATATTCTACTTTTAAAAAGATAAAATCATGTCCATATCTAGTTCCCAAATTAAATTGAAAGTTATTTATGTGTTGGAATGCCACTATACTAGGATCCCAATATATTTATTCAACCAAATTGAAATGAAAAGAGCCTCTATGGTGAGATGTCCTACCTAGTTGCTATAAGATTTGAAATTGTTATTTCCCTTTGTTGAGAGGTGTTTTGTGTAAATTTCCTAGATTAGATATTTTATAATTATCATCAGTACTCTAAGATAGTCGGTATGTTATTTCCTATTCAATAATTTTATTTGTAACTAGACTAGGCAAATAAAAAGGAGATACAAATGTTCCTTCTATCCTGATAACCATGTGGTATGGGTAGAACCAATAATATCCTAATGATTTAAGTGTTAAATTTATTCAAATAGCCTTGTAATGGTTTTGAATTCATTTCTTTTTATACTATGTAGTAAAAATTATCTTCTATCTTTGCATGAAATTACCAAACTTGTGAATGTCATAGAGGTCAAAGTCATCACAAATTATATTTTACCCTCTTAGTTCCTAAGGATATGTGCCAGTAAATTTCATAGTAACACAAATAACATCTAATAAATATGAAATCATTTAGAAATTTATATTTGTCTTATTATGTGTGACCATATGAGTCTTAAAATTGTAGATTATGATATTTCATAATGAATGGATACCCTTGACATATAAAATAATTGAAAAAAAAAGGAATCCAAGAATCATTAACATGGGTGATAGATGGGGTTCCATGTATTGTATTTAATAAATCTATGAAAATCCTAACACCTAGTCTAAATTATGAAATTAGGACCTTATTTTTAATTGCAATTTTATTAGGATATTCTATCCAATATTTCATAGTCTCCCTAACCTTAATGTCCTTACACCTTTCAATTGACATATTTTGGTTTTAGGTCATGTATATTGTGGTAAGTCTATAATACTTATCAAACACCACACTAGATATATATATGAAACTAGTTATTTTCTATTATTTATATGAAATAGGTCTTTTGTGCATGATCCCATAGTAAACAAATTCAATACTAAGTCAACACAAGGAAATACCTCTAGTTTTTCTAATGCTTTATGTAATCTAATGACTTTAATGAAGAGTAGGGCATCCATGTATTCTATCTTGTCAAGACACAAGTTTTAATTATTAATGTACGGCTAATTTACTTAGACTTATGTACATAAAGGTGAATAATGAATTAAATCATTATGTAGTACAATAATGTTGAATTTTGTGTCTTTAAATTCATGTTTAGTCCCAAAACAAAATAGTGATGGATTTAGCTTATATTTTTCATCCCCCTTTGTAGTTCTTACTAAGATATATGTTTAATTTTGATAATTAAGGATTAGGGAAACTATTAAGATATAGGTTACAATTCACATATTAGTTAATTCGTAAATGACATTGAATTTGTTAGATTTTGAACCCATAGCTAAAAATTTTATCTATGAGAATCAATTATAGCATAACGATCCATGTCAACTATATTTTTAATTTGAATTTGATTTTATGACACAAATTTTTTTGGGGATTTTATTTGACATGTGTCAATATTTCATAGATTTTAGGACCTTAGTCATATATTTTGGCATTAATATGTTTATCTACCTTTTACAATTATTATTATATTAATTAATTTCTATCTAATTTATATATTTTATTTGTAACTATTATATTAGTAATATGCCTTTAACTATGTCACCATTAGAAACATGGTAGCCTATCACTTTAGTTATTAAATTATTATTTTATTTAGTTTTTGAGTCATTTTAGTGCATGGAGCTATGAGGTGATGACATGTGGTAGCTGACTATTCTTAAATGGATATATGGTAACATATTTAAATGATGTGATTTTTGACTATGTATTGGATGACATGTGGCATCCTATCACTTTATTTCTTGGTCATGGTATTTTTAAAATGTTATATCTTTGCATTATTCTCCATGATATGATATGATGACATGTGGCATGATCTCTCTTAGTTGTGGGCATTCATAATTTCATTTTCCAAAATAAAGTCTATGATAGAGTGAGATGATAACATATGGATTAATATCTCTTAGTTGTGTAGTCACAAGAATGAGTTAATTAAAAAATTTAATAGAGGATTTTAATGAAGTAATATGGAGAAACTTAAATTGATCATACTTAGTCCAGACATCACAAGTGTAAAATAATTAGTTGTTCTTTATCAAAAATCTATGATGAACTGAGAGAGAGACATATGGAATAATCTCATGTAATTTGGATTCCAAAGAGGTGAAAATCCCAATATGTTTTTGATATATAATAAAAGGGGATTAAATAACTAATAGATGACTGGTTTTGTAATGTTTAATACTCTAAAATGACATCAATAGTCATTCTATTTCAATGAAATTATTGACATGTGGAAAACCTAAGATTGACCTATAAAGCAACCCAATAACTTGGACAATAAAATGATTAGCTCAGTTAGTTGGAAAAATTTAATTAACACAAAATAAAACATTTAAATTAATTATTACCTCAATATTAAGCCAAAATTCATGAAATAAAAAGTGAATAATAAAACTTAGGCTTTTCTATGTTTTGGTGTAGTGTCATTTTATGTCCTTATAGGGAACAAGTATAATATTCTTAAGAAAAAATGATTCCCTATTTGAAATTTCAAAAGTGGGGAATGTTGGTCACAAAAAATGGAAATTAAATAGGGAAGAAATATTTAGTATTTAAGAACCTATATTTTGTTTGTTTAATTATCATGCATAACATCAGAATTTATAAGAATGAATTAAATAAATCAAAAAACTGAAATATACTTCAACATAATAATCCAACACACTAACAATTTTGATTTATAAGATTGTGTAAGATTACATGAAGGTTATTTCTCCTTTTTATGAAATTTTTAAAAAATATTTGACAAATAGATAAGGTATCTTTAATTTATTTTCTTAGGGTATTTCAAATTTTAATCACAAATGTGTTGGAATACAGTCTTTGATCTATTATCAACCAATCATCCATAGTTCCAATAGAGATACCTCAAACTTTAAGCATAGTTATAATTCCATCTAGGCATATATAGAACTAATATATATACCTATGATTCTAATCTAAGCATTGATTTACTACTAGCCAAGTGTTTATATCCCTAATAGAGATTACTTGAATAACCCTCCTTTCATGAGTTTTTTTCAAGAAACACTTGGAAGAAGGGTTTGGAACCACCTATAGCTAGGTGTATAAGAATAAATTAGACTATAAATTAGACATTTCATTCATAATTTTACTTTATCAATGTATATTATCTAGAAAATAATTCTTAATCATGTGAATGTGAAATTAATATTTCAAAATGAGAAGTCTTTCTAAAATTTGTTTGAGAATATGAAATTAAATTGTATCAATATAATTTTTTTTTTTGTTTAAAAAAAATTGAGTTAATTCATGATACTCATCTTGATTATAAGATTTAAAATAATTCACGAGCAACCCATGAATATCCATTGGTGTAAATAACTACCCCTTGTGAGAAATTTTGGCAAATTTTTTCGCAAGTGGTCAAAATGACATTATTTTTAACCTATGAAAGCATGATATTAAATTTAATAAAACATGAAATATTATATAATAATGAAATAATCTGATCTATGAAAACATGAAATCTAATCTAGGAAGGGAAGAAATATAATCTAGGAAAACATGAAATCAAATCTAGGAAAGTGGGAAATTTAATCTAGTAAAATAAGAGGGATAATCTATTCCTACTACTAAATTAGGACTACTAAATTAGGACTCATAGTCACTAAAATAATTTCCCAATTGGATTATACATAGAATACGACTTTAATAACTTCCCATTAACTAAAAAATCCAAGTCATTACCTTAGAAATCTTTCAACAAAAAATCATTAATACATAAAATTTTAGAAATATGATATAGTCTAATACATAATAGAGTGAATTTTTCATGGTGTCCTTTATTTTCATGTGATTTTTACCATTTGATGATTAATCCTAAAATTATAAAAACATTGACTTTTGATCTCTTATCAAACCATCTCTTGATAATGTCCTAATGTTTGCTAAACTTTTACAAAAAGAATTTTGTTCATGCATCTTCCATTTGAACAATGTCTAGTAATATTGACTACATACTTTCATCATATTCCATATACTCATTCATAAATTTTCATGATATTAACTTAAGATTAATGGGTAAAATATGATACTACCCATATACTAATGAAAAATGTGAATTTTTTAGGGCTTGTTTATGTTTGTTTTTATATTCCAATAATGCATACTATTATAATAGATCCTCTTCATATTTTTGTCACAAAAATATCAAAACATAATTACCATAAGTGATACCCATGAATTTTTTTTATAAAATCCCTTGAATTTACTAAAATCACACTTTTCCTTTGTATTATGAAATCCAAAACTGTGGATGCAATTTATAATTTGTAAATTACAAATAAATTCTTAAGCTCTGAATCCTAAAATGTTTTAACTAGTGGAATATAAAAATATAATTTCAATTTGAAATTTTCAAATTGAAAATTTTAGCTCGAGCTCTAGATCTCACAAATCACTAACCAATGGGATCTAGAAACCTATTTTTAATTTGTAATTTTGTAAAATTACAAATTATAAGCAAAGTTTTGGATCCTACAAATTGAACACCCTGTAGAATTTGGAGCTTGAACTAAAATTTGAAAGTTTCAAATTGCATTTATATTTCCACTTCCTAAAAAATTCTTCACCCAAAATCCATAACTCAGAGAGTGATGTACAATTGCAAAATTACAAATATCAATCCAGGTTCTAGATCCCACCAACAACTTAAGCTGTGGAATCCATAACTCTAAACACAATTTGTAAAATTTAAAATTTTACATGAATTTACACCTTCCAATTTATAAATTAAGTCAACCTACATTACTCAAAATTTTAAGGTCAACATACAATTTGTAAAATTGTAAAATTGCATGTGGACTCTAGATTTCCACTATTAACCACCTTCATGGCCACATTAATTACATGGTTTTTATACAAATAATTCAATTTGGGGGTTTTTAATTCATTTTTAATCTACTAATTGAGATTTTTTGAGTTATAACAATGACTTTTGGCCATGCCATCAAACTTAAGCCACACCTTAAGCCATGTTTGCAAACACAGCTCCACCATTGCAAATTACATAGTATTCTTTTGAACCCCTTGCATATTCTTAAATCCATTTTCACATAAATTAAATATTTTTGAGTTATTTTAATCTCTCTCAAGCTTTTTTTTTAATTATCTAGTGTTTTCATTATGTCATCTAGTTTAGGGTTTTCTGGTTGTGTACTTTGAAAGGTCATTTTTCCATATAATTTCCTAGGGTTTTCAATTAGTTAAGTATAAGGTTTTCCTAGGAAAATTTATTTCCTAAATCATAAAAAACTTAGTATTTTCTATAATTTCACATTAAAACCTAAGGATCCTCTCTCAAAGTATTTTCAATCAAATTTAAGGTCTGTAAAAACTCTAAACTAGGTAAATATACCTGCATATATTCACACAACTCATGAATATTCCCTATGAGATTCCTCCAAGTCCCTGTAGACTTTGGACCCACTTAGATAACATCCCATTTCCATTGGTTTTTTTATTATTCTAAACACATCTTAGATCTATGGGATTCCCATTTAAAGTTTACACCTTTCATCTCTATACAAATTTCTATTACTTATAGCACCTCCCATCCCTATAGGATTTCAACCTACTCAAAATAGTTCTAAGTTTCATCAAACATTCATATTGTCCAAAACACTTCTTAATTCCACAAATTTCTCACCTAATTTAAACACATACTAGTTCCACTAGAATTTTTACCTATTTAGATCACCTCCCATCTCCACTAGAGATTATACCTACTTCAAGCACTTATAAGCCTTGATAGCTCTTATAGTTGGTTTTCATCAAGTATTCTCTCTAGAGTTCATATCCCAAAAGGAGATGAAGTTAAAATAAAAATTCCCTTAGGTGACTCTTAGTTTATATTCCAACACTACTGATATCATTGATATAGACCTAGGTCATATTGACCTAGGGGACTTCTAGACTTGAGTAGATGTAGAGTTCAAGAATGATTGGATCTAGAGTATCTATGACTTTGGATTTCCATAAGAACTATCATTTCCACTAATGATCCAAAACCAAAGGGAGATCCTTACTAGGGCTCAAAACAATACCTAGTTATATAAGTAGAGTATAAAACTATTATCTTGACCTCACACTAGAGGCTATCAAACCACACATTAGAAGAGTCAATGATCCATGCATTTATTTCACCATTATCATGTTTGATAAAGAGATCAAGAGAACTAGATTCTCAAAAGTAACACTACAAAAAAATGGGGTTCCTAATTTATTTAATTCCCCACATACTCTTATATTAGGGTTAGAAAATTTAGTGGTTAACTATACACACTCCTAAGATATGTTAGTGATAAGTGGGCACTAACAGAGCTAATAAGATAACTTGGTGAGACCCATAATATTTTCCAACAAGCACAAGTTAGGAATTCATTTCATAATCTCTATTGGTAGATACACATGCCCCTCCCTCCTCAAGGACAAGTGTGCTAAGGTAAAAATGTGTCAAATAACCCTAAGAACTTTGTAGTTTAGGCCATTCATTAATGCTTATAGTAACATCACCAACACACTTGGAGTTTCCACATATTCCCATGTTTCATGTTTTAAAGATTATTGGGAAGACTTAGAGGATAAAGAGGTCAAATTGAAGGACCATTCTAGAATGACCTTAGGACAAGTCAAAGATTTTAATTTGGCACCAATCCCTAAGGTCTTGTGGATGATGAGTCCCCATGGACCCAAACTAATACAAATAAATCATCACTCAATACCTTCTACCAGTAAGGTGGTGAGTCCCTAAATCTTTCTTTTTGATTGATAGAATAACACATGTGATCAATAAAACATTATGTTGGCTTAAGAGTAAATGGGTCTATGTGATCAAGGATAAACTGGGTATTAGAGAGAATCTATTAAATCTCAAGGAAGAAGTAATTCCTTCATCAGTAGAGGGTCCTAATGGAATAGTTGGAGAATAACCAGAGGGACTAGTGACCTCCTATAAGAAGAAGAAGAAATATAAGGCCAAAGAGGGGTAGTCAAGCAAAGAGGGTTTAATAGTAGATCAATTGATCAACATATTGTCAGAGGACACAAATTTAGTTGGAGCATCCATGACTTCAATTCCCATATTAGTCATTGTTACAACCCTTATCTTTATAGTTCACCCCCCACTTATTTATATTGTTCTTATAGCTCCAATATCTCCACCTCCTATCTCCACTCCCCTTCCATCTCAGGTTTCTACTCCACCCTTCATTCCCACCACTTTACCAACTATAATAAGTATATTATAACCAATACAATCAATTTAAGTGTATACTTAGGGTCCCCCTTTAGTGAATACTCAAGTTTCCACTCCACCCTTCATTCCTACCACTTTACCTACCACAATAAGTCCATTATAACTAGTGAAATCAAGTCAAGTGGACACTCAGGGTCCCCTTTTAGTGGATACTCAAGTTTCCTCTCCATTTTACCTTCCCCTAATTTAACTCCATCCTTACATTCCATTTATGATCCCTTCTATTCCATCCTCATTGGTTTCCAACACAACTCAGTAATATATATTTGTGGACTCAGTCATATTGACTTAAGTTTTATTGGTCATCTCAACTCATCAGATAATTACTACTTTATCTTCATCCCATTTCATATTTCCTATCTTACCACCCCTGAGTGGCCCAACCCATTTGATTGATTCATTTAATTCTTTGGATTCGATACTTACACTAGTTATCAAATTTAGAGTTCATATGTCTGCTTCTCCATTGATATCACTTTTACCTCCTACACCCCTATTAGACACATTTGTCCCCACCTATTCCACTTCCATAGTTTCCCAAAAACCTATAATGGATATAGGTGAGAAACAAGTCCTTAATGCGAATGTGGATTTTTAACCTACTAATGGAGATGAAATTCTATAGGCATCTACCTAGTAATCAATGGTAGCATCAACATAGGATTCAACACTTGTCACAATGCCTATTAGTGTAGCATATTTTGGTACAAAAACTCAACTAGTAGTGTTTACTCAATAGGATGATATCCCTAGTTGGTTAGCATAAATAGTGGGAAATAAATGAAAGCAAATTATTTCCCCAAGTACACTAGACTTTAGTCTATAAGAGATGAAGAATAAATCCAAGTCTACTCAAACTTTCTATAGAATACTATGTGATGACAAAGGGGAAAGATATATGGAGATTATAGTCTACCCACTAGACAAATAGAAGGAGATCTTGTGATGGGGTACTATCAAATATCAAATATTCACCTTAGAAATCTAATAAATGAGGGGTTAAAACATGATGTTAAATCTAGCATCAACTCCTTCTTCAAGAGAATAGATAGTGACAAGGTCGCTAAGGATGATTTGTAAAACAATGTTGAAAAACTCATAACTACACTAAAAAATTCGTAGATCCCAGTGGTCTATCATCATAACAAAAATCAACACAGCCAATCACCTAGATCTTAGATTAGGTAACAATTGATGTGGTGATTGAAATTGATAGCATGGGAAGGGATACTAAATAATGTTTAGAAGAAATCATTTCCAAGGAAAATAATTTTTTTTAAATGATAATGGATCATTATGAAGTTATCAAAGAGAGAAGGACCAACCTAAGAGGATAGGTCAATAAGTATGAGGGAGAAATACAAAGATTGAATCTATATTATCGCAAGTTGACAACTATGGATTAAATTGATATGGATATCCTCATTATGTAAAATATACTAATAAATGATAGAGATCAAGGGGAATTACATAGATAATCTCAATTCTAGATAAAGATACTTATAGAGACTTCACATAAGGTCAAAGTTTCACATGATAAGGCTATTAATATGTTGTATGACATTGAATAAATGTTGAATAAGTTATCATGTAGGCTAGAATATGATGAATATAACTTCATTTTAGTATAAGAGGTTTAGATCAAATTCAAAGAAGTGGTTGAAAATGAATCTAAAAAAGATACAATCTTTACCTTGAGCTCTTTCCACCACTACATCAAGTATCATAATATGTTGGATAAGATGGGTAAAGATATATAATAAATCAAGACTTTGAGGAGGGAAATACATGCAATCATAAACCCATTGTGTCTATAAAATCAATCTTATCTCAAAGAAGATAGAACATACCTACACTTCTAATTGGGATTACACTTGTTAAGCGAGAGCATGACCAATATGAGGATTTTCTACACTCGATTAGGGGATCCCTTGTCACAACATATCATGCTATAAAGGGTTCCAAAGCCTACATTCTAACACAATCACACAAAAATATTAATGGAGTTATAAGGTTTAAAACATTCACTTATTCTAATAATAAGAAAGTAAATCTAATCTAGTGCACACCAAATCTTGTGGTACAAAGTGGGGGTTAGAAATAATAAAAAAACATGTATAGAGAACCTTAATTAAATTAATTATGAGTAACACCCTAGTATATGAAACATGAAAGATATTATTATTCTATCTAACACTTATGTTACTTCTATCAACTAGAAGAGAAGAGAACAAAGTTAGAAGATACTTACCTAAATGTGAACCCATCGAGACATAATCTCTCCCTTGGCCAATAAAGCTTTACAAGAGGTTATTATGGTTTGTAAGGATAACTAATAAAGGCCAAAGCATCCAAGACTTATCAATAATACTAGATTCTATAAATAGGAAACCTAATCTATGTCTCCTCAAGTAGAATGGTGGAAGAGTATTTTGTGAATAAACACGAGTGAATAATAACTCTTGATTGAACATATCAAATAATGACTAAAATTATATTGTATTTATAGGTAGATATTTCCCTAAATCATTCCAAAAACATTAGATGTACAAGGCCAACCCAATCAACCTAGTGTCTTTTTGGAGATAGTTTACTAGGTCTAAGCTAGGTCAACTAAAAGGCTAATATGCTAAGAAAGTGAAAAAGACCCCTAAATTATACTAGGTTAAACCAATTGACCTAGTATATCCAACTGACCAAAAGGGGTTTAAGATAAGAAAATGAGGGATGAAAAGAGGAAAAGATAAGAGGAATATTCAAGGGAGGAGAAATATCTTAGGGAAAGTCTTTTGGGAGTTGGTTGGATTAGTAATAATGTGGTAGTAAGGGACAAAAATATTGTGAAGAACCAAAGGTTTACCCACCCCTTTCTCGATGCACCCCTTAAGGCAAGCACTCAAAGAGATTGAGTCTTGATATGTTCCTAAATATGTAGAGCATTAATATTTGATAAAAGGTTTGAAAATATTATGTGTATACATATACCCCATTCAAAGATCATCATGTGTCACTAAGGTGCAATAGGGGATGGTGCTTTGAGAAAGAACATAGTAACACACAATTTTGATGTTAAAAAAAGGTTGTAGTATTTTAAAGTAAAAATAACTAAAATTAAATGATTTAAAATAGGAAAATATTCTAAAAAAGTAAATAAATAAAAAGTAAATTTAATGCATAACTTGACTTACCTTTATCATGGGATGGTTGTTTATTGTGTTATTAGTTTTGATTGTGTAGGGTGCAAAGACAACATCCAACAAACCCAAGAATACAAAACTAAAGAGAAAAAACAAACAAATGCAAGAAAATCCAAGATAGATTGTGTGATGAGGATGGGACATACTTGTGAAATTTGGCTAGCTAGGGTGACAAGTACTATGTTAGATAAAATGACCAAGTCAAAAAATAAGAGTAAATTGGGTAACCAAAAATTCAAGGCTAATAAATACTAAAAAACTCAAACAAGCTATCCTTAAGTAAGAAAGGCAAACTCACCAAGTCAAACCAAGGATACATGTCAAACAAGATGGTAATAAAAACAAATGGATGGTAAAGGAAGAAACAAAATGGTAAAACAACATTGATGAGTGAGTAGTAACAATCCACATCTCACTCAATAATGGAAAAAAGAGCATAAAAAGGGAAAACAACATTATTGAGTGAGAGGTAATAAGCCAACCACACTCAATAATGGAAAAATGGGTAAGAACTTACATGTCTATAATATCATGATAATTAAATAATGAAAAATGGTAAAAGGAAGGTAAAATAAGTCTAGGAATGTAAAATCATGGTGAAAAAGAAAGAAGAAATCCATAGTTTCTCAAACATGTTTTGCTCTAAGGATAGATAAAACTGAAACAAAGTAGTTTTAATATGTTTTTAAGAGGTGAAGGAGTTAAAAAAGATGAAAAATAGATTTGGAATCACAATTTGTCTATCAAGGGGGAAATGAAATTGGTGGAGGGGAGAATAAAGGAAAAAACAAGGTAGAGGAACACTTTATCAAATTCAAGACACTCAAATTAGGTTTGTCAAAATAAGAGGATTTTTGACCTTAAGGACTATGAAGAAATTCTATTAGTCACACAAGTCTTAGGTTAAAAAGTGGAGTATATAGATCATCCCATGAAGGATAAATGAATTAAAATTAAAATGGAACTACCTCCCCATAATGTGTTTCCCATTCTTTAGAACCCCTTATAGAGCCATAAATATACTAAAAAGATTGGGTATTTACATGATAAAGCAGGCAACACCATAATTTTTTTTTATATCCCCTATTCCAATCTACTAGCCTACCACACCCCAAAGGACCTTAGCTCTATTAGAGGTTAAATTTGGAGTTTGAGATTCAATTGAAGATAGGAGATGTGCTTATAATCACATATTTTGGTGTGATTTTGAATTTTAAGATTTATATGTTACCTTTTAGATATCATTGCCTTTTGATTCAAATGATTTGACTTTTAATTTTCTTGATGGATTTTTCTATTCCTCCTCCATATGGATTTGGAATACCAAACATGGTTTATAAAAATGACTTTTATTTGAATACTTGGGATAAGATTCCTATGATAGAGAAAATTCAAAGACCATGGGGGCCTAAGAGTCTCATAAATCTAGGTGAAATAAAAGTGTTATCTTGACTTTAACCTTGTTTTATCCAATGTGGAGATGAAAAGAAGGGGAAATAAAGAGGAACAATACATGGAACAATTTGAATTACTTCAAATCACAAAAAAAATTGACAAAGGGCAAAAAGGGATAAAATTATAGTAAAGTGTGATTCCTTATCATAATAATAAGGGAAATGGAGGAAAACATGCTAACATAAATTATTGTGCAAATTCCATCTATCAAAAGAAGCAAAACTAAAGTTGAGAACAAGGATTAAGATCATGAAAAATGTGGTAATTTTATGAGGAGTTCTAGGTCCTATCCATGGTATTACATTGTAACTTCATAAAAGAGAAACCCAAGGGGTGGAAAAAATCAAAATGAAAAATAAAGAGAAAGAGATGAGTTAAAATATGGTAATTTTTTGAGGGATGTTAGGTCCAATCCATGGTTTTACAAAGTAGCTCACAAAATAAAAACTCAAGGGATGCCAAAATAAAATTGGAAAGAAAAAAATATGTGAAAAATAGATAAAATATGGTGGTTTTGTGAGGAATATCAGGTCCTATCCATGGTATTAAAAATTAAATCACAAAAAATAAACCCAATGGGTATAAAAAACAAGAGAAAATGTAAGAATATAAAGAAGACTATGGTACATAAAGAAACCAAAAGATCAAAAGGGAGGACTAAAGGTTTGTGAAAGGAAGGAACTTGTTGTAGAAGGAGAGACCCATGCTTAATTAACTTGAAAAAAGTGTTAGATATACATAGATAGTAATCATGACAATAAATAATGGTTTAGGTAAAGTAATTTTTAAGGAATTGTGCATTGGTGGGATCTTTGAAAATATGGCCTTCATTGGTTTGAGGATGGTAAGTTCATGGACCAAGAATATATTTAACTAAATATGGGCCCACTATTTTGGGGCATATTTACTTTTGGTATCATGGGTATAGTTTAATTTAAGGACAAGTTCACAAACATTAAAAGTGTGCATTTTTACACGTTTATTATGTTGTCTAGAAATACAAGCCTTGTGTTGGTGGTTATGTTGTAGGTTACAAAGATGAAGTTCATCAATTAAATCAAGGGTATGAATGTGAGATTCGTGTAATTTTTCATTGATAATAATACCATGAAGATATATATGAAGAGAGGGAAGCTTAACTTCTAAAAGAAGAATTGACTCAAAACCATTGATTAGAGAAAATAGTGTTGTCCTAGTGGCAGTACATATGCTAGTCTAATAATTCCAAAGTTTAAGGTAAAGATGAATATGCCAATCCATGTGGGTTTTATGAATTGTATTTTAGTGAATTTTTTTGATAATTTTATTAGTAGCCTCAGCTTGACCATTTCATTATGGATGATAAGGCATAGAAAATTTGTGATTGATTTTGAATTTATTGAAAATTTATTTAACATGTTTGTTTTTTAAGTTACCACCATTATTTTAAATGATGGTATTGGGAACACCAAAGTGGTAAATAGTTTGGTTAAGAATAAATTTGGAAATGGTAGGACTGGTGATGTTAATGAGGGGCATATATTCTACCCACTTAGTAAAATATTTAATAGCAGTGATGATAAAGACATTCCCATATTGGGAGTGAGAAATTTTACCAATGAGATCAAATCCCCATGTGTAAAATGTCTAAGGAGATTCAATAGTTTGAATTTTGATAGGAGGTGAATGAATTAGAGCATCATGAAACTGATAAGGATTGCACTTTTTAGTATATATGATTGCATATTTTTTGAGAGTAAGCCAAAAGTAACCCATACATAGGCATTTATGGGCTATAACATGTTTTTTATAGTTACCACCACAAATTCCTCCATGTGCTTGCTCAAGAAGAGGGGGGATCTCATCTTTCATAACACAATGGAGCAAGGTACCTTTAACATTGTGATAGTAAAGGATGTTGTGTCGAAATACATACTTAAAAGATTGTTTATGAATGCATGTGTTTTCACAAGAATCTAAATTAGGAGGATAAATTTGATGTTCTAGGAATTGTATGATATCTTGGTACCATGGGTTTTATCTAATAGAAATAACCTCAATATGACATATAAGTGAATATGGTAATTGAGTTGCAGATGAATATTTTCTTATTTATATAAGAAAATAAGGATCATAAATAACTTGATGTGTATGAAATAGATAATTTGAAGAGGAAAGAGAATCAATAATGGAATTTTGATCTCTAAGAATAGGCTCAATAGTAAAAGAGATAAAATCCTTAGCAAGAGTGGTTGTAATTTGATGATAGGTAATAAGGTTCTCACTTTTACATTGATAATCACCACAAAATTGATGGAAAATAAGTTGATAATTACCTAAAGCATGAAGGTATTAAATTTATAAATTGAGAGAAGCTTTGATGTCTAAGATAAGAGCTTTGTACTTGGCCATATTACTGGTGACATCAAAGGTGAAGAGAAAAGCTAAAGGAATGATTTTACTAAGAGGACTCATGAGGAATAAACCTACCCTATCTCCTTAAAGGAATTTATCACCATAAAAGTGAAGGGTCAAAGTATCCTCATGTAAGTCAACAATAATTTTAGGAAACTCCTCAATAATTATTTCTAGTTTAGTAGTACCAGAGGGAGTGGAAGATTCATCAAGTTGATTGGCTTCAAGATTGGTGGTAAAGCTATGAAAGTAATATTTTATAGAGATATCTTGATTAATAACTTCAATGTAAAGGATATTATTATATGAACAGTTATCTTAAAGGGAAGAATTGGCTATAATGGGAGTTGTGGTAAGTTTATCAGCTATGACTTGCCCTTTGACAACTTTTTGAGTAATGATGCAGAGATCAAATTCCATAAGTAAGACCATCCATTTACCAATTCTATCTCTAGGAAGATATGATTTAGATAAATAATTATGAAGTGGGTTAGAATGAAAAATGACATAAGTAGTATGGTAAATCATGTAGTGACAAAGCTTTTAAGCTATAAAATAGATATCAAGGAAATCATGCTCAATTTTGGTATAACATTTTTCTTAATCAATGATGCCTCAGCTAATATAGCAGATAGTATACTCTCTTCTCATATCATCCTATTGGGCAAGCATTTTTCCAAATAAAATAGGTGTGGAAGAGGTATATAAAATAAAAGGTTTATCATTGGAAGGAGGATAAAGTGTAGGTGGATGAGGCAATGACTCTTTTATGTTATCAAAGGATTTTGACATAAATCCATCCATTCTAAAGCAGTACCTTTCTTGAGAAGGGAATTAAAGGAGTGAATTTGTTATGCCATTTTGGGGATGAATCATCTAATTTCCCCAAGATTGCCTAAATAAGTATGAATGTCAGGAATAGATAAAGGAATAATCATATTGGTGATAGCACTAATTTTGATAGGATCAACATTAATGCCATGGAGAGAGACTAAAAATCCTAACAATTTTCTAGATGTGACTCCAAAGACACATTTGTAAGGATTAAGTCTAACCTAATATTTAGTGAGATGGTCAAAGATGATATAAATATTAGAAATATGATTTTTAGGATGTTTAGATTTAGCAATAAGATCATCCACATAGGTTTCAACAATTTTGTAAATGAGATCATGAAAGATGTGAGTAATTGTACATGTTTAAGTGGCTCCAACATTTTTGAGACTGAAGGGCATGTTTACATAGCAATAGGTTCCCCATTTCATGGTGAAAGTAGTCTTATGTTGGTCCTAAGGGGAAATATGAATCTGATTATATCCCAAGAAACCATCCATAAGAGATAACATTTCATAACCAATTGTGGAATAAGTGATGGCATATATTGAAGGTAAGGGGAAGTTTTTCTTGGGACAGGAAAGATTAAGATTACAAAAATCAATACAAATGTGAATGACCATAGTGACTTTATTTTGAATGGGGACAATATTGGAAACCCATTCAAAATAATCCATTGGTTTAATAAATTTAGCATCAAGTAATTTGATGATTTCTTTATGACATAAAGTTTAAACTTCAAGTGGAAACTTTATTTTTTTCTAATGCATAGGCTTGGCATTAGGATAATTAATGATATTATTCACCATAATGTTAGGTTTAATACTAGGCATGTCTTCATAAGACCAAGAAAAATATTCATGATATTTGTCAAAGAATAATATGAAATTATCATGTTTAGTAGGTGAAAGCTCTAGATAAACTATAATATATTAATGACAATATGGTATACCATATTTAATGTGAGTGGTTTCTTTAATAAACATGGCATTGCCATCTTAAAAGTGGTATGGTATATTAAGTAAGGTAGAAATTATATTTGTTTTAGGATCAATGCTAGCAACAAAGTTGTTGAAGCAAGGAGTTTTAGTCTTAAAATTTCCAAGTTTATGATTATATCAAGGAAATTGAGGTTCTCAAT
The DNA here is from genome assembly GCA_037957365.1 of Torreya grandis. NCBI lineage: Eukaryota > Viridiplantae > Streptophyta > Pinopsida > Cupressales > Taxaceae > Torreya > Torreya grandis. The sequence continues at coordinate 774,891 of JARHVA010005295.1, forward strand.
CATGAAATAACTCAAAGATAACTTCATCACTAGGCAAGGTAAGAAGAGGACCATAATATTCAACATCTACTTCAAGATCTAAAATGTGATTGCCATGGTGATCAAACTTAGAATGTATCTGACAAACATCATTGGCCTTGGCATCAAGTGTAATTTTTGGGGTAGAAGAAGTATATAGAGTAGAAGAGGGTGAAATATCAGTGGATTTAATGATGGGAGAAGGATTTGATGGAATTATAAGATCCAAATGTGTAAGAACTTATGGAGATTCAGAGGGCATAATTTTCTCCACCACCTAAGGAGTATCAATAAGGGGAGGATTGAGAGGAGGCACATGACCTTCAAGATATAAGGTATGATCCATAAAATGGTATGCAAATCCTAATTAAAAACATGGATCTGGGATAAATTTTTCTATTAATGTTGGACATCAAAGTCTTTATATTGAGCTTGGGCCATGATATAGTTGTCATCATATGTTGGAGAAATTGTAAATGCTTGAGAACTAGGGGTGGTTTCAGAGGATGAAATCCTAATATTATTGAATGTACGAGGAGACATGATGAGAAAATTTTGAAATAATTTATCCACTCCAAAATCATTTCAAGTGAAGACATATTTTGGTTGATAAGGATCTTGATCATTGCATAGAGGGGAAAAGTTGGTAATCTCATCCATGAGAGGAATAGTATGGTCTCTTGGTAAAAGAGAATGAGGAATTCATTTTGAAATGTACAGAGGTAACTTGTTAGTATTTCAAGTATGTTGCAACTCATTGGGCTTATCATCATCATCAAAATCTGTAATAGTAACTTGTAAATTAGGATTCATGTTGATGAACTTGGGTAAATGAACACTATTAATCTTAAGAATTATAGGAATAAGATATTGTGATTTAGGATTAGGTAGTTGAATACTCCATGGGTTAGGATTGGCTTCATTCTTATATCATTTTCCATTATGCAAGAATTATTGACTATCATAAGAAGTAATGGGCCTCATTTGATGTGTCCAATGCAACCAAGGAGTATGTTATATGATAAAGAAAGATTAAGGACCATAATCTTGGTTTGAATAGTCTTAGGTCCTATGGTTAATCAAACCCAGATACAACCAAGTGGATTTTTATTAGTATTTTCAAAACCATGGAAAGTAAGATGAGTTTGTTTGAGATGATCCTTATTATAACCAAGTTTTTGAATACTTTAATACCAAAGCCTTCATCAACTAAGACTTTACTGATAAGATTGGTATTAATAGATACTTTAATAAAGAGTGGTGGATCATCGGCATGAAATATAATTACATCATTGATCATGTCCTCTTCAAGAAACTCAATGGAAAGTTTAGAAGAGGCACACATAGTTTCAGTGGTATTAACATTAATAGGTTGACGATAAATAAAAGGTGGTTATTCATCTATGGAGAATGGATATTAAATTTATTGAAGTTGTTGTATAAGGAATTTATGATGATAGGGTGAAGTATGAACCAAATCCATATGAGGAATATTACAGATCTAAGTTCTTCAAGAAAATTCCAACATGATTTAGAAGAATGAAACACAAGGTTTAAAAGGTAAATTAGACTTTGAAAGAATAGATGTGGTTAGAGGATCAAAATGAGGGAGTTATTCTTTAGGTGTTTCCAAATCAAAATTAGTGGTTGTAGTATCTTTAAGAAGTTGTTCTTCTAAAAATGGATTTTTAAGCTTGGTAACATGATCTTTATGAGTCAGTTTATGATGATAATTGACCTTGTTAGTGTTGACATATTGAGAAGTGTTAGAGTATTGGTCATAATTGACATTAATGACACAAACATCCTCAACACATTAGAGGTAGAAGCTTTAAAATTTTATCATTTTTGGTAAGCAATAGTGTATTCTTGATGATGAAGATTGATCATAGCTTCATGGTTGAATGAATCACCAAACATATAGGAGAAAGAAAATTTAATGATCCCTCTAAAAGATTTATAGAATTCCCAATATTGACATGGAACCATAATAATATATTTAGGTCATAACACTTATGAGGAGCATTGGGATAGATGAAAGGTTTTGAGGGCATTATAAATTGTTTCATTTATTGAACCAAAAGAGGTGTACGAGAAGGCAAAGGAAGATCAGTTTTGGAAACTCCTTGTTTGGTTTGTAAAGAATTAGTAGTGATAGAATTATATGTTTGAAAAGTTCATTTAGGAAGTTTAGGATTAGGTTTGAATTGTTTCATGAGAAAATATTAACATTTAGCTTGATCAAGAGCTTTATTTAGTGTTTGGGGAGCAAAGGTTTAAACCTTATATTAGAGAGTGGGTGTCAAACCAGTGACAAAAAGTTTGATTAAAATATCATAATTCATGTTATGGTTGGTTTTATAAGCTAAATATTTCCATATTTTGATAAATTCATGAGCTAATTTAGTGGGAGATTTCTTAGCATTGATAAAGTGGTTAAGATAATTTTTGGGAAGATCATTATGTTGAATCTCTATAACCAAAGGAATAACCAAATATTCAAGTTTCCAAATAGAATGTTGGGGAAGTTGATTATACAATTCTAATACATCATCAATGAAATTTTTAACTAAGAGTTTAATAGTGGCAAAGGTATTGTTTTGGATCCACTCTTTGTAAAGGTTTCCAAAGGCTTTGATAAATGAGGTGGGGTCTTTAGTCCCATCATATTTGATAGTTGGAGATATGTTACCAATATCAATGGAAATAATGAAGGGAGATAAAGGATAATTTTGAATGGTTTGAATCATCTTGTTATTCATTATGGATTGATGATTAACATTACTTGAGCCATACCTAAGAAGTGGAAGAATATAATTAGGATTAGCTTTAGGATGAATAGTTGAAGGTTGATTAGCCACATTGATTAAGTATTGTTGAAGTTACATCATTTGATGGGTGTTAGAATTTTGAATAATGTTAATTTGTTGAATGACTTGGTCTAAAAGTTGGGTTATGTTAGGAAGTGGGTTGGTGTTTTTAGGATTACTCCCCAAATTGGTGTTAGGGGGAGGATTACTAAAAAAAGGATGACTAGTGAGATTGTTATGTAAACATGTATTAATCACTCCCACATTAGTTTGAAGATTTTGAAGATGAGAAGTATATTGGTAGTTATAGAAAGGATCAAATCCATAAACTTCATCTTGAGGTGTTATTTTCACCATATTATAGGTCATGGATGAATAAGTATAATAGGTGCTCCAAGAGTGATGGTGCTCTTAGGAGGAAAAGAGAGGGAGAAATGAACATCCCATATAGTATCTAAATTGATTCAAGATATCCAAGAAGTATCTGATAGGAGATTTCATTATGACTGAGGGGAGATTAATAGAATACAAAATTGGAAAGACAAAGAACTAGATTGATGAATAGGGAAAGAAAAAAACACTACAAGGTCAACTAGGTTGACCTAGCATAGAAAATAGAGCCTAAAAACTACATAGGGGCAACAAGGTTGATAAAATATAGTAAACAAAGGTAGGAAAAAGAGGTGAAAGGACCTAAAAATTATATAGGGTCAATTGGGTTGATCTAGTATAGTGAATAGGGGATGAAAAAGGTATAGGGTTAACTAGGTCGACCTAGTACAATAGACAGGAAAAAAGAGAAAGATGATAACAAGTTATGAGATGAAAGAAGACTTTTTTTGCAACTAATCTAGGAATGTAAGAGTTGAAGGAAATCAAAAAATCAATTGGATAAATGCTAACTAATCCAATTGAGGCTTATAAATTAAAAACTTGCACTAACAGTAGCTAATGCAAGTTTTTATATACAAAATTAAGCAAAGAGCAAGCAATCAACTTGAAAAGTAAAGAGATAACTAATTGTTCAACCTAAATGTTTTATTTAGATTATTTATAAATGTTTTTAAAGGTGATTAGAAGTTATATATAATCAAGGTACTAGATAGCAATCTAAGGATGGTTTTAGGTAGTTTGGGATGAAAGGGATGGTAATGGAAATGATATAGGATTGGTAATGTAGCCTAGCCCCTCATTTCACATACCACAGTGATAAGGGTGTTAGATGATTATCCAAAATATACCATTAACCATTCTTTATACTTTACCAAAGTATCAAGTTTACTTCCCCATTAGTGATGAAATCCAATTAGGTTGGCCTTGTATAGACAAATATTAAATTGTTTATTTAGATTGTGTGGTTTGGTTATGTGTGCATAAAATAGAAATAGTGAAACTAAATGGTTAATTAAAAACCCCCTAATTAGACTATGTGAACTATTCTAAGTATGAAAATAATAAGAAAAGAAAGGTGTGAGCTAATTACTAACAGATATGAAGTTAATTCCAATTTAAAATAATGTATAGTATTGAAACTATATGCAGAAAAATACATAACAAGGTTGAGCCCATCTTGTTGAAGTAAGGTCTAAAAGTGTATAGAGTCAAGTAGGGTTGACCTAGTTATTTCATAAAACACATTAAATTTACAAATAGTGAAAGGAAAGATAGAAAAGAAATAAATAGAGAGGTATAAAGGAACCTTCGTATATCAAAAATGTATAGAGTCAAGTAGGGTTGACCTTATAAAGTTAATTAGACTAATCCTACTGATCCTTGTAAAGATTATAAATAGTGAAAGAAAAGATATAAAAGAAATAAGTAGAGAGGTATAAAGGCACCTTCATATATCAAATATGTAGTTAAATAATATTGTTGATGAATAACCTTGAAGTATGCTTGAGAAACCAACAAATTGGGTTGATAGGATCAATCAAGCTATACAGGAACCTACTGTAGAGTAATAAAAATGTATAGGGTTAAATAGGTCAACCTAATATATTTAATTGGATGTTTAAAAGGATGGAAACCTATATTAGGTTGATTAGATCGATCTAGTTGCCTATTCCTAGAAACCTATGCATGAAAGTCAGAAAATTAGGTTGATAGAGTTAATGTAGTATGACAAAAAATAGTAAATAAAAGAATGAAAATAAGTGAAATAAATCCTTCAAGGGTTAGTTTCATTTTAGTTTCACCATAATGTAATATGAAGGTGAAGCTAAAGTGAAAGCTAATACTAATAATAAAAGAAATAAAAATAGAAATGTGAAGACAATCCAACCAGTGGTGAGATAAGATTCACATCAAGTTTACCAAAATGTTTGCAATCAAAAATGCATCAAGTCTAAAAATTAATCATGGATCAAAGAAGATAGAGCATACCTACACTTTTGATTGGGAATACACTTGTTAAGTGGGAACATGACCAATATGGGGATCTGCTAGACCTAATTACGGGATCACTTGTCACAACATATCATGCTAGGAAGGGTTACAAACCCTATAGTCTAACACAATCACACAACAAACCTAATGGATCCTTAAGGTTTAAAACATTCACCTATTCTAATAATAAGAAAGTAAATCTAATCTAGTGCACACCAAAACTTGTGACACAAAGTGGGGGTTACAAATAATAAAACAATATGTATAGGGAACTTCAATTAAATTAAGTATAAGTAACACCCTAATCCATGAAATATGAATGATATTATTATTCAAGCCAACACTTATGCTAATTTTATCTCATAAAAGAGAGGAGAACAAAGTTAGAATATACTTACATCAATGTGAACCCATCAAGACTTAATATATCCCTTGGCCAATGGAGCTTCACAAGAGGTTATTATAGTTTGTAAGGATAACTAAAAAATGCCAAAGAATCTAGGAATTATCCACAAGACTAGATTCTCTGAAGAAGAAGCCTAAGCTAAGTCTCCTCAAGTAGAATGGTAGAAGAACATATTGTCAAGAAGTGCGAGTGATTAATAACTCTTGATTACACATATCAAATAATGACCAAAATGATCTTGTATTTATAGGAAGATCTTTACCTAAATCCTTCTAGAAAAATTGGATATATAGGGTCGACCCAGTTGACCCAGTGTGTTTTTGGGGATAATTCACTAGGTTTGAGATAAGTCAACTAAAAATTTGACAAGCTAAGAAATTGAAAAATACCCCTAAATTGTACTAGGTTGACTCAGTTGACCTAGTATAGTTGACTGACCAAAATGGGTTTAAGACAAGAAAAGGAGGGATGGAAAGAGGAAAAGATTATAGGAATATTCAAGGGAGGATAAAATAGCTTAGGGAATGGTTTTAGGAGCTAGTTGGATTGGTAATGTGGCAATAAGGGACAATAATCTTGTAAAGCACCAAAGTTCTACCCACCTCTTTTTTGGTGCACCCTTTAGGGCTTTCACTCAAAGAGATTGAAACTTGATGGGTTCCTATTAGATGTAAAGTGTCAATGATTGAAAATATTGTGTATATAAGAACTTTTTGATATAATAATAGATTGTGAGGTCTCCAAACTCTACTTCTTTGGACCATATGAGGATAGAATACAAGATATATTCAAGGATTTTGACACATATGTTGATAAATTATAGGCTAAGAAAGATAGAGTCAGAATAAATATTAGAAATTGATTAGTTCTTTTTATTAAAAACATTCTCATATATTATATTTTCATTATTGTAAAAACATTGTAAAGATTTATATTGTAAAATTAAAACTATCTTTTATAGATATTTTTGAGAAATGAGAAAGTGTATTTTACACTTTATATTTTGACAAGTTGGAAATTGTAAAAAGTAAAATTGCGAATTACACATTTCATTTTGACAAGTTATAATTGCTTAAAGTTGTAAAAGCACATATTGAAAATTGTAATTTCGGTTTTGACCAAGTGACATGGCTTTAAATTTGTAAAAGTCTCACTTTTAATTTTCAAGTTAGGGTTTTTAAAAAATTAACTTGAGTTATTTTTAAGTTATCTTTTATTTAAACATTGAGTTTCTCTTTGCCACTGCATGAAGATTTTTGAAGCTGCATGGAGAAGACCCAATGCATTGCATGAATATTTATCAAGCCTATCCATACCAAACCAAGTTTAATATCATGCAAAAATCTTTCATGCATTCTTCCAAATAATTTTATGAAGTCAAATATGTCACAAATATAAAATCATACCTCTCTTTGCATGATGATCTAGATTTGCATGATTACTCTAATGGGCATTAAAGTTTATGATAACTACATCTAATTTATGACATATTTGTATAAATATGGGAAAAAACCCATATCCCAATCCATATTTTTATTATTAATAATATTATTCTATATTTTGAATGTATTTTCTACAAGCTATAACCTTGAGAATGACAAGTAATTAAAGATTTACCTTTATTATATGATAAATCCATGTGTATGCAACTTAATGGGTATTTGTGTATATTATAATTATTTTTTTAGCCACAAAAATTAATTTATGGTATTTTATACCATTATGAGAGATTATTTGATTAAAAAAAAAATCTTTTTCCTTCTGTGGAAAAAAAAATAAAAATATTGCCTCCAATTTCCCATTTACATGAGTTTGTGCTCAAAGAAATTTCAATCTATTTTTTATTCTATTTTGTTTATTAAGGAAATAATTAAATCCACTAAGAATATTTGGTGAAATCACCATTTTTTAGTTTTGGAAATTTTATTCTCAAACTCTTTTCCATAATCAAACCCTAGTTTAAGAGTAAAAATAGTAAAAGAGCATAATTTATATAAATTTTTTATTTTATCAATTATACAAAATTTAATGAAAGGAATCTATCCTTATTTGAAGGTTAACCTCAATTTACCAATGTCCCATGTCTTTTTAAGTTTTCCCATTATATCGTTATGTCTTTGCATAGTGAGCTACTACATCAAGGAATGGGTGCAAAACCTATCTGATAATAGTTTATGGCATGCTTGGTGGGACCAAAAATTAGAAATAGTTTGGTACTATTCTAAATGATCATAGTATAAACCTCTTATAAATTTAAAAATCACTTGGAGACTCCACTAGATTACTGATTCAAAATTTAAAGGTTCATGTATGCCAAACAAATAAACAAGATCATCTAATAAAGGTAAGAGAGTTGGTTTTCTAAAATCATCATTTCATTCTAAAATGAGATAAAAATCAATTGTCCCTATCCCTATCTCTTCTAAGTACTCTCGTCAGTTTCATACATCCCATAATGGCTATAAATCTAATTTTCATAGCTTTCAATGGAGGCAACACACTTCAGTTGGCCCAATATGATGATATACCTACCTTGGATTTAAAAATATTTCCATATTTTATTGGTGAAACCTCCACCAATCCCATGAAACATATACAAGATATTTCCAATCTGTGTTCAATCCATAATGTGGTGTAGGATAATGTTACAATCAGACTCATAGTCTCTTATTTCAAAGGTGAATCCTTATAATTGTAAAGAGGCCTTCATCCTAATTCAATTTGAGTTTTAGATGATTTATTCACTACACTATGTACACAATTTGAAGACAAAAGTGACCACCTTTCCCTATTTGAACAGATAACTACTATTTAATGATCTCCTCATAAGCACATGACTAGCTTCAATTTATGTTTCTAGAAGACATGGAATAGAATTCAGTGTTGGTCAAGACAACTCTGAAAAATACTTTACTATATTACTTGAGATCCCTTTGTATGTAATAAAAATTTCATGGTGTACATGAACCAATCCTAGATCAGATAAGATAGATCACACCTACACTTCTGATTGGGTCACATACTTGTTAAGCAAGAGCATGACCAATATGAGGATCCACTAGACCTAACTAAGGGATCACTTGTATCATCTATCAAAACACATCATGTTATGTAGGGTTCCAAATAATATATTATAACATAATTTTACAACAAAACTAAGAGATTCTTATGGTTTATATATTCACTTATGGTAATAAACATGAAATTAAAGTAATCTAGTGCTCACCAAAGCTTGTGGCACAAAGTAAAGGGTTAGATGAAAAGCAATCAAATACATTTATAGGGAACTTCAAATAAATTAAGTATGAGTAACACCCTAATACATGTAATATGAGGACTAATATTATTTGATCCAACACTTATGCTACTTCTATCTACTAAAAGATAGGAGAACAAAGTTAGAATATACTTACCTGAATGTGAACCTGTCATGACTCAATCTCTCCCTTGGATAATGGGCCTTTGCAAGAGGTTATTGTGGTTAATAAGGATCACTTTTTCGGGCCAAATCATCCAAGACCTATCCAAAATAATAAGATTCTCCAAATAGTAAACATTAGCTAAGACTTCTCAAGTAGAATTGTAGAAGAGCAAATTGTGAAGAAGCATGAGCAAATAATAAATCTTGATTGCCTTGATATGGAAATGTTAGAAATGACCTTTTATATATAGGAGTATTTATCTCAAAAATCACTCAAACATGTCAGCTATGCTATGTTTACTAGGTTGACCTAGCACATTATTAATATAATGCCTAAAGTTTGTGCTAGGTTAGTCAGATGGAAACTAGGCCTAAAAAGCTAAAGTGACCCTAGACTATACTAGGTCGACTAGGTCAACCCAGCTTACTGAATAGGTAAAAAGGGTACTAAGCAAGGGAAATAAGGATAGAATGAGGAAAATACTAGAGGAATGTATGAGGAAGGAGAGACAATTTAAGGAAAGATTTTAGGATCTAAATGGATAGGGAATAATATGGAAATAAGGTAAAATAATCCTACAAAGCACCAGAGGTCTACCCACCCCTTTCTTGGTGCACCCTTTAAGGCATGCACTCAGAGAGATTGAGTTGTGATGGATTCCTACAAGATGTAAAACATCAGTAATCAATAAAAGTGTGAAAATATTATGTAGATACATATGCCCCACTCGAAGCTCATCATGTGTCACTTAGGTGTAATAGGGGATGGTGCTTCGAGAGAGAACATAAGGACACACATAATGTTGATGCTAAAAAATTTGTAGTATTTTAAAAATCATAAAATAATTGAAAATAAATGATAGAAAATGAAACTAAATAAAAATTAAATAACTAAAAAGTAAATGATGCATACCTTGAATTACCTTTATTGTGGGTGGTTTGTTAGCTATGTTTTAGTTTTGATTATGGATGGCATAGAGACTACTTTAGACAAACCCAGAAATACAAAACTAAGGAGCAAAAATAAAGAAACACAAGAAAAGCCAAGATAATTGGTGCTATGTGGATGGGATGTACTTGAGAATTTGGAAATTTGGGTGACAAGTGCTATGTTAGACCAAATGACCAAGTCAAATAAGAGTAAATTGGGTAGCTAAAAATCCAAAGCTACTAAAGACCAAAAAACTCAAACAAGTAAACCTCAAATAAGAAAAGGCAAAATCACCAAATCAAATCAAGGATACATGTCAAACAAGATGGTAAAAAGAGAATTGAAAAATAAAAATGGTAAAGCAACATTGATGAGTGAGTAGTAATATTCCACATATCAATCACCAATGGAAAAAGGGGATGCATAAAAATGAAAACCACATGGTTGGGTGAGCAATAGTAACAATCCACATCTCACGTGATAATGGAAAAAGGGTAGAAACTTAGGTGTATGCAATAGTAGAACAACAAAATCAAGATAAATGGGAAAAGGAAAGAAAAATAGTTTTATTAAATATATAGAACATGATAAAAATGATCCATATTTTCTCAATCATGTTATTTTGCATCTAAAGATAGATGAAAATGAAATAAAGTAGTGTTAGCATGTTTTTAAGAAATGAATAAAAAGGAATTTAAAGAAGAGGGAAAATAGATTTGGAATCACAATTTATCTATTAAGGAGGGAAATGAAATGGGGTGGAGGGGAGAATGAAGGAAAAACCAAGGTAGAGGAACTCTTTATCAAATTCAAGACACTCAAATTTGGTTTATCAAAACAAGATGATTGTCAACCTTAAGGACTTTGAATAAATTTTCTTATCTACACAAGTCTGAGGTCCAAAAATGGAGTATATAGATCATCCCATGAAGGCTATACTCATGAAAATTAAAATGGTCTTACCTCCCTATGATGTGTTCCCCATTCTTTAGGACCCCTTACAAACCCATCGATTTATTGTGAATATTGGGTACTTGCATGAGAAATTAGGTATCACTATATATTTTTTTGAAATCCCCTATTCCAATCTACTATCCTATTGCACCCAAAAGGACTTTGACTCTATGTGAAGTTGATTATGGAGTTTTATCTTTGATTAGAGATAGGATATGTGCTTATAATCACATCTTTTATTGTGATTAGACTTTTAAGATTTATATGTTGCCTTTTAGATATCATTACCTTTTATTTACAAATCATTATCTTTTAAATTTCTTTTTTTTAAATATCTCCTCAATACAGATTATGGAAGAGAAAATATAAGTGCTAAAGATGACTTTCATTTGAAAAATTTGGGATAAGGTTGTTAAGAGAGAAAATCAAAGAGCATGGGTTTTAAGAGTCTCATAAATATAGGTGAAATAAAAGTGTTATCTTGAATTCAAATTTATTTTATCAAAATGTGGAGGTGAAATAAAGGGGGAAATTAAGAGGAAAATGACACATGTAACAAATTTTATTTTTTTCAAATTTCAAGAAAATATGACAAAGGAAAAAAAAGATTACAATGATAGAAAAGTTGTGATTCCTTATCATAAGATTGTGAGAAGTGAAGGAAAACATGATAACATAGATTGTTTAAAGATTACATCTAGAAAAAGAAGAAAAAACTAATTTCTAAATAATAAGGATCACAAAGAACATGAAAAGAAAGGTAATTTTATGAGGAGAGTCATGTTTTATGCATGGTCTTACCAAGAAACTGTTGGAATAATGCATATTTAAGCTTACCTAGGGTTAATAGGGTAAGTTATTTATTACCAACGGTTAATTTTATTTACCTAGGTTAATTTATTTTATTGTTGAGAATCTCTCAACAATATATTTGTTCATAGTTTGTTTTCTCTATTTTGTAATCACTACAAATAGTTTGTTTTCTCTATTTTGTAATCACTACAAATAGTTTGTTATCATGAAACAAACTATTTGTATTATATATACATTACAATATATGAGAAATGAATGAGAGAATACAGATAATTTTGTGGATTATCACCTATTTTTTAGGTGTGACAAATTTATTTTATTCTCTGGTATTATTTGCAGGTTATTTGTTGTGGGTTCTTTCTCCTGAATTGATCCTGTGGATCCTGTGTATCTCCTACTCATTCTTTCATGGTATCAGAGCTTGGAGTTCTAGTTGAAGATCCTCTTCCCTAAATTTTTTTCATCTATTAACAAATTCAAAAACATTATTTTATTGATGTGTTACAGATATTTTTATTCTCTCGAATTCTGGTTCTTGTTTACAAGTTTTTTTTGGAAAATTTTGTACTTTATGCTCATTAAATGACCGTACAGATTTCAAAATCAGATTTTTTTTCATAGTGGAATATAAAATCAAGTCAAGAATCCATTTCAATTTGAATTTTTTCATTTGGACCAGGCCGTATAGCTCTTTCCTTCAAAATCTTGCTGACTGGTTCTTGTTGGCAGACTATTGTACCTGTATGTTTTTTTGATGTGACAGATCATACAGTTGACTTTTTTGAAATATAAGACCTGTTCGTGAAAACTAACTGTTATATCTTTCATTCCATATAAATTAGGAAGAATTTGGACCAGGCCGTATAGTGTTTTGGAAGCTTACAACAGGAATTTAAAAACTGTTTTTTGGTCTACAACATAGCCATATGGATTTCTCATTTTTGAACGCCTTATGATGCATAAAATCCAAATATGATAATTTTATGTGTAAGAATACTTCTCAGTATTTCATTTCCAGTTGAGAAGGATGGATTTGGACCAGGATGTACAGTCCTTTGGGCAGATCCAGTGGAGCCATTCTGTAGTTGATGAGAGGTGTTTTCCTTGGCCAGTGTTGACAAAATTTATCAGATATTTCCCTGACCACCATGCCTTGCTAGAAAAAGAGTTTATTTATGATAAAGCCAAAGATTATTCAGCATTTATCTCACATGTTTGAGTCATTTTGGCTTTTTTATATTAATTTTTAGTGGTTTAAATGCAAGTCTCTAGCTTTGAAAGTACAAATTTGACCTTGCTAAAGTGGCTAGAGATATTTTGTTAAAAATTTGTAGGGAGTAAGTCTTGGGGTCAGATCCCCCTACATTTTTTTTGCATAAAGACATTTTTTCAAATTTTTTATAAGCTAAGCCTAAAATTTTTTTCATTGGGAGACGTTAAATTGTAATGGGAGGCATGTTTTTGAGGAAAAATGAATGTCTAGATTGTTCTTGTCAACATCATCGTCTTCCTCGGGAATGGAATCCTGATTGTTTGAACCCCTAAATTATAAAAATTACCATGTTTGGAAGCCAAAAATGCAAAAACTCCTTCAATCAAAGGGCTTATGGATAATTTTTTTTGAAATAACACCTACAACATTCACCACTGAAAAAGACAAATATGCATATGGTTGTAAGCAGGATGAGGCTCTTGGATTGATTTGCCTCAACGTCTCAGATAATCTTCAATTTCACATTGCAAATGCTACTACACCAAAAGAGGTATGGGAAAATTTTAAAAACCTATTTGGCAAAGTTAATGAGTTTAAAATTTTGCAATTAGATGTAGAATTGAGTACTCTCTCTCCATCAGATTTCCCTTTAATAGATGAATTCTTGGCAAAATTCAAATTTATAAGGTCACAGTTGAAAGTTGGTGACAAGGATAAAAGTGATCAGGAGTGCATTTTCATGATTTTATCAAAGTTGAAAGGACCATATAGTGTTTTTTCCTCTACTTTCTATACTATGATGGATACATTAGGTGATGAATTTAAATGGCCTTCCTTTGAAGTTTTTTGTGAAAGATTGACTAGGAAGCAAACAAAATTAATGGTCTTAGATGCTCTACCTAGTCCTAGTCATGCTCTAGTTGCTAATTCTTCTAAAAGAAAATTTTCACCTAAGTCTAAATAAAAGCAAGCACCTTCAAATAACCCTCCAAAGTCCACCACCCAAACACCTCATCATTCTAAATCTACTAAGACCAAAAATTACTTTAAGCAAAAGAAGAAAACATTTGGTCCATGTAATTTTTGTGGAGGTCATAATCATGATGAAAGTAGATGTTTTAATAAGATGGAAGCATTAGAGGCAGTGGTCAGACAACACAAAATTTCTATTTTGTCTCCATCTCCTTCTACTTCTGCAAGAAAAGGGAAAGCAATTTCAGCCAGGGCTATATCTTCATGTCATGATCAATGGATTTTTGACTCAGGTGCTTCTCACCATCTCACACATTCTAAGGATCTATTGTCTTCTCTTATAGATTGCAGCACATCACATATTGTTATGGGTAACTCCTCATAGATTGAAGTTTTGGGATCTGGTACTATTGATAAATAGGATGGATGTTTTAACAATGTATTACTTGTACCCCAAATCTCTTCTAATCTTCTCTTTGTATATCAAATATGTAATTTTGGTACTGGTAAAACTATGGAGTTTACTTCACATGATGTTTTAATAAGATAATGTAATGAGCCTAGTGAGATAGTTGCTACAGGTACAACAGACCATAGTGCAAGGCTCTATACTTTTGATAAGTTTGAGTCTTTTATGTCTTCTAGTTCTTCACTTATAACACATGTTAATAATATTAGAAAATTGTGGCATGATAGATTAAGACATTTGAGTTATGCATATATGCGAAAAATGAGTACAAAACATCTTGTAAAAGGCCTTCCTAAGGTCTCATGTATTGATGGGGTGTGTCCTTGTTGTCTAGTTGGTAAATAGCACCAGGATCCATTTCCAGTTGGTAAGGCCACACATGCAAATACACCCTTAGGGTTGGTTCATAGTGATTTGATGACTTTTCCAACTCGTTCTTTTTTAGGGGCTAAATATGCACTCACATTCATTGATGATTTCACTCATAAAACTTGGGTATATTTTCTCAAGTTGAAAAGTGATGTTTTTGAGACTTTTAAGGCCTTCAAAGCCTTTGTTGAAAAACAATCATCTCTTCCTCTTAAGAAAATACACACTGACAATGGGGGGGAATATGATAGTAATGTTTTCTATGATTTTTGTATTGAGCATGGGATACAACACTAGTTCACTGTACCACACACTCCTCAACAAAATGGTGTAGCAGAGAAGAAGAATCGAACATTGAAAGAGATGGCTAATTATATGATTCACTCTAAAAATTTGGGTCCACAATATTGGGCTAAAGCTATAAATTGTGCAAACTAAATTCAAAACCATATGCCTCACAAAGTTGTGCAAAATATGACACCAGAAGAAGCTTGGTCTGGGATCAAGCCTGATATTTCAAATTTTTGCATCTTTGGGAGTCAAGCATGGGCATTCATTCTTGATGACAAACGTAAAGCATTGGAGAAGAAAAGCCAACCACTCATTTTTGTTGGTTATTGAGAAGATGTAAAATCCTACCATATTTTTGATCCTATCACACATGATGTGTTGTTTTGATGGGATGTTTAGGTTGATGAGCTACCCACTCCACAAGAGTGTACATCTAGTTCTTCTTCTTCCCCTCCTTCTACTGAGGATAGTGAGGATTTGCTTTCTATTGTTGATGATGATGATGTTGCACTTGTTCATCCACCATAGCCATCTTCTTCACCACCTTTGCCCAAGTGGGCAAAGAGTACTCTACAGGTAGTTGGTTCTTTTGTTGGTGATCCATTTGATTCTCATCACACTCACTCATAGACATCTGGTGTTGTTCTTTTGGGACAATCTTGTATAGATGATCCAGTGTTGTTTTTTGAGGCTATTGGTATACTCAAGTGGGATGTTGCTATGTATGATGAATATTTTTCATTGATGAAGAATGATACTTGGGATCTTGTCCCTCTTCCTAAGGGAATAAAACTTGTAGAATGTAAATGGGTCTATAAGACCAAATATGCTATAGATGGATTAGTAGATAAGTACAAAGCTAGATTAGTAGCTAAGGGTTTTTCACAGGTTGAAAGGGTTGATTACTCTGAGACCTTTTCCCCTATAGCTATGATGGATTCTATTCGGCTTGTACTCTCTCTTGCTGCTTCACATTCTTGGTCAGTTTTTTAGATGGATGTGAAGAGTTATTTTTTGTATGGTGATCTCCATGAGGAGATCTATATAGAGCATCCTATAGGATTTGTGTAAGACTCATCATTGGTTTGTAGACTCTGTCGTTCTCTTTATGGCCTCAAACAAGCTCCTAGAGCTTGGTACAAGAAGATGGATAGTTTTCTTTTGAGTTCTAGTTTTATTTGTTGTGAGTTAGATCACAATGTATACATCATAAAGCAAGGTAAGGAGCTTGTCATTTTGGTTTTGTATGTTGATGATCTCATCCTCACTGGCAATTTAGATTCTTTGATACATGACATCAAGGACAAGTTGGCAAATAGTTTTGATATGACAGATCTGGGACTTCTACATTATTTTCTTGGTCTTCAAGTTTTTCAATATTTTGAGGGCATCTCTATTAGACAGCAGAAGTATGTGATAGATCTTCTTCATCAATTTGGCATGGTTGATTGTAAGCCTACACCCATTCCATATCAGTCAGGTATTGTGTTATCTACCACTTGTATGACTCCTCTTGTTGATTCCACTTTGTATAGGCAACTTGTAGGTAGTCTTTTATACCTAACTCATACCCATCCCAAAATCACATTTGATGTGAACCTTGTCTCTCAGTTCTCACATGAGCCTCATGAGAGTCATTGGCAAGCAGCCAATTGTATTTTGTGCTACATTCAGGGCACCACTCACTTTGGTATACATTACACACCACAGAGTTCTACATAGCTTGTTGAATACACTGACTCTAATTGGGCTAGTGATATTGACACTCGCAAGTCTACTTGTGGATTTACTTTGACACTTGGTTTAGGTCTAATTGCTTGGGCATGTAAAAAATAGATTGCTATTGCATTTTCCTCTACTGAGGCTGAGTATCGAGGTGCTGTAAAAGCTAGTCAGGAGACACTTTGGCTTTGATAGTTGCTTAGAGAGTTTGGCTTCACACAACAGGGTCCTACTACTCTTTGGTGTGACAACCAAAGTGCGATTGCTATTTCACACAATCTTGTTGAGCATCAATGGACAAAACACATTGAGATTCACATGCACTTCATTTAACATCTTATTTAGTATGGATTTCTTTCTTTGGAGATCGTGCCTACAACTGAGTAGATTGCTGACATGTTCACTAAACCTTTGGCTTCTCCTCATTATCTTTAGTTTCGAGTGATGTTTGGGGTGAAGAAAGTTGTCCTTGGGGGGGATTTGCCATGAAGTCCTTCCTTCCTTTATTTTTCATATATTTTGATTGGTTTTTACATGGGTGCCTTATCAGGCCTAGTAGTCGGGACCCATCTTTGTTTGTCATTCTCCCTATGTTTTCACTTATGGGAGGGTGTTGGAATAATGCATATTTAATCTTACCTAGGGTTAATAGGGTAATTTATTTATTACCAAGGGTTAATTTTATTTACCTAGGTTAATTTATTTTATTGTTGAGAATCTCTCAACAATATATTTGTTCGTAGTATGAGAAAACAAATAGTTTGTTTTCTCTATTTTGTAATCACTAAAAATAGTTTATTGTCATGAAACAAACTATTTGTATTATATATACTTTACAATATATGAGAAATGAATGAGAGATTAATGAGAGAATATAGATAATTTTGTGGATTATCACTTATTTTTTAGGTGTGACAAATTTATTTTATTCTCTGGTATTATTTGCAGGTTATTTGTTGTGGGTTCTTTCTCCTGGATTGATCCCATGGATCCTATGTATCTCATGCTCATTCTTTCATAAACTCATTAAAGGAAAACCCAAGGGGTGATAATAAGCAAAAAGTGATGGAGATTTTGTATAAATCACCTCACAAAGAAAGACCCAAAGGATGCCAAAACAACATTGGCAAGAAAAAGGATGAAAATAAAGAAATGAGAAATAAAAATAAGAATGGTAACTGTATGAGGAGGGTTGTGTTTTATCCATGGTCTTACCAATCAACTCATTAAAAAAAGGCCCAGGAGGATGCCAAAACAACAA
The DNA here is from genome assembly GCA_037957365.1 of Torreya grandis. Classification (NCBI taxonomy): domain Eukaryota; kingdom Viridiplantae; phylum Streptophyta; class Pinopsida; order Cupressales; family Taxaceae; genus Torreya; species Torreya grandis. Next base: position 792,926 of record JARHVA010005295.1, read on the forward strand.
TGGTAAGCAAAAGGAAGAAATGAAGAGATAAATGATGAAGCTTATGGTAAATCAAGAAACCAAAAGACCAAAAGGTAGGAATAAAGGTTTGAAAATAAATGAAATTAAGACTATGATACATCAAGAAACCAAAAGACCAAAAGGGAGGACTAAAGGTTTGAAAAGGAAGGAAACTACTACATAGGGAGAGACCCATGCTAAAGTGACCTAAAAAAAGTGTTAGATAGACATAGATAGAAAGAATGAAAAGAAGGAAATAATCTTACATTTATGGATATATCAATGATGAGCATGTGAGAGACAATCCTATGTGTCTCAGAAGGTTTCTTAGAGATGAATTAGACTGGTAGCATATAATGGAGATTAAGAGTGGGCATCACAAGATGTATCAAAGGCTAAGTGGATGTAGGGATGGGAATTACATGATAACCCAAATTCTAAATGGACATGAAGGTGGGCATCACAAGATGTCCCAAACATTAAAGTAATGTGTGGATGGGCATCACAAGATACCCTGATAGTTTAAGAGAGGAAGAAGAGATAGGAAATGATAAGAAGAACAGAGAAAACCATAGAATGTCTAAATGGATTTAGGTTATCCAAGAATATTCTCATTAGGCACATGATGCTTGAGTTTAAAAAGAAAATAATTCTAAGCAATAAGAATAATAGACAGAAATAAAGAACTAATTCAAGTAGACAAAGAACTAAATCAGACATATAAGGAAAACAAAAAGCTAAATTAGAAAGCATAGAAGAAAGAAAATAGTACATGGTCAACATAGAACAAAATACAGGGTTTAAAGATAGTACTAGGTCAACTAGGTTGACCTATCATAGTGTACAAAGGTTATAAAAAACACTAGGTCGACTAGGTCAACCTAGTATAATAGATAGGAAAATTGTTTTGCCTATATCTTTAGTTCTACTCATTCATTTTACAAATTGAAAAATGTGTTGGATTCATGATGAAGTAGAGAATCCAAATAAGGAATAAATAATTGATAAAATAATGATAAAAGGAATGATAAAAAATAATAAAATAAGTGAAATAAACCCTGTAAGGGTTTGATTCATGTCTAGAATGTAATGAAGGTGAAGCTAAAGTGAAGCTAATGCTAAATAACAAAGAAAACAAAAATTGAAACATGAAGAAAATACAACTAGTGGTGGGATAAGATTCACATTGGGTTCACCAGAATCTAATGAAGGTGAAGCCAAAGTGAATTCTAACACTGAAAAGAAAGAGATTAAAATGGAATCATGAAGATAATCTAACCAGTAGTGGGATAAGATTCATGTTGAGTTCACCAAAATTTAATAAAGGTGAATCCAAAGTGGAGATAATGATAAATAAGAAAGGAAACAAAAATGGAAATGGAATATAATCTAACCAATGGTGGGATAAGATTCATGTCAGGCTCACCAAAATGTATTGAAGGTAAGGCCAAAGTAAATGCTAACATTGAAAAGAAATAGGTAAAAATGGAATATGAAGATAATCCAACTAGTGCTGGGATAAGATTCATGTTGTTTTCACTATAATGTAATAAAGGTGAAGTGAAAGTGACTGTTAACACTAACAAGAAAGAGATAAAAATGGAATCATGAAGATAATCCAACTAGTGGTAGGACAAGGTTCACGTTGAGTTCACTAGAATGTATGTAATCAAAATTTCATGGTGTGCATGAATTGATCCTAGATTAGATAAGATAGATCACACCTACAATTAATATTGGGGCACATACTTTTTAAGTGGTAGCATGACCAATATTAGGATTTGTTAGACCTGATTAGGGGATCACTTGTATCATCTATCACAACACATCATGTTAGGCAGGGTTCCAAAGCCTACAGTCTAACATAATCACACAACAACCCTAAAATAGTCTTATGGTTTCTGTATTCACTTATGATAATAAACAAGAAAGTAAACTAATATAATAATAATAAAATTAAACTAATCTAGTGCTCACCAAAGCTTGTGGCACAAAGTAAGGGGTTAGATGAAAAGAAATCAAATACATGTATAGGGAACTTCAAATAAAGTAAGTATGAGTAACACCCTAGTACATGGAATATGAGGAGTGATATTAGTTTAGCCAACACATTGCTAATTCTATATACTAAAAGAGAGGAGAACAAAGTTAGACTATACTTACCTGAATGTGAACATGTTGTGACTCAATCTCTTCCTTGACCAATGGGGCTTCACAAGAGGTTATTGTGGTTCATAAGGATCACTTTGTTAGGCCAAAGCATCCAAGACCTATCCACAATACTAAGATTCTCCAAATAATAAACCTAAGCTATGACTCCTCATGTAGAATGGTGGAAGAGTATATTGTGAAGAAATGCAAGTGAAGAATAAATCCTGATTACATTGATATGGAAATGACTGAAATGACCTTATATATAGGAGTATCTAACCTAAAAATCACTCAAACATGTTAGTTGTGCTAGGTCAAATAGTTGGCCTAGCACATTTTTAGGCTAATACCTAAATTTTTTGCTAGGTTGGTCAGATGGAAACTAGGTCTGAAGAGCTAAAGTGACCCCATACTATGCAAGGTCAATTAGGTGACCTAGCTTACTGAATAGGTAAAAAGGGTACTAAGCAAGGGAAAGAAGGATATAAAGAGGAAAATACTATAGTAATCTACAAGGAAGGAGAGATAAATTAGGTAAAGGTTTTAGTATCTAAATTGATATAGATTAATATGGAAATAAGGGAAAACAATCCTAAAAATCACCAAAGGTCTACTAACCCCTTTCCCAATGCACCCCTTAAGGCATACACTCAAAGATATTGATTCATGATGGGATATTACAAGATGTAAATCATTAGTAATAGATTAAAGTGTGAAAATATTATTTTTATACACCATCAATAGTGATATAGCTATTATGATTCAGTAAATAGGTGCAACCACACTTCCTAATGCCTATAAAATTGTAATAAGGGTAAAAAATTATTTATTTCAAGCCAAGAAAATTTCCCCAAGGCCACCAATGCCTCTATTTCTAGAAATACCTCATATTCCACTACTTATAATTGTTCTAATTACCACCACAATAAAAGTACTATCTTTGAATCCTACACCTATAGATGATCTATATGAGGTTAAGTCACTACAATAGTTTTGGAAATGAGTTATTAGTAATGAAGAAGTATAAATCCTAGAATTACAAACATTTTCAATAGGCTAACCCAACATACCAACCCATAGTAAACCATACCAACATGGTTCATAGCCATACTAGGGTAATTCATATCCATGGCCAAAATATACAATTAAAACCTCCAAACATCCATGTTCTACCTACACTAGGTGCTTCTAGAGCTATTATACCTATTCAAAACAACCTAGATCAAGAGTATGAGTTGTGTTATCCTTATTCATAGCCACATAATTAAAATACTTTTCCAAATGGTGCTATCATTCAAGCCTTGATGTGTAAGGCATATCAAGTACACAAGGATAATAAGAAGAATCTACTTCCCAACAAGAAGATACACAAGTAAATACTCAAGGTAAGGCAACTCTTCTAAACTGACAAGAGGATGAATTTTTTGGTGTAAATCATGAGTAAAATTTTTTTAATAGTAGAGGGCTAGTGGTAGCCAATATGCATTTATAGAAAATAGCAATATAAATTGATCATCCCCCCAGGGTGGAATAAGCTACAACTTCTAAAGTTATACCAAAACCTATAAGGAATAACATAGTAAAAAGGACACCCTTTATACCTATAGGCCAACCCAAATTAAAAGTGCCAACTCAAAATATTGTAAAATAATACATAGCTCTTAAAAAGGCACCGATAAAGGTTGGTAATATTCCTTTCATCATTGTTGATCAAATTATAAAGACCAATATGAGTGTTACAATGTGGGAAATACTATATATCCCCGTGAAAGAGCTTTACTACAAGAGGCTTTGAAAAATTTATAGATAATAGACAAGGTTATAACTAAGGGGCATAATACTGAAATTAATCTATGTTAACCAAAAATTGACACTAAAATGAGCAAAACTGGTAAGACTCCCCATTTTTATCTTTCACTTATAGTAGGGAAGCATCTCATTCATAATTGCATGGTAGATTCAAGGGCTAACAGTTCAATTATACCCACAAAAATAGTTAATGTCATGGGTATAAAATATACACCCATAAATAAAGGAATAGTGTAATTATATAGAACTATTGTTCAAATAGTAGGAATAATTAAAGGACTAAACCTCACTATTCACACTTGTCTAAGCTTGTCAATCTCTCAAGGCATCTCAGTTATAGACTTTCCCCCTTACTTTTCCAATTGTGTTTCCCAATATTTCAATATATATATGGGAGGATATCTATCTATGGATTGGTATCACATGTTATTTAGGATGAGCTATGGAACTAGAGTAATAATAAGAGCCGAGCCAACACAAAAGATCATATAGATCCATACAATCCTATCCCTATAGAAATGAATTATACATTGAGCTATCAAGAGGATTAGGATCATGAAGTTGAAACACCTATAGAAGAAATTATATACACTCATTTGGATGAATTCGGATAAGCCCTTAAATTCAATCCTTATGATTATGTATAGGAAATAGGACCGAGTACATATTGAATTCATGAAAATGTTGTAATTATCCAAAACCTAGTAAATATAGCTAAAGATATTCAAGAGATATGGTGATTGTTCTTAAATTGTTATAAATTATAAATAGTGTAGGTTTAGGTATTGTATTTATCTCTCTACAAAAGGAGAGATACTTCTATTCTTCTAGACTTTAGTTCAGCTACACAAAAAATGTAGTTACATATGAGGCTTTGATTCAAGGCCTAAAATTGGCCAAAGAAAGAGGAATAAAGTTATTAACAATATTTTGTGATAGTGAGGTGATTATTCACTAACTAATATCTAAAAGTGTAACTAATAAAAAATTGCTAAGGTCTTATAAACACAAGGTTTGGGATCTGCTAAAAGACATTATTGCTTTGAACATTCAAGCAGTATTAAGAGCATAAAACAAAGATGTTGATCATATGGCATTGGTAGGATCCCAATATAACCTAATTATATAAATAAATAATAAAAATAGCTAGAATGTGAGGTGGATAGTGAGGCCATTTATTCCTGTTAATGTGACAAACTAGCAAGTGTTTGATAGTGATCAGTAAATTATCAACTTTGTGCGAGAAGAAGCTTAATTCTAAAATTAAAACTAGTGAAAAATCTAGGTTCAATATAGAGTCAAATAATTCAATTTAAGATGAATAAATTATATGAAATCAAAAATTCATCATGTCTATAAATAAATCATAACTCAAAGAAGATAGATCATACCATATACTTCTAATTGGGGATACATTACATAACTAGGAACATGACCAATGTGGAGATATAATAGACCTAATTAGGGGATATCTTACCATAATAAACACTGATATGGAGGGTTATAAAGCCTCTAATCAATAATAACCATGAAATAATCCTAATTAAGCCATATGTTTTCATATCTCACTAAACTAATACCAAGTAAAGTAAAGAAATCTAATCTAGTGCTCACTAAATCTTGTGGCACAAAGTGGGGGTCAGAAATAATAAAATTAAACATGCATACAAGACATATACTCACATTAATGTATACATAATCCTAATTCATTTAAGATAAGTACAAATGCATATTTATGTACTATTATAAAGGAGAATCAATGTTCAGAATACTTACCTTTGAAGATGAATCCACTGAACCTCAATCTCTCCCTTGGCCATGGTGCTTCATAAGAAGTTGTTATGGTATATAAGGATGAAAAATAGAAATCAACTCTAGGATACACAACCTATCAATACATCCAAAAGACTTCTCCATATGAAAAGATCCATATCTCTAAGGAAAGTATGAAACTCTAAGCTTGCATCTCAAGTAGAATGGATAATAAGTAGATGAATAATAGCTCTTACTTCTTCTCTTCTCTAAATAATGGCCAAATAAACTTTTATATATAGGAATATTTAACCCTAAGCCCTTATAAATGTTTTGGTTGACAAGGTTGACCCAGTCGACCTAATAAAATTATGGATAATAATTCACTAGGTCATGGGTTAAGTCATCCAAAAGCTGACCTATAACCTAAATGTTTTATCCAAAACTGTACAGGGTCAACCTAGTCCACCTAGTGTAGCTGACTATCAAAAGGGGGTTATGGATAGGAAAATGGGGACAAAAAGGTATAAAGTGACTAAGGAATGTGAAATAGATAAGAACAAGCTTAGGGATAAGGTTTTTAGGAGATAAGTGTGTAGATAACAACTAGAAAAAGGGACAACAATCCTATGACACACAAATGATTTACCCACCCCTTTCTTAGTATACCCCTTATGGCATGCACTCAGAGAGATTGATAATTGATGGGTTCTTGAAATATAAAAGGTATTAGTAAGTGGTAAATTTTTTATAATATTATGTTTATACATATGTCCCACTCAAAGTTCATCATGTGTCATGTGAGTACAACATATGATGGTGCTTTGGTAATAGAACATGATAACACAAAACACTTATACAAAATAAAACATAGTAACCAAAAAATAAGATAAATGAAAGGACATAATTGAAAAACACATACCTTTACTCACCTTAGTGATGTACATAAAGGAGACTAAAAGAGAAGTGAAGGCATCCAAATGTGAAAATCATTAGGTGAACCTATAGAGATTAGTGCAAAAAAGGCAAAAAATTGGTATTTTTGGAAGATAGACATATAGAAGTGTAAAATATTATTTATGACATCAAACTTTTAGAGAATTTTACAATTCAGAAAGTGGTTTAGTAGAGATAAATATATGAAGGTCTTAGGAAAATTGGCAAATTAGGATTGTTTAAGGTAAGGTTAGAAAAAAAGATTAAGGAAAAATGAATGAAAAATGAATGACAAATTATATACAATTAATGTAGAACACACTAAATCACTTTTTCAAAACATGTAAAACATAAATGGCAAAAATTAATGTAGAACATATTAAATCACATTGGGAAGTATGTAAAACATGAATGAAAAATGAAATATCAATACAAGAAAACTTGAACAAAGATATGTAAGAAATCAAAAGGTAAACCCATGAAATATAAACATGTCAAATCAAACATAAAAAAAACATGAATGATTGAAAATAAAATGTAAGTCAAGATGGGAGACAAACATGAAGAAATTAGACATAAAAAGAAACATGAAGGAATGCCAAATGTCACATGTAAGATAAGTGAAGTCCATAAAACTCAAAAAAAAAAAACATGATGGAGAAATGAAAATAAAAAAGACTTAAAGGATAAAAACTCAAGATTAGTGCTTGTTTTGAGATACAATGTAAGAAAATAAAACCACTTAATGACATGACTAGTATTAAAATGAGATGGTGTGGTAAGTAAATGGTGTAAGGATGTTTGTGAGGAAGTCCTAGTCCTATCAAAGGTCTTATAATGCAGTTCAAAAATGATAAACCAAGAGGTGTAAATAAGTTATATGTGATTAGTTATAATAAATATCCAAAAATGGGAATATAAGTAAAATATGTGATGTGAATAAGGAATGTGAGGTACCACATGGGTGATTTTAACATCCTTACCAATAATTAGACACACTAGGAAAGTGAGAAAGACTAAAAACTTATTAGCACCAAGGACTTAAGACATTTTTACTAATGAGCACAATGCTTGGTTTAACAAGTGAAGTATATATATCATCCCATGAAGGCTATATGCATGAAAATTAAAATGGACCTACCTTCCCACAACATGTTACCCATTATTTAGGACCCCTTATAGAGCAACCAATCTACTGTGAATATTGGGTACTTTCATGAGAAAGTAGGTGGCACTAGAAGATTTTTTTATTCTCCTTTTCTAATCTAATATCCTACCACACCCCAATGGACATCATCTCTATTATGAGGTGAATTGTGGAGTTTTAGTTTCAACTATAAGGAGTTGTGCTTTAAATCATGTCTTTTATTGTGATTTGACTTTTGAAATTTGTATGTTTCCTTTTGTATATCATTTCCTTTTGTTAAATGATTTGGATTTTGAATGTAATTATGGATTTTAAGATTCCTCCTCCATATGGATTTAGATAACCAAATATGATTGAAATATGTGATAAAAACAAGATATCTTACACTTGGTCACTAGAGAAAAAGGACCCAAAAACCAAGGTATTGAAAGGCTCCTAGACTTGCCCACAAGTAAGTGTGCAATCTAAAAATTTAAGAATACAAGCCTCAAATGAAATGAGATAAGTGTAATATGGGGATCATGAGAGATCTGTCTATGTGATAAGAGATACAATGATGAATATGCTTGTAGTTGATCATAAGGAGGTAAAATAGTGATATGAAATGGATGGGACTATGATATGATATTCATATCACTAGATATGGCATGCTAACCTACAATGGATCTAGCACAAGCACCAATGAAACAATTATTCATCCTAAAAATTGGTTTAAAGATGTTTTAATGTGGTAATTTATGAGGAAATATAGGTCCTATCCATGGTCTTACATTGTAACTCACATGGTGAATACTGATGAGGTAAATGATAAAGAAGGGAAAAAATAAGAATAAATCTACTAAAGCGAAGAATGACATAAAAATAAAAAATGAAAGAGATGTATAAGGACCAAAATGAAAACAAATGCCAAATTTAATGTTTAAGAAAACCAAAGAATGTAAAGTAAAATAATGGTGGTAGTAAAGTGAAATTAAAAGAAGTAAAGTACACAAAATAAAATAAACATGAGACAAAAAATAACAATTAAGACCAATGATAATGTCTATATCAAATATAAACATGTGAAATAAAATTCTATAAGTCTCAAAATGTTTCTTGAAGTTGAATTTATTTATTATGCATTGTAGAATAATATTGGGAATCATAGGATGCCACAAATGGGTAAGTGGATGTAGGGATGGACATCATAATATGACCCAAATTTTGAAGGGACATGTGAATGGGCATCATGAGATGCCCCAACATGTGAGTTGGAGTGAGGTAACATTGAACCATTAAAATCATTTGTGTTAGGTTGGTAAGTGAATTTGGAGATAGGTAAATGGGTTGATTTGTTAGATTTTAATGATGTTGAATGTGACATATGATGTGTAGGAGAGGAACAAAGAGGTAAAGGAGGACCATGTATGATATGCTTTGGAATAGTAATTTGAACTAGGTACTCTTTTGGTTCATGTGACCTAAGTGGTTTAATTTCAATAGATGCAATGATATGTTTAAATTTGTTCATCTTATCAATCCTTTCCTTATTGGTGTAGAAATAAGGATCAACTATGGTTTGAACAAAATTAGTGGATGAGGTGTAGGTATGGGATAATTTTTTTTGCTCATTAGGTAGTTGATGTTGATGTGATTATGGTTCTTGAGATTGAATTTGAGAAACTTGAATATAGTCTTAATAACATTGTTTTGTGAGAGTATCAATATTGAAATTTGTACCAAGCAAGGAATAAAGAATAAAATGGTTAATATCATGACAAGACTCATGATAATGACCTATAGAAGCAAGCCACCAATAAAATTTATTAGGATTATACCATTTTTTAGGAGGTTTGGAAGGATCAAAGTTCATTGGTTTAGAGGGTGGTAATTTATTATTCAATTGTTTGAGATTCAAGAGAGGGTAGGTTGGGTTAAAATTGGCTAAATTAGATGCTCAATTTTGAGGATGAGGCTTCGATGAATCAATGTTTTGATTAAATGATTTGAAACATTTTAAGTAGTTATTTTAGGTGTTTCAAATTGAGTCATAAGAAAGTCTTGTCATTTTTCTTGGTCTAGGGCTTTTTATAAAGTGTGAAGGGAAAAGATTAAAAAATTGTATTGAATGGGATCTTTAAGATTAGTAATAAATAGTTTTAAAAAATAATCATCATTCATGTTATGGTCCACTTTGTGAGCTAGATACTTATATCATTTGATGAAAGTATGAGCATATTCATTCGAAAGTTTCTTGGCATTGATGAATGGCTAAGGTAATTTTTAAAAAGTTCATCATATTGGAATTCCTTCACTAGAGCATTGACCAAATCCTTTAATTTTTAGATGTAATGTCTAGGAAGTTGGTTTTACCATTAAAGTGCATCACCAACAAAGGTTTTGGCTAAGATATTGGTGGTAGAAAAGGTGTTAGTTTGGACCCATTTCTTATAGAGATTACCAAAATATTTGAGAAAGATAATAGGGTCCTTAGTCCCATCATATGTGATAGTTGGAGAAATGTTTTCAATATATATGGATGTAATGAATGGGGATGAAGTTTCATTTTGAAGATGTTAAATAATTTTGTTATTCATTGAAAGTTGAGGGATGATATTTCCATTGGCATCTCTAAGAATAGTAGGGACAAAATTTTGATTTGGTTGAGACACAATGACTTGAGGTGGTTGACTAATCATGTTGAATAAATTTTGTTACATGTTTATCATTTCATATTGATTGGTTGTTTGCATGATGATGATTTGTTGTATGACTTGTGTAATAAGTTTAGTTATGTCAATAGGTGAGTTGGTGTTGGTAGGATCACTTCTTGAATTGGTATTAATGGAAGGGTTATTATGAGTTGGATTATTATTGGGATTATTGATTAAATTTGTGTCAATAGTGCCCACACTAGTTTGAAGGTTTTGAAGATGAGAAGTGTTTTGATAGGTATAGAAAGGTTCAAACCCATCAACTTAATTTTGAGGTGTGATTTGAACCATGTTGAAAGTCATGGGTGAAGGAGGGAAAGAGGTACCCTAGGAGTTATGGTTATCTTGGGAGGAAAAGAGAGGGAGAAAAGAACATCCCATATAGTATCTAAATGGATTCATCTTGTCTAAGAACATTTTGATAGGGAACTTCATGATGACATGAGATAAATGAAAAAAAATGCCAAGAAGGAGAAATAGAGAAATAAATTAGTATATAGGGAAATAAAAAAAATACAAATTCAAATGGGTTGACCTATTACATAAAATAGTGTCTAAAATTTGAGAAAATAGGTATATAGGGTCAACTAGGTCTACCTAGTTTTGTAACCTGGATAGAAAACAAGAAAAAAAAGATATAGAGTTGATAGGGTCAACCCAATTCTATAACTTGGGCAACAAATATGTATACAATAATATTATGTTGATATGATCGAGTAAGTACTATAGGTAGGGAGCACATATAGTCTATAAGAGATTGTGTCAAGCAAAATGACCATGTACTAAAGTAGGCTTAATGTTGTAAGTATTTTTTTGAAAGTAAGAAATGAAAAGAAACAAATAATAAATTGGGTCAATGACGTTGATCCATTCTAGGCACATGTCATAAAACCTTACACCATCACTGGTTAATGAAATTTTTTATCATACAACATATAATTGATTAAAGTGCAAGTAATCAAATTGGAAAGTAAATGCTAACTAAGTGGTCATCATGAATGTTATTGGATTATTAGAGTATAATTATAGATGTTATAAGAAGTTGGTTGTAATCAAGGAACTATAAAGAAATATATGGATGGTTTTAGGACATTTAGGCTGAAAGGGATTTATGTTGGCAATGGTAATGGCTTGGCATTGGGACCTACCCCATCACTTCACACACCACAATGATAAGGGTGTCGAGTGATTAGCCAAAATATACCATTAACCATGTCTTTATACTTGGCTATAAAACCACGTTAGCTTCCCCCTTAGTAATTAAATATAAGTAGGTAGGCCTTGGGTAGAAAATTGTTAAAATGTGTTTTATGATTTTTTGATTTGGTAGTGTGTGCACAAAATATAAAATAGTGCAACTAGATTATATATTAAAAAACCACCTAATTAGACTATGTGATCTATTCTAAGTATACAAGCAACAAGAAATGAAAATGTGAGCTAATTACTATCATATAAGTGTTAATTATAGATTTAAAATATATTAAAATGTCATTTTAGATGATAACATATGTAGAGATTATAGAATAGAGTCGATAGTGTTAACCTATTTCTCTAGATAAAAGATAGAATATAGAACTACATTGACAATATCAACCTAGTTGACTATATAGAGTTAGTTTTAAACACTATAAATTGTGAAAAATATAAATATAATAAAAGATATAAATGATAAATTAGGATAGAAAGGAACCTTAGTGGGTTGGAAGATGTAGAGGAAAGCAACATTACTATTGAAGTGCCTTGATTTATACTTGAAAATTCTACCAATTATGTTGACTAGGTCAACCTAGATCTACAATTCCTTGTTTACTAAAACTTGTAAAGTATATTATGTTGATAGGGTTGACCTATATGTTTTTGGAACACTTCAAGTGTATATATTTGATAGGGTCAACCTAGTATACTGATCTGGAAGTCTGAAAGTGTACTGAGTCAACAAGGTCAACCTAATAGCCAGATCTAGATGTTTAAAAGTATATTATGTTGATAAGATCAACCTAGTAGCCTATACCTAACAAAAAACTTGCATAAATAAAATGGAATTTATTTATGTGATTGTGTGTCAAACCTATGCACATATGTTATAACTATATCGACACTATCGACCTAATTTCGTAAATATAGAAAAATAAAATGATAAAATAATGAAAAATGTGAAATGAAAAATGCAAGGGTTATATTCACATCAAGTTAACTAGAATGTATTCAATCAAAAATGCATCATGTCTATAAATAAATATTAACTCGAACAAGATAGATCACACCATAAACTTCTGATTGGGGATACATTAGATAATTGGGAACATGGCCAATATGGGGATCTACTAGACCTAATTATGGGATCTCTTACTACAATAAACCCTGCTAGGGAGGGTTCCAAATCCTCTAGTTAAGAACAATCATGAAATAACCCTAATTAATCCCTATGTTTTCATATGTCATTAATCTAATAATAAGTAAAGCAAAGAAATATAATCTAGTGCTCACCAAATCTTGTAGCACAAAGTGGGGGTTAGAAATAGTAAAAGTAAACATGCCTTAGAGACATATAATCACATCAATGTATAAATAATCCTAATGCATATAAGATAATTAAAAATTCATATCTATCTACTCTTATAAAGAAAAAATGAAGTTAGGAATACCTACCTTTAAAGATGGACCTGACAAGCCTCAATCTCTCCTTTGGCCAAGGTGTTTTACAAGAGGTTGTTATGGTATGTAAGGATGATAAATAAAAATCATATCTAGGGTAAATAACCTATAAATGCATCCAAGAGACTTCTCCACAAGATAAGATCCATATCTCTAAGGTAAGTATGAAACCCTAAGCTTGCTTCTCAAGTAGAATGGTCAATAATTAGATTTGCAATAACTCTTACTTATTATTCTCTTATCTAAATAATGGCAAAATGAACTTGTATTTATAGAAAATTATAACCCTAAACCCTTCTAAAAGTTTTGGCTAATAGGGTCAACCCATTCAACCTAGTACAATTATGGATAAGAATTCACTAGGTCATGGACTAGGTCAACCAAGAACTGACCTAGACCTTAAATGAATTTTACCTAGAACTATATAGGTTCAACCTAGTCAACCTAGTACAACTAACTATAAAAATGGGGTTAAGGCTAGGAAAATGGGGACAAAATGTAGGAAATTACTGAGGAGTGTGTAATAGAGAAGAAAAATATTATGGATAAGGTTTTTAGGAGACAAGTTTGTAGATAATAAGTGGTAAAAGGGTAAACAATCTTGTGAAGCACCAATGGTCTACCCACCCCTTTTAGTGTACCCCTTAATTTATGCACTCATAAATATTGAGACTTGATGGCTTACTGAAAGATAAAAAGTGTTAGTAAGTGATATTTTTTTTAAAATATTATGTCTATACATAAAATACCTATGGGTCTTATTACTCTGGAAAACATCTTCAACTCAGATGATCAGCTGAAAGGCAAGAATAACAACATCATGGTGAATGAAGAATACTATGAGCCAGTGGTCATCTCAAAAGGAAAATCACTAAAGATATGGAAGGTATACAATGATTTTGAAAAGCAATATTTTTTTGAGTTGTGTCAAGAATTTGATGATAACTTCACTTTGAGTTATCATGATCTAAGAGGATTTGATCATAGCTTAGCCTAGCATAAAATATAATTGGATACAAATAAAAAGCCTCTCAAATAAAATAAAATATATATTAATCCAGAAATAGAACCCTTGATGAAGAGTGAGATATCTAAACTAATAGAAGCTAATATTATTTTTCCTATCAAGCACTCATCTTGGGTTGCCAATTTGGTCCCTGTAATAAAGAAAAATTGTGAAATCAGTCTATGTATAAATTTTAGGGATCTGAACAAAGAATCTCTAAAGGATCATTGTCCTCTTCCCCCCCATGGAACAAATTTTTTAGACTGTATCAAGATCTAAAAGGTTTTCTCCTCTAGATAGTTATTTTGGCTATAACTAAATCCTAGTATAGGAATCAAACCAACTCAAAAGTACCTTCAACACAAAATGGTGTACATATGCATACAAAATGATGCCATTTGGTTTGCTAAAATGCTGGTGAAACATTTTAGAGAGCCATTAATATGGATTTCAAAGGTTTGATAAATGAAATGATCCTATTATATCTAGATGATATCACTATCTATTCAAATCAAGTTGATGCACACTTGGATCACCTTAGAATGATTTTTTAAAAGTACATATAATTTGGGGTTTCCCTCAATCTAAAGAATTGCATTTTCTTAGTTCATGAAGGGAACTAATAGGACACATTGTATCAAAATAATGTCTTGTAATAGACCTAGAAATAATTAGTGTTATTTTTGCATTAGCACTACCAAGCCATAAGAAAGGACTATAAATATTTCTTGGAAAAATCAACTTTGTAAAAATATTTGTTCCAAATTTTTCCATAATGAAAAAACCCCATACGACAATGCTAAAGAATGGTATCCTTTTCAACTTGACACAAGAGGGAAAAGACAACTTTGAAGCCATCAAGTAGGATATTTCCTAGGCTCCTACCCTAGTCAACCCAAACTATGAGAAATATTTCATTCTCTATGCCTTTAGAGGGGAAGGAATCATCTTAGATATTCTAACTCAACACAATCAAGAACAATTGGAACAACCAATATCTTTATTTAGAGAATCCTTGAAATTTTATTAAGAAAATCATAATTTTATGGAGAAGGAAGTGTATGTGATGATTAAATATCTCAAGAGTTCATGCATATGCTCTTTAACAATAAAATTCATCTAATGGTGAGTCACCAAAGTGTCAAAGATTTCCTACTGAGCAAAGAGATAAATGAAAAAAGAGTAAGATGGATCACAAAGGTCATGAAATATGATGTGGACATAAAAATCACAAATTTAATAAGAGGTAAGGGATTGTGTGAATAATTAGCTTCTGATATCAAGAATGCTAAAGTAGTATCTAAAATAATATATGCTCAAAATGTATCTCAATTATATGATCCACTTCTTTTCAACAACTGGATCCATGACATGACTAATTTTTTACAGACTACCAAGTACCTGTATGACTTTTAGCAATCAAATAAAAGGTATTTCTAACTCCAATATATTTCTTATGTTATTTTTGATAGAATATTATTTTGAAAAGATGTAAATGGAGTAATGCTAAGATGTATTGAGCACGATCAAGTTCCCAAGGTGCTCAAATAATTTCACAATGGCCCATCAGGTGGACATTTCTATTCACAAACCATGACCATCAAGATAATGAGAGGAAGCTATTATTAGCTTGAATTATTCAAAAATTCCCACCAATGGGTAAGAAATTATGAAAAGTGTGCTTACTTCACTGGAAAGAAAAGGTTAGCAACCTTTCCTCTTAGACCAATTCAATCATATCAACCATTCACTCAATGGGGATTGGATTTCATTGGTATATAAATATTATATGAATATTATCTTGGCCTCACATTGGAGGCTAGTAGACAACACTTTAGAAGAGTCAATGATGCATTCCTTTATTGCATCATTATCATGTTTGAGAAAGAGCTTAGGATAAATAGATTGTCAAAAGTAGCTACTGTAGAAATCAACAAATGGTGTTCCTAATTTATTTAGTTCCCCACATATTCTTATATTAGGGTATGTTGATTTGGTAGACATGCTTACATAATATTGAGATATTTTAGTGATAAGTGGGCACTAATGGAGCTAATAAGACAAATTTTTGAGATCCACAAGCTTTTATCTAGTAATCACAAGCTGGGAATTAATTTCACAATCTCTATTGGTAGATACACATGTCCCTCCCTCATCAAGGCCAAGTGTGTTGAGGTAGAAATGTGATAGATGACCCTAAGAAATTTGGATTCTAGGTAATTATTTAATATTTATGGTAACATCACCATCACACTAAGAGTTTTCACATATTCCCAAGTTCCATATTTTAAATATTATTGGGAGGACTTAGAGAATAAAGAGAAGGTTAGATTGAAGGACCATTCTAGAATGACCTTGTCACATGTCAAAGATTTTTATTTGAAACCAATCCCCAAGGACTTGATGGATGATGAGTCCCCCATGGACCCAAACTACTTCAAATAGATCATCACTCAACTCCTTCCACTAATAAATTAGCCAGCCCCTAAATGTTTCACTTTGATTGATATAAAAATACATGTGATCAATAAAAAATTATAGAGTAAAGGGGTCAAAATGACCAAGGATATAGTGGGTATCAGAGATAATTTATTAAATCTCAATGAAGATGGAATTAATTCATCATTAGAGAGTCCTAGTGACACATATGGATAATAACCAGAGGGGACAGTGAACTCCCATAAGAAGAAGAAGAAATATAAGGCCAAGATAGGGTAGTCAAGGAAAGAGGGGTCAGTAGGAGATCAAATGATCAACATCTTGTTAGAGAACATAGATTTAGTTAGGGCATCCACAACTTCAATTCCATTAACAATCATAGTGACAACCCTTATCTCTATAGATCACCCCCACCTATTTATATTGTTCTTATAGCTAAAACATATCCACCTCCTATCTCCACTCCTCTTGCATCTTAGGTTTCTAATCCACCCTTTATTCCTACTAATTTACCTACCACACCAAGTGTTTTATAAAAGTGGGTGGTCAATTCATCATTTATGGGTTGGGCTCTTATATGGTTGTCCAAGTCAGTTCTAGACTCATTACCACTAGGAACAACTATAGTATGTTCCCATAACACTCAACATTTTACATTCCTCTATGCTGGCATCAATTCACATAAGGTACAAGCCTTATATGCTAAACTAAAGTGTAGTAGAGAAAGAATTAGGACCCACATTAGGTTAGTTATGCCATGGTGTATTGCATCACATATAAGACTTGGTAATTTGAGAGGAGTATTTTGGAAGATTTAATGGTATAGAACATTTTTAGGATAATTTTTATGGTATATAGGTGCAATCCTAATTAGGGACTTAGTTCTAGTCATAAGGGTGCATGCCTTTATCATGTTTAGTAACATATAAGAGCTAGATGGGTCGGTTCAAGGTGATGCTTTAACTTGATGGCTCATTTTAATCTCGTGCATCTATCAAAGGTAGGAACACATGCACATAGAATCTATATACTTAGGTTATTTAATAGAGTATGTTAACATAATCTTTTATAGAGGGATGACATTAATGACATAAACCAAAATCTTGTAAACAATATTCCCAACATAATTGGAGAGAACACACAACATTATATTCATAATTTCAATAATAATGTAAAGACACATAAACCATATAGCATCATTTCTACCATAACCATTTATCTTCATTTATAAAATCTTAGTTATAGAAAAAAGTCCATAGTTCTTAAAAAGAGAGTCTACACTTAGCTAAACTACTTAATGGCCCAGAGGCTCACAAGTGAGCTTGGTCACTAAAATCTAGAGCTTTAATGGCATCCATTTTATTATTAATACAAATGGTGGTTTTCATGGTGCATCACTATTTTAATAAATCCAATTTTGTAGATCTTCCCTATATCAAAATCACATCCTCGACTCACTGGTTTAAGTTTGGTTTATATCACATAGGAACATCTCCTTAATAAGGTAAATAGTGCATGTAAGGTGCTAAGATGGAGAAATTTTATCATTCCACTAGATTCTTGACCTTTCATCCCTTATGCTAAGGTTTCCATGTGTAGCCACTCTAGAACATGTCCTAAAAACCTGGGTATTAGTTAACCACCTACCAGTTAGCAAAATATGTGTATTGATTACTCTAGTTGGTGTAAAAGATACCAAAATAGAAATCATGCCAAGTGATTGCCTCACACTGAAATGTCTATAGATTTTCTAGGGATATATACTTAATTAAAATAGGGGCCCAACATTACCCCATACAAAATTGATAGTCCACCCTTAGACTAGGCTACCAAATCCTTTGATGTAAAGAACTTAGGTACGCTCTCCTTAAGTTCAGCACTAAAGTCCTTAAAGACCTTTATGATGACATTTATTTCTTTAGAAAGACTATCTATCTCCATGGAAGAATCACTCAATGTGATCACATGTCTTCTCCATTTCTTTTCTAAAGGATATAATATTTTACTTAGCATTTATCACTCTTTCATCAAGAATTACTCCTTATTCATAGGCCTTCATTTGCAAGGCATGGAAGAGTGATTGTTATTTCTACTCATTGTCCTTTATTTGTGTGTTGAACACATTGGCCTTACCCATTATCTATGCACACTCCACCCTAATTGTAGATTACACGTATGCCATCAACTCTTTCTTCTCCCCCTTTGCCTACTTGAGGTCTGCATCTATGACTAATGTTTGGTTGGAAAAGTTCATGAAGATGGAATTGGCTACATATGCACCTTCTTTTATCTCTATGTAGAGGTCATATACCTCTTAAATATTGGTAATTAACTTTTTCTACAACATGGTGCATGGATCTTCTTCTTCTCACTACACTATATATGATTTAAACCTTAATAGCATCTATTCTACTAACATACATACTTTTTCAACTTACAAAAGGTTTGATGTATCAACAATGACCAAAAGGGATGGTTTGGATATCTCTATACACTTGTATAGTTGTTGTAGCTTTAAATTCATGGCCTATGCATCTTCTTTAATCTCCTTGGAACTTTTCTTCCATTTTATTTTCCTAACATCATTGATGATGTTATTTGACACAAATTCAGTAGTGATCTAGATGAGTGCATTCACCAACCTAACTAGGTTCATGGTACATGGATTTATTATAAGGGGGTCATGCCCTTATTTATGTTTATTCATGCCCAATATGGCCTTTTATGGTGCCTCAAAGTGAGGCTCATCCATGTAGTTATTGAATGAAAATGAAAGTTGTTTGCACATCCTATCTATGGTAGAGTTGGGGGACATATATTAAAACATATTAAAATCTTCATCTATTTACCTCTTTTATGACATCTCTTTGAGGCTCAAATTTATGCCTTCAACTTTTGTAATGGCTATATTTCTTTGTTATTCTTCCTCTTCATTAGTGCTACTAATTTCTTTGATGCTTTCCTTAGAGGCATATTCTTTCTTTTCATATAGGGTTTCTTATTTAGACTTGTACCCTTTGTCCACTTCTTCCTAGGGTTTGTAAGTGCTTACCTCTAGGTGTATCCCTTTGGCACTAACTTTGCCTTCTTATTGTTTCTACTAGTGTTCCTCAACACTCTTTGTTTGCTATTTTTCCAAGGATTTAGCATCACTTCCATTTTATTCAAGTGTCCCTTCACAACTTAGGTGCACTTATTATCCATCTTGATCTACTTTATTGTTGGGGGAATTGAGTGTCTTCTCTATTATTTTCTTAGTTGGTTTTATGATTTTAAGAACATCCTTTTTCTACTCTTTCTTGGCCTTATTTTTCTTGGAATTCTCTTTTTTTTCCTTATTTTCCTTATCTGCCTTTTCTTTAGCCTAGACTCTCTCAATATATTCCTACCTCATTTTATCTTCCTTCATGGCTTGTTTTTTCTTCTCTAGTGCTAGTGCTTATGAAATTTATACCTTTCTCATTCCTAGCTTCCTCCACACCTTTCACTTTACCTCCTTAATTTATAGAGCCTATGTGGAGGGATCTTCAAATGAGGCACTCATTGGCTTCTCTACTTCTCCAATCATGATAGTAGTGCCACTTTGGAGGGTCTTTTAAACTTCCTTAGCACTGGGCTCTTCTCCCACTTCTTCTTTTTTGATAATGTCAAATTTTGTCCCTTATTCTTCTTCCTCTTCCTCTATCTCTTCCTTCCTTCTGTGTGGGCCTCTTCCACCTCCATTTCTACCAGGGTTATTATCAACATCATAAAGGGCCCCTTGGACTTTATTTTTTTCTTTTTACTAGTTGGAGTAGTTTATGTCATAAAGGTCACATGCTTCTTCTTTTGAGGTGAGGGGTTACTTCTTCACTAGAGGTGACCCTTAGCCTAATGTGCTGTTAAATTTCTTCAAGTGTATCTCCCCACTTTTTTAGGGGAGACTTATTCTACATCTCTAGTGATTTAATCTCATCATCATCAATCTAGAGGAGGAAATATTCATCCTTCTCAAGGTTGATGCCCTTCTTCCATGACTTATCTCATAATATAGATTGAAGATGTACCCTATGATGATTTATATTTGGAGGGGATGGAGGTATATTTTATTAGATTCCTCCTCATATTTTTAAGATTTCCCTTCTAGGTGCACATATTGGTGCCTTAATTTGCTCCTTTTTATATGCATGACCTTCATCAAGATGTCTAACTACTATGCGTTGGGGATCCTCCTTAGCACCTCCTTAAAGTATTTTGAGGAAAATATGTAAGGGAGTTTAAGTGAACTAGATAGGTTTCCATTTGTTATCACCAAACACACTACATAGAAGTGTTGCATAATGGTGAAGGTTATCATCCTAATCATGTTATGGGGGAGCTCCTATGGGATGTGCCATTCTATCTTGAATACCTGAATGTAGTGGGTACACTACCCCATTATTAATTTCTTATATTTTTTGGAGAAGGAAGGTGGGTAGGTGAAGTCCTAATATTTTAGTTTCATGGATTCTTTGTGCACCAAGAATACCTAGAGATTATCTTCATTGCCATCAAGCACGTTGATCTCCTCCATGACTATTAGTATCAATATTTACCCCCACCTAAAGGTATCTCATGCCTTGTGATACTCAATCATGTTTTTACCATATCTTTAGTAATGAATGTATCTATGTTGAATTTGACCCCTTGAACCATGTGATGGGCAATGCATAAGTAGGCCCTGTTGATGTCCATCCATATCCTATAGGTGTAAATCTTAGAGATCACTAGGCATAATGCGGCCCTCATGCCAGGGTCTTTTATATCCTATATTGGGAATACAAATCCTCCCTTGTATTAATCAAGGAGTTTTATGACCCTCTATACTTATACATCATCCACCATCATTTGGTGGATGTCTACATTTATGTTTTAGAGATTAGTGATTCTATCAATTAAGTGTGTTAATATCTACATGTGCCTCCCTATGAAGAAAAAGTAGTCTTTATAGATACATGAGAGGAGGAACTATATGAGTTCTTATGGATTGACGAAACATGACAACTCATAGAACTGTGTTACATTAGTGGTCACAAGCTTGTCTCAAATGGGGATGTCAAACAATGTTGTACCCACCTCTATTTTAGCTCCCATGTCAACCATCCATTATTAGTTGAGATCTTACACATTGCTTGGCATGTGATGGTTATATTATTTTATCTTTAAGGTATGAATGAAATACACCCAAATCTCCCCTATTAGTACCTCTAGGGGAGATTACATTTCTTGGTATGACATTTTGGTGAGTGCTTCAAGGTCAACCTTGATGATGTTAACTCTCTCAATTATTTGTGCATTATTATTTGTAGTGGTTGTCTCCTCTATCATCCACACACATTTGGCATCCTTTTGTTCCTACAATAGACTAAAACTCATCTATTTCTTTCCCATTCTAAACTAGCTAGTGTTTAAGCATGGTTTATTGATTTTGCCAAAGCCTCCAATGTTTATTGGCACTTCCTTATAGTCATAGGGTATGTGAATATGACTTTGGATCTTGAAATTCATTCACTATTAATGGTAGCCTCAATTTACTCAAGATTATTTGTGTCTTATTTTCTCATAGTTCTTTCCCCATGCTCCTTTATTCCAATTGTAATTTCTCTCCCTATTCAATCATTCTCTTTTTATGTCTCTAGGTGATTAGGTCTCTCTATGGTAGTTTTTTCTCACTTTCAACTCTAGTTCAGCTCTGGTTCTATTTCCATTATTTGTTCAAATTCACTTAAGGTATGTAACCTAAACTAGGGCATCATCAACCTCTTTATACTTTAACTTTAGCTACCCTCTTAATTTTAGGTGATTAATGATATGGCAGTGCCTAAGTTTCTTGAAATCCACTAAAACCTATGAAAGCCTAAAAAATCCACCACCACATTCACATTTAATGTGGATCTTTGTGCCTACACCATCATATTTTTTACTTATTTAAATGATTTTTTTAGTGAAGTGATAGGTGTTTTCAAATATTCACTTCTCATCTACCATTGGGTGGATGTAAACTTATTTGGATGATATTCCTCCTACACTTTGTTCACCTTGGCATGACCTTTTCCCTTCTTATGGTAACCTAGGTGTAGTGCTTCATGTGAATGCGATTCATCTTCCTCAATTCTATTTCTTCTTTTCCTATTATGCTTCTTTTCAAGCCTACTTAAATTCCTTGGTTAATTTCTTTCACTTTCATCTCTTTGCCTTGGCTTATCCTACCCCATGAAAATTATTATCTTGGTCATTTAATGATTCACTCTCCTCTATTGATCTCTTTCACATGAGCATTTTATGCATGTCTTTTTTCTTTCTAACACACTAGCATCATGTGAACCTCTCTGTGTCACTTAGTAATCATATTTTTTGAAGTCTGACAAATTCCATGTGCCTAGGAAACATAGGTGTCTAGCCTCAAGCATATATAAGGCACCCATGCTTGACTCACCTGATTGAATTTATGCATGGGAATTTCATAATAGTTTTCTTGAAGTCTTGAAAGTGACTCATTTCTTGGATCTTGCATATAAAGATATTGTACACCTATTTTTTGAATTTGGAAAACTTTAGGTGCCCATAACTTAGGTATATATCCTCATGTACTTATAAATCATCCTTGTTTAGCTCACTCAGCTAGATTTATACATAGAAGTGATAAAATTTTTGATCGGTGGGCCTTAAAGTACCACTTATTCACCTAACATGAACAACAATAAAAAATTATAAGGAAACATTTGGTTTACATTTAAATTTATTCTTGTTAGCAAAATACAAATGAATTATGACAAGGAAATTAGTGTTTAATGGTGCAAATGCCACCCTATTGCCTATAAGGATTTAGTCAATTGTCATTAAAATTCCTACGGAGTATTTCACCCAAAAATATGTGCATCTTACATGTGCCTATCTCTAATATGTTTTAGATAACATATGGACCCATCTAGCTAATTTGTAGCTTGTCTAGGTTCTTAAGGTACTTAGAGTCATATAGCAGGACCAATGCTCCTTTAGTAAGTACCTTGTGCTTTATATGCCTATCATGTCATAACTTCTAGTTTATCTTCTATATTTATTAGCTCAATATTACTTGGGCATGCATCTCATCTAAGCATTATTGTAAATATGATTATCATTAATGTCAAAAGGGACATTATGATCATGTCATTGATGTTAAGGATTGTATATGGTGATTAGAGGATATGAAAAGGATCCTATAAGAGGTTAATAATAATTACAATCTTGTGTGCATGATTGAAGTTCATTCAGTTCTTCATATTGATCATCTAGACATTTTGGGTCTATGAGAGAAAAATGAGAAGGCATTTTGGTTATGTCACCATTTCCATGTATGATTGAGTATGGGGGAGATGGTCACATGGTTGTGATCACATTAGTTGCTAGTAGTTATGCATCAAATTTAAAACCATGAGATGAAGCAAATTTGGAGATATGGGGATGCAAAGTTGGCTACTTGGGCATAATTCACTAAGTTCCAACACTTAGCCAAATTTACAAAAAGGGCTAAATAGGGGTAAATAAGCAATTGATGAGGTCATCATTTACATATATGGAGGTGTTAGGATAAAATGATCACATGGTTTTATTTATTTTTATGCTTAGTTTATATGTGATAAATCTTAGGTCACGTGATGTATCACGACATAAGGTATGCTTAATCAAAGTAGGGCTCCAAGGCATTTTTATGATGTCATATATTTCACGTATGAAGGATTCAAGATCAAATTGATATATGTATAGAATCCCCTATGCAAAATTATCATATGTACTAAATTATAGGGCATGTGACTAAGCATGACAAGAGTTATGCAAGGACAAAGTTGGCCTTCAAGGTAAGTTCAAGGCATAACTATCTCTATGATAGAATAAGCTTAGTAATTAGATTAATGGAACTATATCATGAATTTGTGAAATATTCAAGAATAAAGCTATGGATATTAAATACACCTATAATTATGGTGTGATGCATGAAATTGAGAAATGGGAAACTTACAGTCCAAGTAATAATGAACTAGAGTCCAAAATTGGCATGATGTGTTGTAGTATGAGTGTGAACATGTAGAGGATATGGAACCCTAGATCATTTATTTATAAATATGATATCTAGGACAAATAAAAGTGTGTTAGTGTAATTGTATTTTCTATCAAGCCAAGTCAAATAAAAATAGAGGGAGAGAGTAAAATCCAATGAAGAGTGTGATATGGAAAACCATAAATACATAGAACTAAATGGAGTATAGAAGAGTAGAGAGGAAGAAAGGCACAAAGAGAAAGTGCATAGTATGATTAGTTGTAGATTAGACCTATAAAAAAGAACAAAGATCTTGATTCATGTATTAATCTAATTTATAAATTAGAGTTTTAGGTCCATATAAGAATCTGATAGGTTGGTGCCATTAGATAAGTTGAGTGGGTGCTTAGATTAGGGAATGGGTGTTTCCTTAGAGTTGGTGCTCTTAAATTAGGGGATTAGTGTCTCCTTAGGATTGGTGTCCTTAAACCTTGTAACTAGTGAGGTTTTACCAAGTGAGGCTTTAAACTATGAGGCTAGATCAGAACAGTAGTTTCTAGAAGCTATTCTCACCATGGTTTTTCCCTTTGGGTTTTCCATATATAAATATAGTGTCATGAGTATTTGTGTGTGTATGATCTTCTCATATTTGATTTTATATTCATATATATATATTAATCTACATTGAAAGTATTTAAAGAACTAGACTTAATTGATATACTAATTCATGCCCCTCCTCTAAGTATCTAGTTGTGTCCTAGCAATTGGCATCAGAGCCTAAAGTTCCTTGAAATAATCTTAATCAGCTCAGGTAGATCTTGGAATAGTGAACATAATGACTACTTAAGAAATATCTTCATCAAATAGAGCACCTCTTTTTAATGGATCTAACTATGCATTCTATATCATAATAATTGAATCTTCTTTATCTTCATTAGGTTTTGATGTATGGATGTCTATAATAAAGGGATATACAATACATGCTATAAATCCTACTAATTAGGCTACCAAGAAGGCATATGAGAGCAATGCTAAGGAAAATAATGTTATTCTTTGTGGACTGTCAAACTTAGAGTTTGTACAAGTGATGTAGTGTCAAAATTATCAAGATATCTAGAACAAATTGAAGAACATCTATGAAGGAAATGACAAGGTAAAGCAAGCCAAGCTAAAAAATTACAAAAGCAAGTTTGAGATTATTAAGATGAATTAATAAGAAAATATTATAGACTACCTTCTCAAGGTAGATGAAATAATCAATGCAATCAGAGGCCTTGGGGAAGAAATGAAATATTAAATCATTATCAAAAAGGTTTTAATATCTTTGCCATCAATATATGATTCTAAAATATTTACAATAGAATAAGTAAGAGATCTAGATAAACTCATTATTGATGAGTTACATGGGTAGTGATGAGTTACATGGGGCCTTCACTACCTATGAGATGAGAATGGGAGAGATAGACACCTTCAAGAGATAAGTTGCATTCAATGTAGACAATCAAGTAAAGAAAGAAACATCAACATCTAAATCTAAGGAGACTGATGAAGAAGAAGCTAACTTTTTGAGAAGACTAAAGAAAGTATCTAGAAAGTATAGAGGTAAGTTACCCTTCAAATTATTTAACTATGGTAAAGTATGACATTTTGCTCCTAAATGCCCTCATAATAAAAAGGATAACTTTGAGCAAGAAGAGAGTAGCAAAAATGTAAAACCCTATTATCCCAAGAAGAAGAAGAACTTTAAAAACAAGAGAGGTTTATACATAAAATAAGATGGTGACTCAATGGAAGATAGTGATAGTTCAAATGATCATCATGACTATCATTTTATGGCTAAGGGAAATGAATCCATATTCATGATAGTAGGATCAACTTCTATAAATCTAGATCAAAATGAATTTTAAGACTCAGATGAAGATGAAGAAGAAGGAGAAGTGGATCCAAAATGTGAGCTCATATGTGCTCCAGATGAGATTGACAAGTTGAGAAAAGAGAACTCAAAATAAAAGAAGCTTAGACAAAAGGAAATTGATAAAAAGTCTAAGAGTCTTTAGAAATATGATTATATGGTAATTAGCCTAAAGACATGAGTTGAAGAGGCTAAAAGAATAGAATATGTAGTCAAAATGTAATTACAATCTATTTTGATGAATATGTGAAGCTCAAGGTAGAGATAGTGGATTTGAGAAAAGAGATTAAAAATCCAAAGGTTAATTAGATAAATTCTGAAGTTGATAGGAAGATCAGACATTCTTGATGAACTGATCAACTCTTAAAAGCCCTCAAATGAGAGATCATGTTTGGGTTATGAGAAGGGAAAAAGTTCCTCAACTAGTATATCTACTAACCTATATGAAAACTTCAAAGTTTAAGGAGAATGAGAATCAAATAAAGAGAAATATTATAAGGACATAAAGAAACACTCAAACACAACTATTGTGAATAAAGCAAAACCTGAAATGAAGCCTAAAGTAAAGAAAAAGGAAAAGGTAGCTGATGTTGATGGATACGCCAAGGTGAGAAACTTGAAGAAGCCATAGCTTAGAAGAATTCCTCATGTTTCACCAAGAAATGTTATGACTAGGTATTCCTCATCTTTTTATGGTTATTGTTATAGTTATAATCATTTTGGTCATAAGTCTTTTAATTATAGAGTTGTAACTACAAGAAGAATCAATTTTTTAAGCAAAAATTCATTTGTACCCTTGTTAGATACAAATGTAATATGTTATAATAGAAATAAATTTGGTCACGTAGCTAAAAATTATAGAACTATCTTTGTAATATTAAAAGTATATAATGTAAAGAAAGACATGCCTCTCAATGTGAGCAAAAGTTCACAAGTTTTTGAAAAGAATGTAAATAAGAAACCCGAGGATGTATGGAGAGTGAAAAATCAATCCGTGATTGATCAGACTACACTCCATGCCAATGATCAAAATTTGTGAATGATATATGGTGGCTACTTAAAGAATATGACTGGTGATAAGAGCAAGTTCACCAAAATAAGTAGATGTAGGGAAGGATCTGTCAGCTTGGGAGACAAAACAATAGTAAAGATCAAAGGTAAAGGAACCTTGAACATAGATGGTAAACTTCCTACACATGATGTATTTTATGTTGAAGTATTGAAACATAATCTACTAAGTGTTAGCCATATGTGTGATAATGGATATAAGGTCACATTTTATGTAGAAGGATGCAAGCTAAAGAGATCTAGAAAAATAGTTGTGAAAGGGAAAATGACTTAGAGAAATATCCACAATCTTCTTGAAGTGAATGATAATAGTTTCTTGATGGGAAATATTGATGAGAGTTGGTTGTGGCATAGGAGAATGGGTCATGCCAACTTTTATAATCTATTTAAAGTGAGCTCAAATAAGTGTGTAAGACACATGCCCAAGATAACCAAACCTCCATATACTACTTGTAAGGAATTTCAACTAGGCAAGCAAACAAGGGTCAAATTTCAAATAAAGAATTATGCAACTACAAATCCTCTTAAATTAGTTCATAATGATCTTTGTGGTTTTACCAAGACAATAGGATCTGAAGGAGAGTAATACTTCATGATATTTGTAGATGACTACTCAAGAATGACATGGGTAACCTTTTTGAAGGACAAATCTCAAGCCTTTAAGAGATTCAAGGTTTTTAGAGCCATGGTTGAAAATGAGATTAGAATAAAAATCAAATTCTTAACATTTGATAAAGGTAGATAATTCACCTCAAATTAACTCATATATTATTATGAGAATCATGGGATCAAAAGGCACTACTTTGCAGCAAAGACTCCACAAGAAAATGGATTTATCGAGAGAAAGAACAAAATAGTCAAGGAAATGGGCAAAATAATGCTAAAGGAGGCCAAATTACCTTATGTATATTAGAGAGAAGTAGTCCAAACAATATTATACATCTTTGATAGATTTCAACTAAGGGTAAATAGTGACAAAACTCCATATGAGCTATGGTATGGAAAGCCTACCTCTATTAAGTACTTCAAAGTGTTTGGAAGCAAATGCTACATCAAAAGAAAGGAGGACAAATTAAAAATATTTGAATCAAGATGTGATGAAGGAATATTTCTTAGTTATTCCACTCAAAGCACATCTTATGTATGTTAAAATATGAGGCCACACAAGATGGTGGAGAGCATAAATGTCAAAGTTGAAGAAGTCATAAAACATGTTGAACATGACAAGGAAACAGGTAATGAAGAGGTAGAACTTGAATAAGAAGTAGATAGTAAAGTTTTTGAGGAAAAGAATGAAAAATCACCTCAAATATATGTTTAAAAGGATCATATTAAAGAGAAGATAATTGGAAATAATAATGGAGTTCAAATAAGGAAAAGAGATGTAATGAACAAGGAGGAAGTAAATTTTGCTCTAATATCTAAAATTGATCCTAAGAGCTATGTTGAAGCTAGTAAGGATGAGAATTGGCTAAAACCCATGAAAGAAGAACTAATCCAAATAGAAAATAACAAAACATGGGAATTAGTTCCAAGGCCCTCAAACAATAATGTGATAGCAACAAAATGGGTCTATAGAAACAAGCTCAATGAAGATCATGTTGTTATAAGAAATAAAGTGAGACTGGTGTGTAAGGGATATGTATAAGTAAAAGGCATAGACTTTTAGGAAACATTTTATCTAGTTGTTAGAATGGAATTTATAAGAATTTTTCTAGCATTTTATATTTACAATAAGTTCAAAGTATATCAAATGGATGTAAAATTTGATTTCCTAAATGAACCTAGAAGAGGAAGTCTATATTAAAGAAACATAAGGTTTTCAATTGTCAAATGAAGAAGATTATGTGTTTAGACTAAAGAAACCACTCTATAGTCTAAAACAGGCACCTATAGTATGATATTTAACATTATACCAATACCTACCACAATAAGGTTTCAATAAAGGATGTGTAGACAATAATATTTACTTCAAATCAAAAGGTGAGCATATGTTTATTGTGGTTGTTTATGTAGATGACATCATCTTTAGTGGTATCAATAAAAAATGTGTAAAGAATTTGGTACACAAATATAAAATGAATTTGAGATGTCTATGCTAGGAAAACTTTCTTTCTTCCTTGGTCTATAAATAACATAATCTGAGAAGGGATATTTATATCCCAAACTAGGTATGCAAAAGAGATGCTCAAGAAATTTGGAATGGAAGATAAAAAACTAGTTAGTAATCCCATGATAACTAGATACAAGTTGAGAAAAGAGGATGAGTCCCTTGATGCAAATTAGACTATGTATAGATTAATGATAGGTAGCTTGCTATACTTAACTACATCAAGACCAAATATCATGAAAGTAGTTTACATGGTTGCTAGATTTTAGGATGCTCCTAAAGAGTCACATGTTAATGTAGTGAAAAGAATCCTTAGATACATCAAGAGAATAATTGACTATGGCCTATAGTACCCTACAAGTGAAGATTTCAATTTGACAACATACACAGATGTTGATTGGGTAGGAAGTGTGGATGACATAATAAGCACTAGTGGTGGTACATTATTCCTTAAAAATAGACTTGTTTCATAGTTAAGCATAAATCAAGAGTCACTCTTTATATAGTAGAAGTGGAGTATATAGCAGTAGTGGCCTATTGCACTCACTTCTTGTGGATGGAGTAAACACTCAAGGACATCAAGGTTTAATACAAGTCACATATTTCTATTCTTTGTGATAATTCAAGTGAAATAAATATATCAAAGAATCTAGTGATTCATTCTAGAACCAATCACATATCAATCATCACTTCTTAAGAGAAAGGGTTGTAGATCAAGAGGTCACAATGGAATATGTGCCAACTAAGGATAATATTACAAACATATTCACCAAACCTCTTCCCAAGGACTAATTTGAATATCTGATCAATAGTGATAGTGCATGAGTCTAGGAGGAGTCTCATGGAAGCTTTATTAATCCTTAGAAGAAGAAAGAAATGCTAATTCATGTATGTATACTTATTAAAAATACTAATTAGTTGAAATTTGTATATTTTTTGATAAAATCCTTTATCTAATAAAGGGGAATATATATTTAGAAAAATAATTAGATAGATTCCCTTTGCCATTGATGTCAAAGGGGGATAAAAAGGTGAAAATG
The DNA here is from genome assembly GCA_037957365.1 of Torreya grandis. Classification (NCBI taxonomy): domain Eukaryota; kingdom Viridiplantae; phylum Streptophyta; class Pinopsida; order Cupressales; family Taxaceae; genus Torreya; species Torreya grandis. Next base: position 823,682 of record JARHVA010005295.1, read on the forward strand.
TTCTCTATATTAGAAAGAGTAAAATATTCTCTGCAAAATTATAAATGTCAAAGAAGAAAAGAAAATGTCTAAGTTGAGTATTATGAAAATGTGCCATTGCCTAAGGGGGCACATGTTTGGTATGAAAAAACTCAGTTTGTACTCATCAAAATCTAATGCAATCAATGCCATAGAAAGAGCAAAGTATTAGAAGATCAGAGAATTTAGTTTGCCATCAATAATATAGGGGTAGATTGTTGGAAATATGATTTTCATTGATGTCAAAATAAACATTATGAGCATATCATTGATGTTTAGGATTGTATATGATTATTAAAAGGATATCCTATTAGAGGTTAAGAATGATTGGAATGCTTGTGTGCATGATTGGAATTCATTCAGTTCTTCACATTGATCATCTAGACATTTTGGGTCTATAATAGAAAAGATGAGGAAGCATTTTACTAATGTCACCATTTCCACGTGTGAACAAGTATGGGGGATTTGGTCACATGGTTATGATCACATTAGTACCTAATAGTTATGCACTAGATTTGAATCTATGAGATGAAGTAAAATTGAATAGATGGGGATGAAAATTTGGATACTTGGAAAAAATTCATGAAGTTCCAACACAATTTTCAAAAAGGGATAAATAGATCCAAGTAAGCATATTGATGAGGTTAGTGTTTGCACACATGGAGGTATTAGGATAAAATGATCACATGGGTATTTTCATTTCTATACCTAGTTTATATCCACAAAAAATTAGGTTGTGTGATGTTGTACGATAAAAGATATGCTTGAGCAAAGTAGGGATCCAAGGCATTTTGATAGTGTTTTCTAACACAATCAAAATTATAGGTTCTAAGAAAAATTTGAGGACATTTTTATGAATTAATATCTTGCACATATGAAGGCTTCAAGAGTAAATGGATATATGGATGGAATCCCCTATGTAATAGGATCATATATGCTAAATTTTAGGGTATGTGACTAATCATGCTAAGTGTTATGTAAGGACAATGTATGCCTTCTAGGAAAGTTTGAGGCATAGCTAGCTCTATGATATAATAAGCCTAGTAAGCATATTAATGTCACTATATCTCACACACATGAAAGCTTCAAGAAGAAATGGGTATATGGGTTTGTTCATTATCATACCCAGTTTATATGGTCTAAATTTTGGACCAATCAAATGAGTGAAGTAGAAGTTATGCAAGTGCAAAGATAGCCTTCCAGGCATATTGAAATAGTCTCCATACTTAGTCAAATCTTCACGAGGTAAAGTTTGAGCTAGTTAGAATACCAATGGTTCATTCTTAATAAAACATTAAAGATCCAATAGAGTGAAATGAAGTCAAATTGTTAAAATGACCTCTGATTTAATGCGTAATTGATAAGTGTCATAATCATAAAGCCTAAAAATTTAATCTATTGTGTGGTATAAAGTCAAAAGGTCAATAAGCAATGCAAGGATGCCAAATGTCTCAATAATGGGAAGTGATAGCTATGTATAGAAGGAACATGATTATGTCATGTGTTATATCCTCAAGGGTTAGACAAATATAAAGATCAAGCTTGTCAAAAGATTTGATGGTGCACGAGTGATCATAGAAAGGAGATCCCATAGAGCAAATGGACTGAAATGCTATAAAGTGATCAATGTCTATAGACATAAAAATAATTTAATGAATGAGCAGGCTCAAGAATATCAATGGAGTAAAAGTGATCCAAAGATATAGGAAGTAGTGAGATAAGGTCAAAGTGTCAAAATTTAATGACCAAGTCAAGGTAATGATCATGTATCTTTGAATATCCAATGACACATAGAAGATTAGATGAGAAAGATCAATGTATGAATTTTAAAGTTAACAAAGCTAAAGTTTAGAAGTGTACAAATATATAATGGATAACATGAGTCTATCAAATATTGATAAAATAGATGAATTTTAAATTTGAGATAATTAAGTAGAGACCATCAAATCATGGCACCAAAGGTAAGATCAATGACTGACATTTAAAGTCATGTCCAGATGTCTATTGACATAAAAACAACTTAATGAATGAGTAGGTTTAAGAATATCTATGGAGTAAAATTGATCCAAGGATATAAGAAGTAGCGAGATGAGGTAAAGGTGTCAAAGTTTAATGACTAAGTCAAGGTAAAGATCATGTATCTTTGAAGATCCAATGACACATAGAAGATTGGATGAGAAAGATCAATGGATGCATTTTAAAGTTGACAAAGCTAAAGTGTAGAAGTGTAAAAATATCTAATGGATAACATGAGCCTATCAAATATTGATCAAATAAATGAATTTTAAAGTTGAGCTAATTAAGTAGAGACCATAAAATCATGGTACCAAAGGCAAGATCAATGATTGAAATTTAAAGTCATGTCCAGATGTCTATCGACATAAAAATAATTTAATGAATGAGTAGGTTTAAGAATATAAATGGAGTAAAAGTGATCCAAGGATATAGGAAGTAGTGAGATGAGATAAAAGTTTCAAAGTTAAATTACTAAGTCAAGGTAAAGATCATGTATCTTTTAAGATCCAATGATACATAGAAGATTGGATGAGAAAGATCAATCGTTGACAAAGCTAAAGTTTAGAAGTGTACAAATATCTAATGGATAACATGAGCCTATCAAATATTGATCAAATAGATGAATTTTAAAGTTGATATAATTAAGTAGATACCATCGAATCATGGAACCAAAGGCAAGATCAATGAATAACATTTAATGTCATGTCCAGACAAATGGTTAGTTAAAGGAACATGTAGGAACTTACATATAAGCTTTATATCTCAACATAGACAACATGATTGATTGATCTAACCAATCAAATATATATTAAAGATCTTACACATAAAAAATTGAGTCTAAAAGATGTTATAGATAGTAAAGAGACCTAAAATATGTTTTAATACATAGAATCAAGATGTGAGAAACCTACAGTCTCAGTAATAATGAACTAGAGTCCAGAATTGGCATGATGTGTTACAGTACATGTGTGAACACATAGAGGATTTACAACCCTAGATTATTTTGTTATATATATGATATCTAGGAAAAAGAAAAGTGTGTTGGTATAATTTACTTTGTTATCAATCCAAGTCAAATATAGATAGAGGTAGAGAGAAAAAGCCAATGAAGAGTTTCAAATAGAAAATCATAAAGACATAGAACTAGAGGGGGTAGAGAAGAGCATAGAGGAATAAAGTTACAAAGAGAATGTGCAAATTAGATTAGTTGTAGATTAAACTTGTAAAAAATAATAGAGATCTAGATTCATGTATGAATCTAATTTGTAAATTAGAGTTGTAGATCCATAGAATAATTTGATAGGTTAGTGCCATTAAATACACTAAGTGGGTTCTCATATTAGGGAGTGGGTGCTTCCTTAGAGTTGGTGCTCTTAAATTATGGGATCGGTGTCTCCTTGGGTTGGTGTCCTTAAACATTGTAACCAGTGAGATTTTTCTAAGTGAGGCTTTGAACTATGAGGTTGGATTAGAATAGTAGTTTCTAGCAGTTATTCTCATCATGGTTTTTCCCTTTGGGTTTTCCATGGATAAATATAGTGTCATGAGTATTTGTGTGTGTATGATATTTATAATTTTATTTGATTTTCATATATATTTTAATCCACATTGAAATTATTTAAAGAACTAATTTTAATTAATATACTGAGCCACCCCCTCTTAGTATTTAGTTATGTTCAAATAAGTACTCTAAGTCTTCTACTTTTGTGTTCAAGGATTCTTGGTCATCTAAATTACCAATATGTGTAGTGCACAAATAGGGTACCGTGAATTCCATTAGTATAACTTCCTCAATTCCAAACACTAGTTGAAAAAATGTAGCCTTATTTAGGTGCTTATAGGTTGTGCAGCATTCCCATAGTACTACTAAAAGTTGATCAAACCAATCTTTACAACTAATATTGCATATGTTCATGAGGTAAATTTTTAGTATCTTATTGAATGCCTTAGATGTACCATTTGATTATGTATGATAAGGCACTTGTTAAGTATGGGATATACTGAGAGGGGGGTGAATCAGTATATCATATATCTTATAAGACTTTCCTTTAACCAAATTCCACTTAATCAAACATTCAAGATATGCAATAAAACTCAAACAATAAATATTCACATAAGATAGAGAGAGACACTAGATATAATGTGGAAACCCAATGTGGGAAAAACCACAGACAACAATCTCAAGTATATTCATGAGAACTAACTCACAAGAGCACCATACCCCTTTGCCGAGCACCAACCCAGCTACAATTCGTGAGCACCAACCCATATGAGCTTCAAACCCCTTTGTCGAGCACCAACCCAACAACTATTCATGAACACCAACCCACAGGAGCACCAACCCCTTTACTGAGCACCAACCCAACAACAATTCGTGAGCACTAACCCATAAGAGCACCAACCCCTTTATGTATACCACACACCTATCTCTCAATGTTGTTATCTCAACAAATGATAGTTTAATACAACATCTCTTTCCTCTCTCTTTCACCTTTTCTCTTCGAAGCTAGATATAACAAATACAAATCATAATCATCTCTCATAATTTCTCTTCTAAGCTATATATTACAATATCAAATCAACCTCTCTCTTCCTTATTTACAAATGGCTTCTCAAGCCTTTATTTATAGCTTTCCAAATGACCTTTGGCCTTCCCCCTTTATGACCCTTCAATCCTCATGGAAAATGGCACCAATCTTGGATGACCCTTCATATTCAAGCCTTTGAAAAGTCATGTGGTGACCCTTCATGACCAAAAACGTCCTTCCCACTTTTTTCCTTATCTTTGGTGACTTTTCATATTCCTCAAAGTGTCCCTTCATGAGAAATTTTGCCCTTACTCTTTTGTCTTCACTTGGTGACTCTTGGTATTCCCCAAGATGACTCTTCATGGGAAAATGCATCCCATCCTTCTTTTGTCTTTACCCTGTGGCTCTTTGACTTCTCCATGGGCCTTTATTTTGTCTCATATGCAACCAAAAATATATTCATTAATATTAAATAAATATTAACTCACATTAGCCAAGATAAACAACATTAAATGCAATGGGGCCTATATCACCAATAATGTTAGACCTTTGACATCAATGACAATATTTCCAACAATCTCCCCCTTTATCATTGATGGCAACCTCAATCTTGAAACTACCACATCCTGTCACCTGCACATCTTGTCATCTAAAAACATACAATAACTCCCCCTTACTATAACAACTTGTACATGTTCCTTGTACCTATTTTTTGCACCTATACTTGTACTTGTTATTCTCCCCCTTTGACATCAATGGCAAAGGGCCTACCTAGAGAAAACACTTAGCTCCTCCTCACTTGATGCTAGACATCAATGGTAGGAAGTAATAGAAATTACTCCCAACTCGTCTCGTTGATCTTTGAATGTATCCTTTGATCGTGCCTTTGAGAATATATCTAACAATACATACACATTGTTCCCTATCTTTTGAGCATCTACAATTAACTCATTTGAATATTTTCTTCTAATCTCACAACCTTATTTATGAAATTTTAATGTATATCCTTGATTACATATTTGACTAACACTCAATAGATTATGTTTAAGACCTTTTACATACATAACATTTTTAGTCTTAGTTATACCATAATCCAAACTCAATGTACCTTTTCCAGCTATCTTGGCAGTGGTTTTATCTCCGAATCTCACTGTACCACCATTGATCTTCTTTAGAGATATGAATTTACTTTTATCTCTTGTCATATGCCTCGAACATCCGGTATCAATTAACCATGGCTAATCTTTACCTCTTACATGCAGGGTTTTCTAAACCATCATAGAATCTTCATGTTGTTTCTTCTACCATGAACATGTCTGAACCTTCTTCTTGATGAATGGTGCTTTAAAACTCTGATCCTTTTTTACTAACTCGAACACACTTTTACAATATCGAGCTGTGTCTGAAATTGTTGCACTTGTAGCATACTATGGTCTCTTCATCAAAGCTTGATAGAGGAGCAAAAGAGTTGTGGTTTTTGCTTGACTCTACTTGTCTTTCCTTCTCCTTATTTCTAAAATTGTTAGCTCTTTTTCTACATTATAATTTCTTGTGACCATATCCATTACAATAAAAATAAGACCTATCTATATATCTCTGACCTGGTTGCCTTTTGTAGCTTTGTTCCTTCCATCCTTCTCTATTTGGAATGTCCTCTGTATTCTTCACTTCTCCCCTTATTGTTTCCTCTTATGTAAGAGCTTCAACATAGCTCTTTTTATTTTCAAATCTAATCCATGTCTTATCTGAATATGTTTTTTGACTTTCCATTATCTTATTTAGCTATTAGTGCTATCTTCAAATTTTGAATCATTGACTACTTTATCACTGACTGCTTTCTTAATATCTTCTTTTAAAGAGGCAATTTCAATAACATACCTTTGACATTGTTTTCTTGCTATTTCCAACTATGTTGTGAGGTCTTCTTCATTCTTCTTGACTTCTTCAAAGTGTGATTATAGATATTCAATCATTTCCTTTGACTCTTGTTCATTTTTCTCAATCTAGCGCTTTAATCTTTGATTCTTCTTATAAATAGCTTCTAACTCTTCTAAGGCACAAATGAGCTCTCCTTCCATATTCACTTCAGCTTCCTCCTCTTCTTCTTGATCACCTTCATGTATGGCCATGAATAGAATCTCTTCTTTTGAATCACTGACTCCACTATCTTCACGTGAGCTAGGATCTTTAGAATACAGGCTCTTCTTCTTGAATCCCTTTTTAGATTTGCCTTTAAAATTCTTCTTGTATGTAGGCTTTTCTTCTTCATCATCATTAACCTTATCTGGGCATCTAGCTAAAAAATGTCCAATCTTTCCATAATTAAAACATTTAAAAGGCAATTTTCCTTGATATTTACCTGTTCCTCTTTTCGGCTTGCAAATGAAAAGTGCTCCATTGTCATCTTCATCATCACTAGAACTATCACTTGATTCTTGAATCTTAGCTTTCTCTTTCTTTGATGTCTTGAAAACCAATTCTCTCTTTAAGGGTTTATCTTGTTCTGTTTGCATCTCATATGCCGTGAGAATACCATGAAGCTCATCCATCTTTAGCTTGGCTAAATTCATCTCCTTAATTGCCAAAACCTTTGCATCATATCTCATTGGCAGAGATCTCAAAACCTTTTGCACCACCGTTGACTCATCCAATGTTTCTCTAAGACCTTGAATATAATTTATGAGTTGATCAACTCGCAAAACATAACTTGCTATATATTCTTCTTCTTCCATCTTCAAACTTTCAACCTGCCTTCTAAAAGTCTACAACTTAGCTTGCTGAACCTTTCCATAACCTTTGTAAATATTCTCAAGTTTTACCCAAGTTTCATGAGAAGATTTACATTGCATAACTTTAACAAATTTGGATTCACATAAACCACATAAAATAACATTTAAATTTTTAGCATTACATTCACTTTCCTTCTTTTCTTCTGGAGTAATTGCAAATGTCTGTGGCTCTTCATATTCCTCCACCACTGATTTCCATATGTCAAATCCAAGGGCCATCAAATAAACCTTGATTCTCATGCTCCAAAAAGCATAATTCATTCCATAAAACAAAGGTTCCTTATTTGTAGAAAATCCTTCATGTGATCCAGCCATCATGCTTTCCTGATCTACCTTCAAGCTATAAAGCTTTTCAAAAAGGAACCTGCTCTGATACCAATTGTTAAGTATGGGATATACTGAGAGGGGGAGTGAATCAGTATATCATATATCCTATAAAACTTTCCTTTAACCAAATTCCACTTAATCAAACATTCAATATATGCAATAAAACTCAAACAATAAACATCACATAGGATAGAGAGACACCAGATATAACGTGGAAACCCAATGTGGGAAAAACCATGGAGAAAAATCTCAAGTATATTCATGAGAACCAACCCATAGGAGTACCATTCCCCTTTTCCAAGCACAAACTTAGCTATAATTCATGAGCACCAACCCACAAGAGCTTCAAACCCCTTTGCCAAGCACCAACCCAACAACTATTCGTGAGCACCAACCCACAAGAGCACCAACCCCTTTGCCAAACACCAACCCAACAACAATTCATGAGCACCAACCCATAGGAACACCAACCCTTTTGTGTATACCACACACCTTTCTCTCAATGTTTATATCTCAACAAATGATATTTCAATACAACATCTCTTTCCTCTCTCTCACCTTTGCTCTTCTAAGCTAGATATAGTAAATACAAATCATAATCATCTCTCATAATTTCTCTTCTAAGCTAGATATTACAATGTCAAATCAACCTCTCTCTTCCATATTTACAAATGGATTCTCAAGACTTTATTTATAGCTTTCCAAATGACCTTTGGCCTTCCCCCTTTGTGACCCTTTAATCCTCATGGAAAATGGTGCCAATCTTGGATAACCCTTCATATTCAAGCCTTTGAAAAGTCATGTGGTGACCCTTCATGACCAAAAATGTCCTTCCCACTTTTGTCCTTATCTTTGGTGACTTTTCGTATTCCTCAAAGTGTCCCTTCATGAAAAATTGTGCCCTTACTCTTTTGTCTTCACTTGGTGACTCTTGGTATTCCCCAAGATCACTCTTCATGGGAAAATGCATCCCATCCATCTTTTGTCTTTACTTCATGGCTCTTCGACTTCTCCATGGGCCCTTATTTTGTCTCATATGCAACCAAAAATATATTCATTAATATTAAATAAATATTAGCTCACATTAGCCAAGATAAACAACATTAAATGCAATGGGGCCTATATCACCAATAATGCTAGACCTTTGACATCAATGACAATATTTCCAATAGGAATACCTTATGGTATGCCACCATGTATTCAAATAGTAGGATCTACATAGTTTCATTGATGAAGTGTGTGCCCTTGTCACTAGTCAAATTGAGTGGGCACCCATAGTGATTTATGATGTTATCCCATATAAAACTATGGTTGTGGTGGCTATGAAATATTTGGTTGGTATTTCCTCAACCCAATTGGTGGACACTAAAATATACCTTGTGCATATGTGCCTTGTTATGTGAGTGATTAGCCCAATAAAATCAATGGACCATTTTTCAATTGGTGCCTAAGAAATAATGGGAATGAGAGGCATATCATCCCAATGGTTGGGATTCCTTATGCACTAGAAGATGTCACAAGCCTTGGATCAATATTTTACATCTTGGAATAGACTTGGCCACTAAAACCTTGATTGTAATACCTTGCATGCCATAACATCTCTAGTACAATGTCCTCATACTATCCCCTCTTGCACTTCTTGTAATATAGAGTCCATTTAATGTTATAAGACACATCAGCATAGGAATTCATCTTAGCTTAATTTGTAAAATTCCCCACTAATGATCTGAAAGGGGGTAACATGATTGGTGAGCTATCTCTTCTCTTTAGTTATCATAGTCTGAGGTGAAGATCCATATGTTATAAAAGTGGCTATCTCCACAAAATCCTTGGGGACATGAAAGACCCTATAGAGTTGCACGTCTATCATGTCATCCTCAATAGGCACTACTACATACCCAAAGTTGATGTGGGATAAATGGTCTAGGTCCAAGTTCTATTTTTTATGCTTTATGACAATATAGAACTAAAATTATTGGAATATAAATATCCATTAGAAATGCATCCATAAAGAATGGGATTATTCACAAGGTAATTAAGCATCTCATGATTGATAAAGAAGATGAATGGTGTCACCAAGTATTTCCTAAATTTATATAGGGCATAAACCATGGTCATTGCCTGATGCTTAGTTGTATAGTTCTACTTTTCTTGGGTCAATTTACTACTTGTTAAGGATATGAAATGATCTATTTTTACTTCACTAAGTTATGCCAAAATGGTGCCAATTATAAATCCAAATGCATTGACATGGACATGGAATGGATTCAACTAGTTGGGAAATTTTAAAATAGGCATGCTAGCTAACTTGAGATTTAGAGTTTTAAACGCATCATCTTAAATTGTGCCCCAATAAAATGGGCCATCCTTGTACAAGAGCTCCTCTAGAGGCACTGTAATCTTTGCATATCTCCTTATAAAATTTTCATAGTATCTATAATGGCCAAGAAAGGTACAAAAAATATTTCTATGTGGAAGGGGTTTGGAGGTATAAGATAATTGATATGTTTGTGGTATTGATAAGCAAACCATATTTATAGATGAAGTGCTCCAGCAAGGAAACAAATGGTGTCATATAGACACACTTATTGAGGTTTAAGGATATATAAAATTATTTTCACCTCTCATGTCAGGAATCTAGAACAACAAACATGCTCTGATCCCACTTGTCAGGATGTGAAACCGGAAACATACAATTGATTACCAAACTTCAAACAACTTAATAAGCGGAAATAACCAGATTCACCAAGTAACTAGAATTCAGAATAACACAGCATATGAGAGACAATACACAACTTGTATTAACACTTTATACAGAAAAGAATACAATAAAGAAGATGCCACTTCTTCTCCACCACCTTACAGAGGTTTCCCACACCTCAAGTGAACAGTAATTATTCTCCCCAAAGCTCTCCCTCTCACAGGTCCCAACACCCAACTCAAATACAGAGTTGGTGTTCACCTCCCGTGCTCCACGCACAATACAAGTGCTCCACACACTCCACAAGTACTCAAGGTACTTCAAGTAGATCTCCCATGAATCTGCAACAACCTGCAATTCAATAGACCATACTTATGGAAGGAACTCCCTTGCCTTCCTCTTGCTCTATCTGAGTACACACCTGTACTCCAAGTAGATCCTGCCTGATACTGCTCCCTGTTGTGTTGCTGTCTATATGACCTTGCACACCTGCAAATCAAACAATGGTTCTACTCACCTGTGAACCTCGACCTTGCACACACATACACCTGCAGATCAACGATCTTACTTACCATGTAGATCTCCTATATAGGCCATGCAACTGTGACCAAGATCCTACACTCTTGAAGAACCCAGCTGGCTCTCCAATCCAGTACCAACACACCTGGTACTGTGGCACTAGGAGGAACGCACCATTGCTCTACCTCACACACAGAAGGAGCTTATAATTATGCTCTCTTACTCCCTAGCACACTTTTCCAATACAACCATGAGTCTATTATATAGATCTCATCCAAACAATAATTAGACATCTAATTACAATAATTAGATCCGCAGCTATGAGTCTAAAATTAGCACTCATCATGCAAACACTTGGTTCGTTAGCTAACTGGCCGTAAATAGCTCGCAGTCGAACCACACAGGCGACCGACGTCGGTCCCTGTCTGCCTAGAGGTGACCGACGTCGGCCGATATATGACCGACGTCGGTTGCTTCCCTTTGCTATCCTGCCAACGTCGGCTGATCAGACCGACCCTAACTTCTCTACAATCTTCAGCAACCTCCTCTCCTGTTTGCATCAGTGAAGCTTTTAGCTCCACAATCCTAACAATCTCCCACTTGGAGATAAACAGCTGCACTATACCTGTACCTGTACTCTGTCTAATCTGTTTCCTGGTTTGTATCCCTCTTCATGCTCCCACCTGAAGACAACACACCACACAACCTGTGATGTACCCCCTGTCATCCGAGTACCCTGCCACATCCGAACCTACAACACCTGTAGTGAAGTCCTGACCCTGCATAGCAACACCTCCTGCCGGTCCCTCTTAGAAAACCTGAGAACCCACTTCCCCGAATTGGCTCCTAACTCTGACAGCTCCCACTGCATGGGAATATTCAGGTCTATACCAAACCTCATGTGATTTCGGACATTGTACCTGTCCAGCCCTTAGTGTGCTCCGGTTCTATATCCCGAACCTCGCCAACACCTGATTCACATCAGCTCCCACTCGAGACAAAATCAACCAGTGATCTCCATGCCTCCCATGTCAAAGAATTTCGCTGCTCCAAACTCCTCATGACATGCCACTGAACTAATCTTACCCTTAGCTCAGCAAAACCCTATATGTACACCCCTGCTAGCTAGCATACTATCCACATACAGCAACAGAATGATGTCATGACCATCATCCTCCTGGTAAGTCAAACCACAGTAGTTACCTGACACTGACTGAAGCCATGTTTCGTCCTCCACCTGTCAAACCTGGTACCACTGTCCTGTAGCTCCTCAAGACCGTATGCCTGGTCTTCTGTCTCATGTATCCGTTCTCTCTATTCTTCTACTAAGGCATCCATTCGTCTCTGTGCTTTCATCTAGCTGGCAAACCTACCAAGACACCCGTCTGGTTTTGCATCATATCCCTGCCAAGCTCACACCTGTTTCCTGGATCCTTCTTGCTATACAATTAGCAACAAGTATGAAGAAGAGGAACAACGAATTTGAGGGCCTACTTACGCCTTCAGTCCTCCGTATGGGTGTTTGAGACTCCTTGACAGCTCGCTGTCCACCCAAAATTCGTTACAGTGACCGACCTCGGTCACCCCACAGTCTGCATCCGACCGACGTCGGTTCCATGCGTCTGTACCTGACTACCAACCTGCCTGCGCTGGTGTCCCTGCGGCCGACGTCGGTCCTCCTGACCGACATCGGTCTTACATACTACCGACGTCGGTCCCATGACCGACGTCGGTCTTACCCTGCTCGACATCGCCGGCTTCGGTCTGCACATGACCGACATCGGCACCTGTCTGTTCGACACCGGTTCCTCCTGACTGACATCGGTGTCTGTGTTCGCCTGTGAGTGATGACTTTTTATCCGCGAGCTCCTTTGGATCAAAACCCATGTCCAAACTGCCCTGCTCAGATGTATCCAGCCTCATCCACTGAACTCTATCCGCCATCTCCTCCAAGAACACCAAGGCTTTCCAGTTCTTAAGCCTGTCAAATATATCTGTCTTCCACTTAAGAACATGCATCTCCTTCCTGCTCATGTGACCAAGCCTACGAAGCCACGTCTCCGCAACAGAAGAAGAATCAGTAATATAAACAAGTAGATAAAGTATACCTGTTTTCTTACCACCAGCTAATTCAAGTGCTACCGCTGTGAGAGTTCTTGTGCATCTCTCATCACCCAATCTTTCTGAAGAAATTAGCCATATCTCCAAACTTGGGACCTGCATGACCTTCATCAACACCTGTGTGTTGGCCGCCTACAATTTCAGCTTCACTTCCCCTTTGCCAATTCTTTGGCAAGGCTTACCAGCTCCTCTACCTGGGGCTGCATGGAAAGAGGCAACCGAATCTTTTATCCAAGATTCAACTTTATCCAAGAAACCTGCAAACACATCCTGTGCAACAACACCTGCTACATCTGTATCTTCAGTTTCTTCATGCTGATCTATTACCAACCAACAATGTTCTTTTACCTGCTCTTTCTTTCCATCGGACCGTGAGTAACCGTCTGTGCTTTTCAACTCCTCCATTCTTAGCTTACTTTGATCTGCCGTTGCTCTACTCCCACTCAATCAGAAACCCCTGAGAGTGCCCTGTAATCAAAACACAACCTGCTTCCTGCAACCTTAGCTCTGATACCACTTGTTGGTATCGAGCTCAAGAACCTACAACCAAGGCTCTGATACCACTTGTCAGGAATCTAGAACAACAAACATGCTCTGATCCCACTTGTCAGGATGCGAAACCGGAAACATACAATTGATTACCAAACTTCAAACAACTTAATAAGCGGAAATAACCAGATTCACCAAGTAACTAGAATTCAGAATAACACAGCATATGAGAGACAATACACAACTTGTATTAACACTTTATACAGAAAAGAATACAATAAAGAAGATGCCACTTCTTCTCCACCACCTTACAGAGGTTTCCCACACCTCAAGTGAACAGTAATTCTTCTCCCCAAAGCTCTCCCTCTCACAGGTCCCAACACCCAACTCAAAAACAGAGTTGGTGTTCACCTCCCGTGCTCCACGCAAAATACAAGTGCTCCACGCACTCCACAAGTACTCAAGGTACTTCAAGTAGATCTCCCATGAATCTGCAACAACCTGCAATTCAACAGACCATACTTATGGAAGGAACTCCCTTGCCTTCCTCTTGCTCTATCTGAGTACACACCTGTACTCCAAGTAGATCCTGCCTGATACTGCTCCCTGTTGTGTTGCTGTCTATATGACCTTGCACACCTGCAAATCAAACAACGGTTCTGCTCACCTGTGAACCTCGACCTTGCACACACATACACCTGCAGATCAACGATCTTACTTACCATGTAGATCTCCTATATAGGCCATGCAACTGTGACTAAGATCCTACACTCTTGAAGAACCCAGCTGGCTCTCCAATCCAGTACCAACACACCTGGTACTGTGGCACTAGGAAGAACGCACCATTGCTCTACCTCACACACAGAAGGAGCTTATAATTATGCTCTCTTACTCCCTAGCACACTTTTCCAATACAACCATGAGTCTATTATATAGATCTCATCCAAACAATAATTAGACATCTAATTACAATAATTAGATCCGCAGCTATGAGTCTAAAATTAGCACTCATCATGCAAACACTTGGTTCGTTAGCTAACTGGCCGTAAATAGCTCGCAGTCGAACCACACAGGCGACCGACGTCGGTCCCTGTCTGCCTAGAGGTGACCGACATCGGCCGATATATGACCGACGTCGGTTGCTTCCCTTTGCTATCCTGCCAACGTCGGCTGATCAGACCGACCCCAACTTCTCTGCAATCTTCAGCAACCTCCTCTCCTGTTTGCATCAGTGAAGCTTTTAGCTCCACAATCCTAACATCTCAAACATTAGGTACATGTTATCATAATGGTATTTTATGAGACCATACATGGTCCAATCATCTAGGTATACTTGGAGGAACTTGTGAATTAAATCTTTAAATGTGGTGATCACCACTCTAGAGAACATGGTTGGTATATTCTTAAGTCCAAAGGACATCACATTGTATTTAAAACAACCCCATTATATCACAAAGTTTTTTTTAGGATTATGTTCCTCCTTAATCTAGACTTGATGGTATCTTGAAAACCCATCAGTGAAAGTATATATATCTTAACTTATAATGCCATCTAAGACTTCATCAGTGAACAAAGTCGATAAGGGGTCATTGATGTAGGTAGTGTTAAATAGTATATAATGAATGAAAATATGGATATTCCCATACTTATTAATTATAGTAACCATGGGGCTCACCCATTTATATTATTATATAAGGTAGATTATGCTTGTGACTAGCATACCATCAATCTTTATTTTGATCTTGGCATGGAGATTGGGGTTCATTTTATAAGGATTCTTCTTGATAGGTTTTGAAATATCCACCAAATTTATGCTCATCTTCCCAAGGGATGTGTGGGTTCCCTTCATGTCTCGGTAATTTCTAGGGAAAAAGTCTTAAAACTCTCTCAGGTGATCCACAATTCATGATAGCTCCATGTCAGACCAATACATGCCCAAACTAGCTACTTTTGGTTCCCCTTATAAGTTGATGTCTACCTTGGTAGTTTTTAATGATTTTAAATAGGTATGATTTTTTTATTTATGTGAATCCTCAACTTTCATACTTCCCTTAGTTGTTTATATGTGAAGATGAGTTGGGTATTCTTCATCAGGTGTGTTATTGTTGAGTGTGTACACCAGCTTATTTTTTACCTATCAAGGTTGTCATATTATGTGCCTTCCAAATATAATTATCTTCATCAATCAAGTCACTATTTAGTGCTTGATATTCAAATAAAGTTATGACTGCCAACCCTTTCTCCCTAAACATATATTTTAGGTAGTCCTCTAGGATGGCAGTGTCCTCAAACACTGCTCTTTGAATTGCTTATAGTTGTTCGATCAATTCCATGTTCTAAGAAGAAAAAAGAGAAGGTGCACATGAACTGATATTTAAGTAAATCTAATTTTTTTTATCTTGTATTGTGTCTTATTGATAATTTACCATGATCATGACCATATCTTTAAGGTCTTATAGAAGGCATGCACCCATAAGTTCTTTGGGATATTCTCACTATAGATAGTCCATATTTATTCATACCAGTGCACATGCACTATAGGGTCAAAAAAATTAGAGTAGGTAGAGTTGTCTAGGTCCTCATTGCTTTTCCAAAATTTATTACACATGGCTACTTTTACATTTTTCCAAGTTGGCAACCTAGGCTTTTGTGCTACCCACCAATGAATAGTAGTGATCATCAAAGTATGCACGGGTACACATATTCTATCTGTCTCCTTTGGGATGCATGATTCAATTTCATAGACATATTATTTCATATGATATCTCCCCTCATATCTAAGGATCACCTCAAGTTTACCCTTACTCAACTGAAACATTCTCTTTCCCTTCTTCTTGTTGTAAAGGACCTATCTTTTTAAAGTGTGATCAATCTAGACCCAACCATTCCTCATAGGTTTTGGCACCTTCACACACACTAAGAGGCACTTCTAACTAGTGTTTTCATAAGCTTCCTTTACCCATAAATCATAAGAAATGCCAGTGGTGTTAGAGGCTGACTATCCATCTTCCCAAAAAATCACTTCTTGATCATTAGGGTTAAGAGTCTCGATGCCTTGCATTGTGATGTTATATATATGGTTGATATCATCCTCAAGATCAACACTCTCTACATAGGGTCTCCTTGGTCACTTGAGAGGGGGATCATTACCCTCTCTTTACCATTTTCAAAGTTCATATAGTGCCTTTTGAAGTACATAGATGCATTATTTGTGTAGTATCATGGCCTTCCCAAGAGCACTAGATAATTGTCTTGTTTTGCCAACTTGGTCACCTTGAATTCAGTGTAAAACATGGCACCCATGATATATAAAGTGATGTTCCTCATAATTCTAGTTAGTTTCATCTTAGTTTTATTGGCCATGAAAATTACATGAGGGAAAGGCCTCAAGGCTAGCCTACTCATCTTCTTCTAGATGTTCTTAGTCAAGATATTGACCTCGATACCAGTGTCCATAAGGATCTCACATATAGACCATCTATCAATGGTGGAATTCACAAGGAGTTCTTGATCATACTCCACATTTTGTGTATTCCTTACTTCTCATTCCCTCTCCATGTGTGGCAAAATGACTTTAATTAGATTTTACCCTACATGCTCTAAGAGTAAATTATTCAATAGGGGTGGCATTCCCTCTACCTATAGGAGGTGCAAGATATTTGTTAGCTCATATATCTCAACCTCCTAGTTTTCTTTATTATTATGGGAAGAAGAAACCTATGACTATAGGTATTATTCTAGTTGGAGCTCTCTTTATAGGTTTTGGATCATACTCATTGCCTACTGTAATACATATTTATGGTGCATAGGGTCTGGGTAAGGTGTTGCTTTAGGTTTAAGATATGCAATGCACTCAATATGACTTTATTCCCCAAATTATAGGTTAAAATAAGACATTGGTATAACTAGTGGAGTAGTTGTGAATCTACTACGAGTAGTCACCTATACATTAACTATCTCTATATGGTTTGGTTGCACCTTTGGAGCCAACTTATCCACTTTTGTCTTATGCCTAATCATTCTTATGCCATTTTTTTCATTAGGCATGCCTTGGGTCAATTTATTGTATAAGTTAGGGCATTTCTTGACCTTATATGTTCCTTGACACTACTCACACATTGGATGTGTAGGGAAGTTGCATTGATAATGATCCATCAAACCACACTTATAACATGAACATGATGGTAATCTTCCTCCACCATGTCCTCCACCTCTCCCTCAGGCACCTCATTACATTCCATATCCTACATTATGCTAGATATATCCTTCATTGCCTTGATTCATTTTCCCTCTAGCTACTAAAATGGCATATTATGTGCCTCTTTCCATACTCTTCTACATCTCATCAATTACTTGGTAGTCATATATAGTATGAGTTTAAGCATCATCCAACCAATGATAGATGGTTGTGTTAACATGACTAATATGTTGTAACAAAAGGTAGTTGTGAACATCATACACCTCATGACAAACCTCATAGCTTAGAATCAATGTGCACGCATTCATTTGAGGGTAATTATTCTTTTTATGGCATTCCATTTCATAATTGGTACACCATAACCCTCTTAGAGTGTCTTATAATGAACTAGTGGTAAGCTTTTGAAGTTGGCTAGCCATGGATGCAATTTATGCCTCCATGAATGGGCAGATCTCAATGTTGGTGCTTCTAACTACCTTGGATTTGAGTGCATGTTTAAGTGATTTTTAAGGGTCTATGAAAGTTTTCATAGAAATAACTCTTTTTAATGGTGCTAGCAATCCTCCAATGAACCATTGCACATGTTGGGAAGGGTGAATGTCATAAATAAGCTTAGAAAGGAAATTCTTAAACCTTACATCATACAGGTGTATGATCTCTGAAAGTCATTGGTTAATCTCCTTGATCATGGGCATGATTTGCCATTCAAAATTTGGTATGTCAAATTCCTTCAATAATGCTTCTTTTAAGGTGTTTTAGTTAACCATAGCCTAGTTAGGGTCAAATTTCCTATACCAAGTATGGGCATGATCAAATAGAGTTGTCACAAACTAGGTTTCCTTACACTCTGACTAGGTTATGCCTCGAACATACCACTATAGTTCACACTTTAGCATATTCTATAAAACATTCTCCATGTTTCAATACTCTAGAAGGCACATGGCCATATCATAATAGATCTATTGTAGGGGGAAACTGGCATTTGGGGCACTTATCCCTCTAGTACTTGTCTTGGTAATAGTCCTCCAATGCCTCTAGCCACTAGGTTAGGTACTAATCTTGTTGTTACTTATGACACCATAGATGATGATGGAACTATACAACTCACTTGTGGTGTTAGGCCACTTCATGTGGGTTTTTGCCTAGTCTACATAGCTAACATTAGCTAAACTAGAATGCTTCCACTCATGTTCTATGTTATCGAGCTAGAAACTAATGGTCTAGAGGTATCCTCACTTAACTCCTCATAAGGAATAACTTGATCAATTAAAAAATTATACTCTAAGTCTATAAAATGGTCAAAGTCAGTGTTGATAATAGGGTTAATTGTCATTCTTATTTCTTCTTATGAGGGATCTAGTGCATGAGCTTGCACCATAGGTTTAAAGTGGGTAGGTGCATCTAGTACATCTTTAGTTATCAAATTATGTATGAGCCCAACATATTCTACACCCATAAAATATTGAGATCCATCTATGGATTCATTATTTCACTCCTCCTGATGCTATTACAATTCAATATATCCTTCCCCATGCCCTTCCCACTTGCTATAGGTTCTCTCAGCACTTCTAGGTTCTAGATATTTTATCATCTTATGACTTCTCTTGTTATAATTCTATATCTTGAGCTCTTAGGTGTCAATCTACTTGTCCCCTTCCATTATGCTTCACCTATGCATCCCCTTCTTCCCCATTGCATTTTTCATATGTGAAAGGACTTTAGCCTTCCATTATGATAGTTTAAAAGCTACAATTCACCATTACTATCTTAATTTTTGTTCCTAAATAATTCATAAATGTTCTTATAGTTTCATGCAAAAATTAGTACTCTACTTCTTTAGAATAGGAGTATGTAGATATAATGAATCAAGCATATAACTATTCATCAATCCTTACCACCATTTGTCTACTACTTTAGTCCAAATGGCATCTAGAGTCTCAATTCTCTCTAAGTACTCTTTCATCCAATCAAGGCATTATCCATAGATTCATCTTCTATGAGTCACATGAGTATTCAACAATCGGTACACATGCTTAAGTAGTTCTCATAATAAGACCTCATACATAACATCATACAGGTTGTTCTGAACCTACTTCCTTATCTTTTGTCCTCTATAGGTTGGGTGCTTTAGTGAAAAGATATCTTCCACCCATTATAACTAGTGCTTGATGTTCTCAAGATAAAGTCAGAGCATTATTATATTGCACCATTGTGATAATGAAATTCAACATGGGTCCTAGAAATAGCACCAAAATGTTATATAAAAAGGGCTAGTCAATTCATCATTTATGGGTTAGGCACTTATTTGGTTGTTTAAGTTAGGTATAGAATCATTACGACTAGGTGATACCATAATATGTTCCTATAATTTTCAACATTTATCACTCTTTTATACTGGTATCATTTCACATAAGGCACAACCCTTATGCACTCACCTAAAGTGTAATAGATAAAAAAAATCAATGATTTAATTGGGCTAGTGCCATGGTGCAATGCATCATGTATAAGACCTGGTCATTTGAGATAAGAATTTTGGTGGATTCAATGGTGAAGGCTAGTTCTATGTGAATTCTGATGGTCTATAGGGTCAAGCCTAATTGGAGACTTAGATATAGTCATAAGGGTGCATTCTTTTATCAAGTTAAGTCTAATGATGTATAAGTGCTAGATGGGTTAAGTGGATGCTTTAAATTGAGGGCTCATTCTAAGCTTGCACATCTATCAAATGTAAGAACACATGTGCATGGAATAAAAATACTTAGTATATTTCATAGAGTATGCTAACATCATCTTCTACATAGGGATGCCATTAACAACATAAACCAAATGCTTGAAAATAATATTCCCAACATAATTAGAATGAATGCATAGCATTATATTTTCAATATAAATAACAATGTAAAGATGCATAAACAGATAACATCATGTCTATCATAACCATTCTTTGTCATTCATAAAATCTTAGTTACATAATAGAGTCCATAGTTCTTAAAAATAGAGTCTATGCTTAACTAAACTACTTAATGGCCTAGAGGATCATATGTGAGCTTGGGCACTAAAATTATGAGCTTTAAGGACATCCATGTTATTATTAATATAAATCAAGGTTTTAATAGTGTAGTTCTATTTTTTAGAGCCAATTATGTAAAGATTTGATACATCAAAATCATGTCCTCTACTCACTAGTTCAAGAATGGTTGTATAGAACACAAGAGTATCTCCTTGCCATGGTGGAGAGTACACATTAGGTGCTGAGATAGAGCCTTTGTTGATAATTTTGATAGATCCATCACCTTATGTCCCTTATGTTGAGGTTTCCATAGGTATACACTCCTGAATATGTCCTAAAAACTTAGGCACTAGTTAACCACCTGTCAGTTGGTGTAGGATGTGCATTGATTCCTCTAGTTGGCACAAAAGATACCAAAATAACAATCATGCCAAGTTATTTCCTTATGTTGAGATGTCTATCAAGTTGCAATGGATCTATACTTAGTCAAAATAGGGTCCCAATAATAAGTCCATTACAACCAGTGTAATCATGTCAAGTGGACACTAAGGGTCCCCCTTTTGTGGATACTCAAGTTTCCAATCCACCCTTCATTTTTAACACTTTACTTTCCATAATAAGTCTATTACAACTAGTGAAATCAATTCAAGTGCACACTTAAGGTCCCCCTTTAGTGGATACTCATGTTTCCATTCCACTTTCCCTTCCCCCAATTTCACTCCCTCCTTCCATTTTATTTATGATCCCTTCCATTCCATCCACATTGGTATTTAACATAACTTAATAGTATATATCTATAGAATCATTGATCCTAATTTTAGTTCTACTAGTCATCCAAAATCTTGGGATAAGTACTACTTCACATTAATGCCCTTTCATCTTCCCTACCTTATCACCCTTGAGTGGCCGAACCCATTTGATTTATTCATTTAATGTTTTATCTCCCACACTTCCACTAGTTCTCAAATTTAGAGTTCTTGTGTCAAATCCTCCATTGATATCACTTTCACCTCCTACACCCATAGTACACACATTTTTTCCACCTCTTCCACTTTTATAGTTTCCCAAAAAAATTCAATAGAGATAAATTAGTAACAATTCCTTGATATAAATGTGGATTCGCAACCTATTGGTGGAGATGAAATTCCATAGGCATATATAAGTAATCAATGGTAACATCAACACATGATTCAACACTTGTCATAGTTCCTACTAGTGTATCATATTCAACTATAGAAACTCAAATAATAGTGTCTACTCAGCAAGAAACTACCCCTAGTTGGTTAGGAAAAACAATGTGAAAGAAATAAAAGTAGATGATTTCCCCAAATACACTAGACTTCAATTTTTCAAAGATGAAGAAATCTAAGTCTACTTCCAGGATCTTATCTAAAATAATATGTGATTAAAAATGGGAAAGATATATGAATATTTTAGTCTCTCCACTAGAAAAATAGAAGGAATATCTTTTGGTGGGGGACTATCAAATATCCAAAATTCACCTTAGACATCCAATAAGGGAGGTTTTCAAATGAAATGTTCAATCTAGAATCAAATCCCTCTTTGAGATAATAAATAGTGACAAGGTCACTAAGGACAAGTTAAAAAATAATGTTGAAGAACTCATGGCTACACTAAATTAATTCATAAAGCCCATTCCATTAGTACAATCAGAATTAACACAACTAGCCACCTAGATCTTAGATCAAGTAATAATTGATGCAATGATTAAAAGTGATAGCATGGGAAGGGATACTAAATATTGGTCTAAAGAAATAATTTCCAAGTGATATAAAAATTATTGATATGATAATGGATAATTATGAATTTATTTGAGAGATAAGGACCACCTTAAGATGACATGTCAATAAGTATGAGGGAGAAATACAAGGCTTGAATCTATATTATCCCAAGTTGGAAGCTATGGATTCAATCCATATGGACATCCTCCTTGACGAAAATATATTGAGAAATGATGGAGAGAAATAATAATTACATAGAGTAGCTCAATTCTAGATAAAGATAATTACAAAGACTGCCCATAAAGCCAAAGTTGCACATGATAAGGCTATTGACATGTTGTATGATATTGAACAAATGTTGAATAAGTTGTCATGTAGGCCAAAAGATAATGAATATAACCTACTTTTAATAGAAAAGGTTTAAATCAAATTAAAATAAGTGGTTGAAAAGGAATTTGTAAAAGATATAGTCTTTACCTTGAGCTCTATCCACCACTACATCAATTATCAGAATAAATTGGATAAGATGGGTAAAGATATGCAGGAAATCAAGACTTTGAGGAGGGAAATTTTTGATACAATAGCATATTGTGAGGTCTCCAACCTCTACTTCTTTGGATCAGATGAGGATATAATACAAAAGATATTCAAGGATTTTGACACATATGTTGATAAATTATAAGATGAGAAAGATAAAGAGTCAAAAGAAATATTGGAAATTGATTAATACTTTTTGTTGAAAACATTCTCATCTATTATATTTTTAGTATCATAAGAAAATTGTAAATTTGTATATTATAAAATTATAACTATATTTTATAGATATTTTTGAGAAAGAGACAAATTTATTTTACACTTTATTTTTTCTTAGGTTGGAAATTGTAAAAATCAAAATTACAAATTACACTTTTCATTTTGACAAGTTGTAATTTCTTAAAGTTATAAATGAATGTATTTAAAATTATAATTTCAATTTTGACCAAGTGACATGACTTGCAAGTTGTAAAACTATCACTTTTAATTTTCAAGTTAGGGTTTTTCAAAAATTAACTTGAGTTATTTTAAGTTATTTTTTTTAAACATTGAGTTTATCTTTGGCATCACCAATTTGAATGAAGAGTTTTATAGATGCATGGAGAAGACATAAGGCATTGCATGAAGATTTATTAAGCTTATCCATGACATACCAAGTTGAATATCAAACACAACTCCTGCATACATTCTTCAAAACCATTTTACCAAGTTAAGGATTCCACAAATAGAATACCACATCTCTTTTTGCATGAAGTTCTAGATTTGCATGATTCCTCTACTGGGCATTGAAGGTTTTGATAACTACATCTCATTTATGAGATATTTTGTATAAATATAGGAATAAACCCATATTCCAATCCATATTTTTTTTTTAGTAATATTATTCTCCATTTTTAATGTATTTTCTACAAGTTGTAACTTTGAGAGCAAAAAATAATTGAAAATTTTCATTTCCTATCTAAGAAATCCATATGTATGTAAATTATTTAAGTATTTTCGGATACTATAGTTCTTATTTAAATCACAAAAATTCATTTTTGGTATTTCATACCCTTATGAAATATTGTTTGATTAAAAATAAAATAATATTTTTCATTTTATGAGAAATAACAAAATATTATGCCCAACTTCCCATTTGCATGAGTTTATGCTAAAAAAAATTCAATCTATTTTCTATTCAGTTGTGTTAATTAAGGAAATAATTAAAATCCACTAAGAATATTTTGTGAAATCACCATTTTTAATTTTTTAAAATTTCATTCTAAAACTCATTTCCCCAATCAAACCCTAGTTTAGGAGCAAGAACACTAAAGGAGAAAAATTTCTATAAAATTGGTATTTTATCAATTATACCAAATTTAGTGAATCAAAGTTATCCTTCTCTATAGGTTAACCTAAATTCACCAAGGTCCCATAGTTTTAGAGTTTTTCCCATTGTATCATTAGGTCTTTGCATAGCAAGATACTACATCAAGGAATGGGTGTAAAACCAATGTGATAACATATCCCATTCTCTTTGTTTGATATTTTCATATTTATTTATGAAATAAATAAACTTATTATTGGTATATTCAAAAACTTTATTACCTTGTGGATAATAATTTGAATAAAACTTGATAGTGATATAGTTATTATAGGTCCATTAAATAATTTTGGTTGATTAAAAGGTGTGACCATTATTTCATACTAAGAAAATCATTGTTCTAAACTTGGTTAAAATATTTTCCTCAAGGAATTTGATTACATATTATGATCTACAATTATGTTTAGTAACAAATTAAGTACATATATTATAATATTTTATTGTTATTTGTAATAAATTATGTCCAAAATATGAATTGGGATTAATACAATATTTAGGCCCCATTACAAAAAAAATATCCTTCAATCATAGGTTATAAATCCATGGTTCCATGCATTTAACATTTCCCAAATACTTTACATTAATGGAAAGTTTGAACATGGTTGTGTACATATTTAAAAATAATAAAATAATAATATACCATTATCATTTTTTTTGGGTTGTGGCATTTCCTAAATGATGTTTAATGCCTTTCTTCTAATGAAAATTATTGAGTATATATGTAGCTTCTTCTCTAGAAATGTATTTCAAGTAGATACCTTCATTTATTTTTGATACAACACTCCATTTTTATCATAAAATGTGCTGATTTGATCTTGAATTCATTAATTCTTTTATTTATAGTTCAGGAGGACATGTACCTATAAGTTCCTAATGAATAATTTGGCTTTACCAATCACCTCCAAATATCTGAGGCTAGTTGACTTGCTCGATGCAGATACATGGATCAATTTTTGTAATCATATGAATGAT
Source organism: Torreya grandis (assembly GCA_037957365.1). Lineage (NCBI taxonomy): Eukaryota > Viridiplantae > Streptophyta > Pinopsida > Cupressales > Taxaceae > Torreya > Torreya grandis. Next base: position 849,009 of record JARHVA010005295.1, read on the forward strand.
TCCTTATATTCATACCAATTTTGTGAATGTTAATTTTAAATTCAAATTCTTATAACTCATTTATATAATTACCTCTTTATTCACCTAATTTATTATGCCCAAGTGTAATCCTGAGAGATGGAACTAGGACAATAGTTTATATCTTGTTGTACATAATGTAGTGCCTAAATTTATTTACAACTTTTATCAAATAATACACTTGTTTGTTAATGATAAAATATTTAAATTTTTCATCTTTTAGATTGGTACTCATAAAGGCGATAGTATGTTTACTATCTTTGATATTTTGTGTGATAAATGTTGGTATAATATGTTCAAATGCAAATTAAAATAAGAAGAAATCCTTGGTAAAATATGGAATTATCAAAATTGGGGCTTGAATAGTGGAAATTTTGATGTTTTGAAATGGTTTATTTGACTTTATTTTCCACTCCTCCTTTGGATCCTATTTTAATATCTCATTCAATTATTTTACAATCTATACAAATCCATAAATGAAGAAAATTTATCTTACCAAATAAATATTACAGTTCCTTTTTACTATTAGGATATATAATTAACATACAAAGATAGTAAAACAATAAGAGTGAGATGGCATGGCAAGTTTATCAAGTGTAGACAATTCCAATAAGGACATTGGGCCCTACTCTATGATTCTAAGTATAAGGACCACAAAGTAAATTTGAGAACAAGGTGGCTTGTTCCTTATGAGATTTAGGAAATATTTGAAAATAGAGAATTTAAGATAATAATAATTGATCTGATAAGGTTCTCTTTATTAGTTAATGGTCATTGTCTCAAGCTATATAAAAAACACTCTATAAGGAGGCATTTATGAGTAAACTCATTGAAAAAGAACAACCTTACCTAGAGATAGATCTAGTTCATGAGAAGACTCTTCATAAACCACTACCCTTAAATTACCTTGTTCAAATACCACACATGAATGCCTAAATAATAAGGATCACAAAGAAAATGAAAAGAAAGGTAAGTTTAAGAGGAGATTCAAGTTTTAACCATGGTCTTACTAAGCAACTTGTAAAAGGAAAACCCAAGGGGTGATAATAAGCAAAAAGTGATGGAGATTTTGTATAAATCACCTCACAAAGAAAGACCTAAAGGATGCCAAAACAACATTGGCAATAAAATGGATGAAAATAAAGAAATTAGAAATAAAAATAAGAATGGTAATTTTATGAGGAGGGTCGGGTTTTATCCATGGTCTTTCCAATAAAATCATAAAAGAAAGGCCCAAGAGGATGCCAAAACAACATTAGTAAGCAAAAGGAAGAAATGAAAAGATAAATGATGACGCCTATGGTAAATCAAGAAACCAAAAGACCAAAAGGTAGGACTAAAGGTTTGAAAAGAAAGGAAATTAAGACTATGATACATCAAGAAACCAAAAGACCAAAAGGGAGGACTAAAGGTTTGAAAAGGAAAAAAACTACTACATAGCGAGAGATCCATGCTAAAGTAACATATAAAAAGTGTTAGATAGACATATATAGAAAGAATGAAAAGAAGGAAAGAATCCTACATTAATGGATATATCAATGATGAGCATGTGAGAGACAAGCCTATGTGTCTCAAAAGGTTTCTTAGAGATGAATTAGTTTGGTAGCATATAATGGAGATTAAGAGTGGGCATCACAAGATGTATCAAAGGCTAAGTGGATGTAGGGATGGGAATTACATGATACCCCAAAGTATAAATGGACATGAAGGTGGGCATCACAAGATGTCCCAAAACATTAAAGTAATGTGTGGATGGGCATCGCAAGATGCCCCAATAGTTTAAAAGAGGAAGAAGAGATAGGAAATGATAAGAAGAAAAGAGAACCCCATATAGTGTCTAATGGATTTAGGTTATCCAAGAATGTTATAATTAGGGACATGATTCTTGAGGATTAAAAGAAATAATTCTAAGCAATAAGAATAATAGACAGAGATAAATAACTAATTTAGGCAAATAGAGAACTAAATCAGACATATAATGAAAATAATAATCTAAATTAGAAAGCATAGAAGAAAGAAAATAGTATATGGTCAACATAGAATAAAATATAGGGTTTAAAGATAGTACTAGGTCAACTAGGTTGACCTATCATAGTGTACAAAGGTTATAAAAAACACTAGGTCGATTAGGTCAACCTAGTATAACAAATAGGAAAATTGTTTTGCCTATATCGTTAGTTCTACTCATCCATTTTACAAATTGTAAAATGTGTTGGATTCATGATAAAGTAGAGAATTCAAATAAGGAATAAATAATTGATAAAATAATGATAAAAGGAATGATAAAAAATAATAAAATAAGTGAAATAAACCCTATAAGGGTTTGATTCATGTCTAGAATGTAATAAAGGTGAAGCTAAAGTGAAGCTAATGCAATAAAGAAAGAAAGAAAACAAAAATGGAAACATGAAGAAAATACAACTAGTGGTGGGATAGGATTCACATTTGGTTCACTAGAATATAATGAAGGTGAAGCCAAAGTGAATTCTAACAGTGAAATAAAATAGATAAAAATGGAATCATGAAGATAATCTAACCAATTATGGGATAAGATTCATGTTGAGTTCACCAAAATTTAATAAAGGTGAATCCAAAGTGGAGATAATGATAAATAAGAAAGGAAACAAAAATGGAAATGGAATATAATCCAACCAATGGTGGGATAAGATTCATGTCAGGCTCACCAAAATATATTGAAGGTAAGGCCAAAGTAAATGCTAACATTGAAAATAAAGAGATACAAATGGAACTATGAAGATAATCCAACTAGTGGTGGGATAAGATTCATGTTGATTTCACTATAATGTAATAAAGTTGAAGTAAAAGTGAATGTTAACACTAACAAGAAAGAGATAAAAATGGAATCATGAAGATAATCCAACTAGTGGTAGGATAAGATTCACGTTGAGTTCACTAGAATGTATGTAATCAAAATTGCATGGTGTGCATGAATTGATCCAAATCCTACAGTCTAACATAATCACACAACAACCCTAAAATATTCTTATGGTTTCTATATTTACTTATGATAATAAACAAGAAAGTAAACTAATATAATAATAAGAAAAGAAAACTAATCTAATGCTCACCAAAGCTTATGGCACAAAGTAAGGGGTTAGATGAAAAGAAATCAAATACATGTATAGGGAACTTCAAATAAAGTAAGTATGAGTAACACCCTAGTACATGGAATATGAGGAGTGATATTATTTGAGCCAACAATTACACTACTTCTATATACTAAAAGAGAGGAGAACAAAGTGGGACTATACTTACCTGAATGTGAACCTATTATGACTCAATCTCTCCCTTGGAAAATGGGGATTCAAAAGAGGTTATTTTAGTTCATAAGGATCACTTTGTTAGGCCAAAGCATCTAAGATCTATCCACAATACTAAGATTATCCAAATAAGAAACCTAAGCTATGACTGCTCATGTAGAATTGTGTAAGAGTATATTGTGAAGAAGTGCGAGCAAAGAATAACTCCTGATTAAATTAATATGGAAATGACTGAAATGACACTATATATAGGAGTATCTAACCTTAAAATCACTCAAACATGTTAGTTGTGCTAGGTCAACCACTTGGCCTATCACATTGTTAGGCTAATACCTATATTTTGTGCTAGGTTGGTCAGATGGAAACTAGGCCTAAAGAGCTAAAGTGACCCCAGACTGTGCTAGGTCAATTAGGTGACCTAACTTATTGAATAGGTAAAAATGGTACTAAGCAAGGGAATGAAGGATATAGAGAGGAAAATACTATAGGAATCTACAAGGAAGGAGAGATAAATTAGGTAAAGGTTTTAGTATCTAAATTGATACATATTAATATGGAAATAAGGGGAAAAAATCCTAAAAATCACCAAAGGTCTACCCACCCCTTTCCCAATGCACCCCTTAAGGCATACAATCAAAGATATTGGGTCATGATGGGCTATTACAAGATGTATATAATTAGTAATAGATAAAAGTGTGAAAATATTATTTTTATACACCATTAATAGTGATATAGCTATTATGATTCATTAAATAGGTGGAACCACACTTCCTAATGCCTATAAAATTTTAATAAGGGTAAAAAATTATATATTTCAAGCCAAGAACATTTCCCTAAGGCCACCAATGCCTCTATTTCTAGAAATACCTCATATTCCACTACTTAAAATTGTTCTAATTACCACCACAATAAAATTACTAACTTATAATCTTACACCTATAGATGATCTATATGAGGTTAAGTCACTACTCAATAGTATTGGCAATGAGTTAGTAGTAATGAAGAAGTATAAATCCTAGAATTACAAACATTTTCAATAGGCTAACCCAACATACCAACCCATAGGAAACCATACCAACATGGTTCATAGCCATACTAGGGAAATTCATAGCCATGGTCAAAATATACAATTAAAACCTCCAAACATCCATGTTCTACCTACACTAGGTGCTTCTAAAGCTATTGTACCTATTCAAAACAACGTAGATCAAGAGTATGAGTTGTGTTATCCTTATTCATAGCCACATAATTAAAATACTTGTCCTAATGGTGTTGTCATTCAAGCCTTGATGGTGTAAGGCATATCAAGTACATAAGGATAATAAGAAGAATCTACATCCCAACAAGAAGATACACAAGAAACTACTCAAGGTGAGGCAACTCTTCTAAACTAACAAGAGGATGATTTTTTTGGTGTAAATCAAGAGTAAAAAATTTTCAATGGTAGAGGGCTAGTGGTAGCCAATATGTATTTAAAGAAAATAGCAATATAAAATGATCATCCCCCCAGGGTGGAATAAGCTATAACTTCCAAAGTTATACCAAAACCTACAAAGAATAACATAGTAAAAAGGACACCCTTTATACCTATAGGCCAACCCAAAATAAAGGTGCCAACTCAAAATATTGTAAAAGAATACATAGCTCTTACAAAGGCACTGATAAAGGTTGGTAATATTCCTTTCATCATTGTTTATTAAATTATAAAGACCAATACAAATGTTACAATGTGGGAAACACTATTTATCCCCATGAAAGAGGTTTACTACAAGAGGCTTTGAAAAATTTCTAGATAATAGACAAGGTTATAGCTAATGGGGCTAATACTAAAATTTATCTATGTTAACCACAAACTGACACTAAAATAAGCAAAACTGGTAAGACTCCCCATTTTTATCTTTCACTTATAGTAGGGAAGCATCTCATTCATAATTGCATGGTAGATTCAAGGGCTAGTAGTTCAATTATACCCACAAAAATAGTTGATGTCATGGGTATAAAATATACACCCATAAATAAAGGAATAGTGCAATTAGATGGAACTATTGTTCAAATAGTAGGAATAACTAAAGGACTAAACCTCACTATTCACACTTGTATAAGCTTGTCAATCTCTCAAGGCATCTCAGTTATAGACTTTCCCCCTTACTTTTCCAATTGTGTTTCCCAATATTTCAATATATAAATGGGAGGATATCTATTTATTTATTGGTCTCACATGTTATTTAGGATGAGCTAAGGAACTAGAGTAATAATAAGAGCTAAGCCAATCATAAAAGATCATATAGATCCATACAATCCTATCCCCATAGAAATGAATTATACATTGAACTATCAAGAGGATTAGGATCATGAAGTTGAAACACCTATAGAAGAGATTCTATACACTCATTTGGATGAATTGGGATAAGCCCTTAAATTCAATCCTTATAATTATGTATAGGAAATAGGACCGAGTACATATTGCATTCATGAAAATGTTGTAATTATCGAAACCTAGTAAATATAGTTAAATATATTCAATGGATATGGAAATTTTTCTTAAATTGTTATAAATTATAAATAGTGTAGGTTTAGGTATTGTATTTATCTCTCTACAAAAGGAGAGATACTTCTATTCTTCTAGACTTTAGTTCAACTACACAAAAAATGTAGTTACATATGAGGCTTTGATTCAAGGCCTAAAATTGGCCAAAGGAAGAGGAATAAAGTTATTAAAAATATTTGGTGATAGTGAGGTGATTATTCACTAACTAATATCTAAAAGTGTAACTAAGAACATATTGCTAAGGTCTTACAAACACAAGGTTTGGGATCTGGTAAAAGACATTATTGCTTTGAACATTCAAGAAGTATTAAGAGCATAAAACAAAGATGTTGATCATATGACAATGGTAAGATCCCAATATAACCTAATTATATAAATAAATAATAAAAATAGCTAATATGTGAGGTTGATAGTGAGGCCGTTTGTTCCTGTTAATGTGACAAATTGACAAGTATTTGATAGTGATTAGTAAATTATCAACTTTGTGAGAGAAGCTTAATTCTAAAATTAAAACTAGCCAAGACTCTAGGACCAATATAGAGTCAAATCATTAAATTTAAGATGAGCAAATTATATGTAATCAACAATGCATCATGTCTATAAATAAATCATAACTCAAATAAGATAGATCATACCATATACTTCTGATTGGGGATACATTAGATAACTAGGAACATGACCAATGTGGGGATCTGGTAGACCTAATTAGGGGATATCTTACCATAATAAACACTGATAGGGAGGTTTATAAAGCCTCTAATCAAGCATAATCATGAAATAATCCTAATTAATCCATATGTTTTCATATCTCACTAAACTAATACCAAGTGAAGCAAATAAATCTAATCTAATGCTCACTAAATCTTGTGGCACAAAGTGGAGGTTAGAAATAATAAAATTAAACATGCATATGAGACATATAATCACATTAATGTATACATAATATTAATGCATTTAAGATAAGTACAAATTCATATTTATGTACTATTATAAAGGAGAATCAAAGTTTAGAATACTTACCTTTGAAGATGAATCCACTGAACCTCAATCTCTCCCTTGGCCATGGTGCTTCATAAGAAGTTGTTATGGTATTTAAGGATGAAAAATAGAAATCAACTCTAGGAAACACAACCTATCAGTACTTCCAAAAGACTTATCCACAAGAAAAAATCCATATCTCTAAGGAAAGTATGAAACCCTAAGCTTGCATCTCAAGAAAAATGGATAATAAGTAGATGAACAATAGCTCTTACTTCTTCTTCTCTTCTCTAAATAATTGCCAAATAAACTTGTATATATAGGAATATTTAACCCTAAGCCCTTCTAAATGTTTTGGCTAACAAGGTTGACCCAATCAACCTAATACAACTATGGATAATAATTCACTAGGTCATGAGTTAAGTTAGCCAAAAGATGACCTATAACCTAAATGTTTTATCCAAAACTATACAGGGTCAACCTAGTCCACCTAGTGTAGCTGACTATCAAAAGGGGGTTAAGGATATGAAAAGGGGGACAAAAGGTAGAAAGTGACTAAGGAATGTGAAATAGATAAGAACAAGCTTAGGGATAAGGTTTTTAGGAGATAAGTGTGTAGATAACAATTGTAAAAAGGGACAATAATCCTATGAAACACAAATGATTTACCCACCCCTTTCCCAGTATACCCATTAAGGCATGCACTTAGTGAGATTGAGACTTGATGGATTCTTGAAATATAAAAAGTATTAGTAAGTGGTAAATTTTTTATAATATTATGTTTATACATATGCCCCACTCAAATTTCATCATGTGTCATGTGAGTACAACATAGGATGGTGCTTTGGTAATAGAACATGATAACACATAACACTTATACTAAATAAAACATAGTAACCAACAAATAAGATAAATGAAATGACATAATTGAAAAACACATACCTTTACTCACCTTAGTGATGTACATAAAGTAGACTAAAAGAGAAGTGAAGGCATCCAAATGTGAAAATCATTAGGTGAACCTATAGAGATTAGTGTAAAAAAGGCAAAAAAATGGTATTTTTGGAAGATAAACATATAGTAGTGGAAAACATTATTTATGACATCAAAATTTTAGAGAATTTTACAATTCAAAAAATGGGTTGGTAGAGAGAAAGATATGAAGGTCTTAGGAAAATTGGCAAATTATGATTGTTTAAGATAAGGTTAGAAAAAAATATTAAGGAAAAATGAATGACAAATTAATGAAAAATTATATAAAATGAATGTATAACACACTAAATCACTTTTTCAAAACATGTAAAACATAAATGGAAAAAAGGAATGTAGAACATATTAAATCACATTGGGAATCATGTAAAACATGAATGAGAAATTAAATATCAATACAAGAAAACTTGAACAAAGATATCTAAGAAATCAAGAGGTAAACCCATGTAAGATAAACATGTCAAATCAAACATAAAAAAAACATGAATGATTGAAAATAAAATGTAAGTCAAGATGGAAGACAAACATGAAGAAGTTAGACATAAAAAGAAACATGTAGGAATGCCAAATGTCACATGTAAGATAAGTGAAGTCCATAAAACTCAAACAAAAACATGATGGAGATATGAAAATAAAAAATACTTAAAGGATAAAAAATCAAGCTTAGTTCTTGTTTTGAGATACAATGTAAGAAAACAAAACCACCTAATTACATGAGTAGTATGACAATGAAATGGTGTGGTAAGTAAATGGTGTAAGGATGTTTGTGAGGAAGTCCTAGTCCTATCCAAGGTCTTATAATGCAGCTCAAAAATGATAAACCAAGAGGTGTAAATAAGGTAGATGTGATTAGTTATAATAAATATCCAAAAAGGGGAATATAAGTAAAATATGTGATGTGAATAAGGAATGTGAGGTACCTCATGGGTGATTTGAACATCCTTAGCAAGAATTAGACACACTAGGCAAGTGAGAAAGACTAAAAACTTATCAGCACCAAGGACTTAAGACATTTTTACTAATGATCACAAAGCTTTGTCTAACAAGTGAAGTATATATATCATCCCATGAAGGCTATATGCATGAAAATTAAAATGGACCTACCTTCCCACAACATGTTCCCCATTATTTAGGACACCTTATAGAGCAACCAATCTATTGTGAATATTGGGTACTTTCATGAAAAAGTAGGTGGCACTAGAAGATTTTTTTAATTCTCCTTTTCTAATCTAGTAGCCTACCACACCCCAATGGACGTCATCTCTATTATGAGGTGAACTGTGGAGTTTGAGCTTCAACTAGAATGATTTTTGCTTTAAATCATGTCTTTTATTTTGATTTGACTTTTGAAATTTGTATGTTTCCTTTTGTATATCATTTCCTTTTTTTAAATGATTTGGATTTTGAATGTAATTATGGATTTTAAGATTCCTCCTCCATATGGATTTAGAGAACCAAATATTATTGAAATATGTGATAAAAACAAGATATCTTACACTTGGTCACTAGAGAAAAAGGACCCAAAAACCAAGGTATTGAAAGACTCCTAGACTTGCCCACAAGTAAGTGTGCAATCTAAAAATTTAAGAATACAAGCCTCAAATGAAATGAGAAATGTGTAATATGGGGATCATTAGAGATCCATCTATGTGATAAGTGATACAATGATGAATATGCTTGTAGTTGATCATAAGGAGGTAAAATAGTGATATGAAATGGATGGACTATGATATGGTATTCATATCACTAGATATGGCATGCTAACCTACAATGGATCTAGCACAAACACCAATGAAACAATTATTCATCCTAAAAATTGGTTTAAAGATGTTTTAACATGGTAATTTATGAGGAGATATAGGTCCTATCCATGGTCTTACACTATAACTCACAAGGTGAATACAAATGAGGTAAATGATAAAGAAGGGAAAAAATAAGAATAAAGCTACTAAAGCAAAGAATGACATAAAAATAAAAAAATGAAAGAGATGTATAAGGACCAAAATGAAAAAAAATTCCAAATTTAATGTTTATGAAAACCAAAGAATGTAAAGGATGGTGGTAGTAAAGTGAATCTAAAAGATGTAAAGTGCACAAAATAAAAGAAACATGAGACAAAAAATAACAATTAAGACCAATGATAATGTCTATATCAAATATAAACATGTAAATACAATTCTATAACTCTCAGAAGGTTTCTTGAAGTTGAATTTATTTAATATGCATTGTAGAATAATATTGGGCATCATAAGATGCCACAATGGGTAAGTGGATGTAGGGATGGGCATCATAATATGCCCCAAAGGTTTAAGGGACATGTGAATGGGCATCATAAGATGCCCCAACATGTGATTTGGAGGGAGGTAACATTAAACCATTAAAATAATTTGTATTAGGTTGGTAGGTGCATTTGGAGATAGGTAAATGGGTTGATTTGTTATATTTTAATGATGTTGAATGTGACATATGATATGTAGGAGAGGAACAAAGAGGTAAAGGAGGACCATGTATGGTATGCTTTGGAGTAGTAATTTGAACTAGGTACTATTTTGGTTTATGTGACCTAAGTGGTTTAATTTCAATAGATGCAATGATAATTTTAACTTTGTTCATGTTATATATCCTTTCCTTATTGGTGTAGAAATAAGGATCAACTATGGTTTGAACAAAATTAGTGGATGAGGTGTAGGTATGGGATAATTTTTGTTACTCATTAGGTAGTTTATGTTGATGTGATTATGGTTCTTGAGATTGAATTTGAGAAACTTGAATATAGTCTTGATAACATTGTTTTGTGAGAGTATCAATATTGAAATGTGTACCAAGCAAGGAATAGAGAATAAAATGGTTTATATCATGCCAAGACTCATGATAATGACCTATAGAAGCATGCCACCAATAAAATTTATTAAGATTATACCATTTTGTAGGAGGTTTGGAAGGATCAAATTTCATGGGTTTAGAGGGTGGTAATTTATTCTTCAATTTTTTGAGACTCAAGAGAGGATAAGTTGGGTTAAAATTAGTTAAATTGGATGCTCCATTTTGAGGATGGGGAGGCTTGGATGAATCAATGTTTTGATCAAATGATTTTAAACGTTTTTAGTAGTTATTTTAGGTGTTTCAAATTGAGTCATAAGAAAGTCTTGTCATTTTTCTTGGTTTAGGGATTTTTATAAAATGTGAAGGGAAAAGATTAAAAATTTGTATTGAATGGGATCTTTAAGATTAGTAATAAATAGTTTTAAAAAATAATCATCATTCATGTTATGGTCCACTTTGTGAGCTAGATACTTATATCATTTGATGAAAGTATGAGAAGATTCATTAGGAAGTTTCTTGGCATTGATGAAATGGCTAAGGTAATTTTCAAACAGTTCATCATGTTGGAATTCCTTCACTAGAACATTGACCAAATCCTCTAATTTTTAGATGTAATGTCTAGGAAGTTAGTTTTACCATTCAAGTGCATCACCAACAAAGGTTTTGGCTAAGATATTGGTGGTAGAAAAGGTGTTAGTTTGGACCCATTCCTTATAGAGATTACCAAAATATTTGAGAAAGATAATAGGGTCCTTAGTCCCATCATATGTGATAGTTGGAGAAATGTTTTCAATATATATGGATGTAATGAATGGGGATAAAGGTTAATTTTGAAGATGTTAAATAATTTTGTTATTCATTGAAGGTTGAGGGATGATATTTCCATTGGTATCTCTAAGAATAGGAGGGACAAAATTTTGATTTGGTTGAGACATGATGACTTGAGGTGGTTGACTAATCATGTTGAATAAATGTTGTTGCATGTTTATCATTTCATATTGATTAATTGTTTGCATCATGATGATTTGTTGTATGACTTGTGTAAGAAGTTTAGTTATGTCAATAGGTGAGTTGGTGTTGGTAGGATCACTTCTTGAATTGATATTAAGGGAAGGTTTATTATAAGTTGGATTATTATTAGGATTATTTATTAAATTTATGTCAATTGTGGCCACATTAGTTTGAAGGTTTTGAAGATGAGAAGTGTTTTGATAGGTATAGAAAGGGTCATACCCATCAACTTAATTTTGAGGTGTGATTTGAACCATGTTGAAAGTCATGGGTGAAGGAGGGAAATATTTACCCTAGGAATGATGGTTATCTTGGGAGGAAAAGAGAGGGAGTAAAGAACATCCCATATAGTATCTAAATGGATTTAGCCTATCTAAGAAGATTTTGATAGGGGACTTCATGATGACATGAGATAAATGAAAAAAAAGTGAAGAAGGAGAAATAGAGAAATAAATTAGTATATAGGGAAATAAAAAAAATACAAAGTCAAATGGGTTGACCTATTACATAAAATAGTGTCTAAAATTTGAGAAAATAGGTATACAAGGTTGACTAGGTCTACCTAGTTTTGTAACCTGGATAGAAAACAAGAAAAAAAGATATAGAGTTGATAGGGTTAACCTAGTTCTATAACTTGGGCAAAAAATACGTATAAAATAATATTATGTTGATATGATCGATTAAGTAATATAGGCGGGGAACACACATAGTCTATAAGAGATCGTGTCAAGCAAAATGACCGTGTACTAAAATAGGCTTAATTTTGCAAGTATTTTTTTGAAAGCAAGAAATGAAAAGAAACACATAATAAATTGGGTCAATGAGGTTGATACAGTTTAGGCACATGTCATAAAACCTTACACCATCAATGGTTAATGATTTTTTTTTTAAAAAAATGTATAATTGATTAAAGTGCAAGCAGTCAAATTGGAAAGTAAATGCTAACTAAGTGGTCATCATGAATGTTATTGGATTATTAGAGTATAATTATAGATGTGATATTAAGTTGGTTGTAATCAAGGAACTAGAAAGCAATCTATGGATGGTTTTAGAAAATTTAGGCTGAAAGGGATCTGTGTTGGCAATGGTACTGGCTTGGTATTGGGACCTACCCCATCACTTCACACACCACAATGATAAGGGTTTCGAGTGATTAGCCAAAATATACCATTAACCATGTCTTTATACTTGGCTATAAAACAAAGTTAGCTTCTCCCTTAGTAATTAAATACAAGTAGGTAGGCCTTGGGTAGACAATTGTTAAAATGTGTTTTATGATTTTTTGATTTGGTAGTGTGTGCATAAAATATAAAATAGTGCAACTAAATGATATATTAAAAAACCACCTAATTAGACTATGTGATCTAATATAAGTACACAATCAACAAGAAATGAAAATGTGAGATAATTACTATCATATAAGTGTTAATTCTAGATTTGAAACATATTAAAATGTCATTTTAGATGATAGCATATGTAGAGATTATAGAACATAGTCAATAGTGTTAATTTATTTGTCTAGATAAAAGATAGAATACAGAACTACATTGACAATATCAACCTAGTTGACTAGATAGAGTTAGTTTTAAATACTATAAATTGTGAAAAATATAAATATAATAAAAGATATAAATGATAAATAAGGATAGAAAGGAACCTCAGTGGGTTGGAAGATGTAGAGGAAAGCAACATTACTATTGAAGTGCCTTGATTTATACTTGAAAATTTTACCAATTATGTTGACTAGGTCAACCTAGCTCTGCAATTCCTTGTTTACTAAAACTTTTAAAGTATATTATGTTGATAGGGTTGACCTATATATTTTTGGAACACTTCAAGTGTATATATTTGATAGGGTCAACCTAGTATACTGATCTGGATGTCTAAAAGTGTATTGTGTCAACAAGGTCAGCCTAGTAGCCAGATCTAGATGTCTAAAAGTATATTATGTTGATAAGATCAACCTAGTAGCCTATACCTAAAAAAAAACATGCATAAATAAAATGGAATTTATTTTTGTGATTGTGTGTTAAACCTATGCACATATGTTATAACTATATCGACACTATCGACCTAATATTGTAAATATAAAAAAATAAAATGATAAAATAATGAAAAATGTGACATGAAAAATGGAAGGGTTAGATTCACATCAAGTTAACTAGAATGTATGAAATCAAAAATGCATCATGTCTATAAATAAATCTTAACTCGAAGAACATAGATCACACCATAAACTTCTAATTGGGGATACATTAGATAATTGAGAACATGACCAATATGGGTATCTACTAGACCGAATTATGGGATCTCTCACTACAATAAAGCCTGCTAGGGAGGGTTCCAAATTCTCTAGTTAATCACAATCATGAAATAACCCTAATTAATCCCTATGTTTTCATATGTCATTAATCTAATAATAAGTAAAGCAAAGAAATATAATTGAGTGCTCACCAAATCTTATAGCACAAAGTGGGGGTTAGAAATAATAAAAGTAAACATACCTTAGAGACATATAATCACATAAATTTATAAATAATCCCAATGCATAGAAGAGAAGTACAAATGCATATCTATCTAATCTTACAAATAAAAAACAAAGTTAGGAATACTTACCTTTGAAGATGGACCTGACAAGCCTCAATCTCTCCCTTGGCCAAGGTGTTTTACAAGAGGTTCTTATGGTATGTAAGGATGAAAAATAAAAATAAGCTCTAGGGTAAATATCCTATCAATGCATCCAAGATACTTCTCCACAAGATAAGATCCATATCTCTAAGGTAAGTATGAAACCCTAAGCTTGCTTCTCAAGTAGAATGATTAACAATCATATGTGCAATAACTCTTACTTATTATTCTCTTATCTAAATAATGGCAAAATGAACTTGTATTTATAGGAAATTACAACCCTAATCCCTTATAAAAGTTTTGGCTAATAGGGTTAACCCATTCGACCTAGTACAATTATGGATAAGAATTCACTAGGTCATGGACTAGGTCAACCAAGAACTGACCTAGACCTTAAATGAATTTTACCTAAAACTGTATAGGTTCAACCCAGTTAACCTAGTACAACTAACTATCAAAAGGGGGTTAAGGCTAGGAAAAGGGGGAAAAATGTAGAAAATTACTTAGGAGTGTGTAATAGAGAAGAAAAAGCTTAGGGATACTGTTTTTAGGAGACAAGTTTGTAGATAATAAGTGGTAAAAGGGAAAAAAATCTTGTGAAACACCAATGGTCTACCCACCCCTTTTAGTGTACCCCTTAAGGCATGCACTCATAAATATTGAGAATTGATGGCTTACTGAAAGATAAAAAGTGTTAGTAAGTGATAAAAGTTTTGAAATATTATGTCTATACATAAACTACCTATGGGTCTTATTACTCTGGAAAACATCTTCAACTCAGATGATCAGCTGAAAGGCAAGAATAAGAACATCATGGTGAATGAAGAATACTATGAGCTAGTGGTCATCTTAAAAGGAAAATAACTAAAGATATGGAAGGTATACAATGATTTTGAAAAGCAATATTTTTTTGAGTTGTGTCGAGAATTTGGTGATAACTTCACTTTGAGTTATCATGATCTAAGATGATTTGATCATAGCTTAGCCCAGCATAAAATATAATTGGATACATATAAAAAGCCTCTCAAATAAAATATAATATATATTAATCCAAAGATAGAACCCCTGATGAAGAGTGAGATATCTAAACTAATAGAAGATAATATTATTTTTCCTATCAAGCACTCATCTTGGGTTGCCAATTTGGTCCCTGTAATAAAGAAAAATTGTGAAATCAGGTTATGTGTAAATTTTAGGGATCTAAACAAAGCATCTCTAAAGGATCATTATCCTCTTCCCCCCCATGGAACAAATTTTTTAGACTATATCAGGATCTAAAAGGTTTTCTCTTCTAGATGGTTATTTTGGCTATAACTAAATCCTGGTATAGGAATCAAACAAACTCAAAACTACCTTCAACACAAAATGGTGTAAATATGCATACAAAATGATGCCATTTGGTATGATAAATTTTTGGTGTAACATTTTAGAGAGCCATGGATATGGATTTCAAAGATTTGATAAATGAAAAGATCATAGTATATCTAGATGATATCACTATCTATTTAAATCATGTTGATGCACACTTGGATTGCCTTATAATGATTTTTTAAAAGTACATATAATTTGGGGTTTCCCTCAATCTAAAGAATTGCATTTTCTTAGTTCATGAAGGGAAACTAGTAGGACACATTGTATCAAAAGAGGGTCTTGTAATAGACCTAGAAACAATTAGTGTTATATTTGCATTAGCACTACCAAGCCATAAGAAAGGACTATAGATATTTCTTGGAAAAATCAACTTTGTAAAAATATTTGTTCCAAATTTTTCCACAATGGAAAAACACCATACTATAATGCTAAAGAATGGTATCCTTTTCAACTTGACACAAGAGGGAAAAGACAACTTTGAATCCATCAAGTAGGATATTTCCTAGGCTCCTACCCTAGTCAACCCAAACTATGAGGAATATTTCATTCTCTATGCCTTTAGAGGGGAAGGAAGCATCTTAGCTATTCTAACTCAACACAATCAAGAACAATTAGAACAACCAATATCTTTATTTAGTGAATCCTTGAAATATTATGGAAAAAAAATTATGGAGAAGAAATTGTATGTGGTGATTGAATATCTCAAGAGTTCATGATATGCTCTTTAACAATAAAATTCATCTAATGGTGAGTCACCAAAGTGTCAAAGATTTCCTACTGAGCCAAGAGATAAATGAAAAAAAGAGTAGGATGGATCACAAAGGTCATGAAATATGATGTGGACATAAAAATCACAAATTTTATAAGAGGGAAGGGATTGTGTGAATAATTATCTTCTGATAGCAATAATGTTGAAGTAGTATCTAAAATAATATATGCTCAAAATGTATCTCAATTATATGATCCACTTATTTTCAACAACTGGATCCATGACATGACTAATTTATTACAGACTAACAAGTACCTGTATGACTTTTAGCAATCAAATAAAAGGTATTTCTAACTCCAATCTATTCCTTATGTTATTTTTGATGGAAAATTATTTTGAAAAGATGTGAATGGAGTAATGCTAAGATGTATTGAGCATGATCAAGTTCCCAAGGTGCTCAAAGAATTTCACACTGGCCCATCAGGTGGACATTTCTATTCATGAACCATGACCATCAAGATAATGAGAGGAAGCTATTATTAGCTTGAATTATTCGAATATTTGCACCAATAGGTAAGAAATTATGAAAAGTGTGCTTACTTCACTAGCAAGAAAAGGTTAGCAACCTTTCCTCTTAAACCAATTCAATCATTTCAACCATTCACTCAATGGGGATTGGATTTCATTGGTATGACCAATCCACCATCGAGTGTAGGTCATAAATGGGTCCTCATATAAATGGACTATTTCACATGATGGATTGAAGTAGTTGCATTGAAATATGCCATAAAGGCATCTATTATAGAATTAATGGATGGCATAGTCTCAAGGTTTGGTTTTCCTCACACCATTATCTCATATAATGATAAATAATTTTTGGGAATTCAAGTGAGTTAATGGGTTGTAAAACACAATATGTACCTGAGTACTTCTTCTAATTATTAACCTCAAGGTAATGGCTTGGATGAGTCTACCAACAATAACCTCATAAAAATTATCAAAATAACAATGGAGGATAATTAGACGAAATGGAATACAAAGTTTAAATCAATACTATGGGATGATAGGATTACCCCTAAGAGAGCCATTGGAATCTCCCCATTCATGTTGGTATATGGAAGGGAAGTATGAGTCCCACTCTCAATTGAGTTACCATCTCTATAGCTCAATCACCAATTGGATTTGATTGACAATGATGAAATCATAGTAAGATTGGTTGAACTCATGGATCTTTAAGAAATCAATAATCAATCAATGAAAGTACTAGAAGCAAATCAAGCTAAAATAAAGAGGAATTTTAACAAAAAGGCATCTGACATGATCTTCAATGAAGGATAAATGGTTCTCAAATGGGATGTAGACAAGGCTAAACCAGATAATCACACCAAGTTTGATGCAATATAGAGTGTTCCATACATTATAACTTAGTTATAATAAGGTATTCTATCTATCCAATCTTGATAGATCAGAACTACCTATCCCATTGAATGGGATATACCTCAAAGCTTGCTTTTGAGGTAGGAATTCATTCCAAAAAATAACTTTTTTGTATATAATAGGGTTTGTTATGTTTTCTAAATAAGTGATTTTGCATAGGTTAACTCATTAAGAGCTTTTGTTTTCTTAGTTTTTTTTTTAATTTTCTCCTATTTTGTTCTTTTTTAGGCAATCCCAATTTGTTCTTCACCATGTTAAAGTTTGTTAAGACAAAATGACTCCATGTCCAATGAACTACAAGGCTAATGGGTGGAAATTCATTAGCAGACAATCATTCCATAGAGGTCACCAAAATTTTTGACATTTTTTACCAAAAATATCAAAACATAAAATAGCCTAAGGGAGACCCTTTAAATTTTTGATAAAATCCCTTAAATTGACCAAAATCACACTTTCCTTTGTATAGTGAAATCTAGAACTCTAGATTCAATTTTTAATTTGCAAATTGCAAATTGCTTCTTGAGATTTAGATCTTGCAATGAATTAAATATTAGAATTTAAAAATATGACTACAATTTTAAATTTCAAATTGTAAATTGTAGCCTGAGCTTTAGATCCCACAAAGCACTAACCAATGAAATCTAGAAACCCATTTGCAATTTGCAATTTTTCAAAATTTCAAATTGTAAGTAGAGTTATAGATCCTATAAACCAAACACCCCATAGAATTTGAAACTCAAACTATAATTTGAAATTTTCAAATTGCATTTATAGTTATGTTTCATTTGAAACTCTACACCCATAATTTGGAACTTAGAGAGCAATTTGTAATTTTAAAATTGAAAATTACTATCCAAGTTTTGGATTCTACCAACAATATAAGCCATGGAATTCAAAACTCCAAATACAATTTGTAAAATTTTAGAATTTCAAATTGCACATGGAGTTCTACTTTCCCATTTATAAAGGAAGTCAACCTACATTGCCCATGAAATATGTGGGTCAACATGAAATTTTAAAAATTGAAAAATTGCATGTGGACTCTAGATTTATGCCACCAACCACCTCTATGGCCACATTAATTGTATGTTTTTTTGTATAAATAATGAAATTTAGGGATTTTTTAATTCGTTGTTAATATGCTAATTTTAATTTTTTGATCTCTAACAATGACTTTACACCATACCAACAACCTTGAGCCACATCTATAATTACAACTCCATCATTATGAGCTACGCGGTATTATTTTTAACCCCTTACATATTCCTAAAGCCATTTACCTAAAAATTAAATATTTTTGAGTTATTTTCATCTCTCACAATCTTGTTTTAATTAGCTAGGGTTTTCATTACATCATATAGTTTAGGTTTTTTTGGTTGTGTAAATTGAAAGGTAATTATTTCGATATATTTTCCAAGGGTTTTCAATTAGTTGAGTCTAAGGTTTTCCTAGGGATTATATTTACTGAATCATAAAAACCTTAGGATTTTCCCAAATTTCACATTCAAACCTAAGGATTCTCTCTCAAAGGATTCACAATTGAATCTAGGGTTTGTAAAAAATCACAACTAGGCAAATATACCTCTGTATATTTACACAACCAATGAATATTACCTATAATATTCCTCTAGGTCCCTACAAACTTTGGACCTAATCAGAGCACCTCACATATATATGGGTTTTACTATTGTTCCAAAAACCTCTTTGACCCACAAGATTCACATTTGAAGTTTACACCTTTCATCTCCATGGAAATTTCCATTGCTTATATCACCTCCCATCCGTATAGGATTTTATCCTATGGTGTACCCTCACCTTGTTTACACCTCAGGTTACCTCCTCAACAACAACAAACTTTTGCATTAGATTGTGTTATTTTCTTTTGATGAACTTTTCTCATCTGTTTCAACCAATTCCATTTCAGTCAAGATTTCAATGGACTCATAAAGCCTTTCTCTCTCTTCTTAGATCTACAAGAAGGACATTGGGATCAGAGGACTCAAGGTCAAATCTGGTGACATCGAAGGAGTGGTCAGCATCATGATTCTCTTCTATGCTGCACTTTCTTTTCTACTACATGGCAAAAAATTTTATGCCCATCACTCACTCTATAGGCTAGGCTTTCTCAAGATTCAATAACCCAAGACTCGAATTTCTGTCACCATGGTCAAAACAAGTTTCCTCTTCGTTTCATGATTTTTTAACCTCATCTTGACTCAGTCTCTTTTTTTGGGTCCATATCATTGGTAGACTTCTCTTGCTAGATTCTCCATGGTTGAGCCGATGTTATTCCATGGGCTACATGGCCATGTCAAATGGACCAAAGCCCATCCTTTGCCTTCACATCCATTTCTATTTTCATTTGTACCCTCATAATGATATTATGGTTTATTCATTATTTCCATAGCCAACCCCATTGATCTATATCGTATGACAAGTCATTTCAACTTGATTCCCTACCAAATCAAGATCCTTTAATGGCTTTTTATCAAATTGAAAGCTCCCCCTTCTGCAAATCTAACTTGCAGTTAATTTTTTTATGGCCGGTCCAATAGATTTCATCAAAAAGTAAATCAAAATCCTTTTCAATCTCCTTTTGAGAGTTCGATCCACATCTCAAAATAAAATCTAAGTGGCTTTCTGAGCTGAGTGTATAGATAATTTGGAATTGTATCCACCTGAGAATAAAAAGAATGATAAGATGGATTCTTAACAATACTATTGCCTCGAAGATGGATTCAAAGTCTTGTACAAATTCTTGATGCCAGCCAATAGCCTCAATTGGCTTCCTTCATTAATAAACCATAATATTTTTATTTACATAATACAGGCCGAATGGCCTTCGTGACTCCTCCTCTCCCTAAAGGAGATCCTCCCTCTCTATCTCTCCTTCTCTTGAATTATTCCTCCCTTCTTTTTTTTTCCTTTATGCTTAAATCAAGGTCTTCAATCTTAAAATAGTGTTGACCTTATCTCCTTAAATCTTGCATTATCCTATAAAAGTTCAACTACTCATCTAATGAGGCAATTCTTCAACTATGCTCGACTCCACACCATCCTTAGATGATTACAACAATAATAGGATTATTGAAATTCTTTGACAACTAATAAATCCATACAAAACATATTTAGGCCTTATTTCTCCTCCACATGACAAGTATTAAGATTTGAAAATATAACTTAGAGGGAAACATATATAATTGCTTAGGCTAATGCCTATCGAAGGCTTATTCAACTAGTCCTTGCTAGATACTCCTGCATCATACTCTCCCTATAGAAAGGATTTGAACCTTAGTTCAAATGAAATGCTTCTTCCATGCATTATTCTTCACTATATGCCTAGATCCCAAGGTCTTGTTATGAATGCCAATGCTAGTGTTTGTCTTTGATTGTCTTTGTCTTTCATCTTCTTGATTTTCTTCCTTTTCTAGTATATTCTCCTCATCTCCTTTTCAGTTATTATGTCCCATCTCCATGCTTCATTCTCATACATGTCTTCAAGATCTTCTTGATCTTCTTGGTTCAAAAATTTGTTCATTAAACTATGGACTTCATTCATCTCCACAACTTTTAAAACCTGCATTCAAAACATCAAGGGCAATGTTAGAAGTAAAAACTTGAGACCATAAAGTCTCTTGGCTACCTCCACTCTTCTGCTCTTTGGCCAAAACTACCTTTGCCTCTTTAGTGTGCTCTTTTCTTGCTTCACTCTCACCAATGGTGTTCTCATCATGGTTTGTGCCTGTCTGTAGCTCTCTTGAAGAACTAAAGAGTTCTTCCAACATTCTCATTTATTCCTTTAGTGAGCTCTCATCTATCTCCCCAATCACTTCATCAAACTTGGGCTTATCAACCTGAAGGATTGCTTGTCCTTTACTTGGCGTGTAACTCATTTCATTCTTTTTTGGATTGTTTTCATACAAATAAAATCCTTCATTAATATACTCATCAAAAACTATTGGAGCAATATTACCTTGTGTCTCCTTGCTCTTTTCAATCCCTACTTGAAGCCATCTTGTTTGTTCTGTGTTTTAAATGAGGCATTGCTTTGCTACATACTCTCCCCTTTCCTCATCATCCATCCATTTGGAACTCTCTCCTTGCTGAATATTAGTCCTCATAGACAATTTCCATACCTCATTTCTCATGAAAGGATCATTAAATGATTCAAACACATCATCATAAACAATTTGTTTACCTTTTACCTCTTTGGTATACCTCTCAAGCGTCTTGTCTTCATGGAATGCCTCTTCCATACTCACCATCTCACCTTCATTCTCTTGGTTGCTTGAATCACCTTCAATCCTCTTTCATTGACTTCTTGGTGTTGTTGCCTCAACACTCACATCTTCTTCACTTTTTGCCTTCTTAGGAACCCACATTTGATTCTTTCTCTTATCAATTGACTTCATAAGCCATTTAGGCATCTTGTAACCATGCTCTTGTGACAATACTGAAAAACCAACTTTGTTTGTCCTTTTATTTTCTTGCACACCTACATTCATATTAGGAATATGAGAAAATCTAATCTTATAAGGTAAACTTGCCTGCTTGCTTACTTGTTGCTTGCTTGTGTGCTTCACCATCCACTTAGGCACTATGTATCCATGATTGACTGCTTTGTGTGAGGACTTCATCTTCCTCTTGCCTCTTCTAACCTATGTATTAACATCTTCATGCTCACAATAACAATCAAAATCAGGTTTAACACTTCATTTACCACTTTGATAGCTTGATCCATGGAGCAATATTTCTCTTCCATTGGGATTTATTATTCTCTTGCCTTTTCTTGATATTCCATGGCTTCATGGAATTCATCTTCATATTCTATCTCTTATCTTGCTTGTATGGGTTCCTCAACACCTTCCTCATGCATTAACCAATGCATCTCTTCTTCTTTATCATCAACAACAAACTCACTTCTCTCTCTTGCACCAATCTCTTCATTCTTCAAGACCTTTCTTTTGACCTTCACAAGGCTGCTCATACCTGCAATTACCCATGCAAAGACAACATTAGATATACAAACAAGAGACCACAAGGTCCCTATGACTATTATCTTCACCAACACTCTTATCTTTTCAAGTGCTCTTCCTGGCACTTCATCTTTTCTTTATTCTCTTCTCTTGTTCTCCTCAATGAGAACCTTCTTCTCCACCTCTTTCTCTTGTTGCTCACTTGGCAACCTACTAATCCTCTTGCATCTATGGGCTTCTCTCTTATTGGAAATCTCATTTTGCATTTTTATCCTCTTCATTAGGAGATCAATTGGCCACTTCAACCTCTTCTTCATTGGCCATACCCATGCTTTCTTGTCCATCTGCATCCAAGACTCATATCTATCTGCAAACTTAGCTAAATCTCTTTTCAAAATATCAATCTCTTTATCAATTCCATTACTAGTCATACCTCTCTTCTTTTGGATGCTTCCTTCCTTCTTATTACCCTCATGTATTCTACTACTCTATAGTGCCTTCAATAATACTTCCATTTCTGAGATCTTCACCCAAGTCTTTTCCACCTTGGTCTCTTGATCCCTTTAGGTCCTCACCTAGGTCTTTTTCACCCTAGTCTTTTGGTCCCCCTTAATGGATTTATTGAGCTTCACACTAAGTCAATGGTCTGCAATATGACACTACTTTAACCAAATATCAATAATTTCTCAAATCCAAGCTTACCTTGCTTTGGATCTTTCTCTTGAGCATTCACTTGCTCCCTTACTTTTGAGCTTTCCAAGATTCTCTTCTCTCTTGTCAAGCCTCAATGGATTTAAGACTTCCTTTTCACCTATTTGCTTCTCAAACACAATAAACTCAAATTAAAAATCAAAGGTTACTCATACCTTTCCTCAACAGGGTCTTATAGTGCTTTGTCCTATTGATCCTTTTGCCAAATCCTATAACAACTCTTTATTGATGAAACATCATTAACAAATGCAACCATCCCAAAGATCTCTTTGGCTCTAATACCAAAAATGGTGTAACCCTCACCTTGTTTACACCTCAAGTTACCTCCTCAACAATAGCAAACTTCTACATTAGATTATGTTCTTTTCTTTTGATGAACTTTTATCAGCTATTTCAACCAATTCTATTTCAGTCAAGATTTTAATGGACTCATAAAGCCTTTCTCTCTCTTCTTAGATCTACAAGAAGGATGTTGGGATCAGAGGGTTCAAGGTCAAAGTTGGTGACATCAAAGGAGTGGTCAGCATTGTGATTCTCTTTTATGCTGCACTTTCTTTTCTACTACATGGCAATTTTTTTATGCCCATCGCTCACTCTATAGGCTCGGCTTTCTCAAGATTCAGTAACCCAAGACTCGGCTTTCTGTCACCATGGTCAAAAAAAGTTTCCTCTTCATTCCATGATTTTTTTACCTCATCTCGACTTAGTCTCTTTTTTTGGGTCCATATCATTGGCAGACTTCTCTCACCAGCTTCTCCATGGTTGAGTCGATGTTATTCCATGGGCTACATGGCCATGTCAAATGGACCGAAGCCCATCCTTTGCCTTTGCTTCCATTTCCATTTTTGTTTGTACTCTCATAATGATATTATAGTTTATTCATTATTTCCACAACCAGCCCCATTGATCTATATCATATGATGAGCCATTTTGACCTGATTCTCTACCAAATCGAGATCCTTTAATGGTTTTTTATCAAATTGAAAGCTCCCCCTTTTACAAATCTAACTTGCAGTTAATTTTTTATGGCCGATCCAATAGATTTCATCAAAAAGGAAATCAAAATCATTTTCAATCTCCTTTTGAGAGGTTGATCCACATCTCAAAATAAAATCTAAGTGGCTTTTTGAGCTGAGTGTATAGACAATTTGGAATTGTATCCACCTGAGAATAAAAAGAATGATAAGATGGATTCTTAACAATACTATTACCTCGAAGATGGCTTCAAAGTCTTGTACAAATTCTTGATGCCAGCCAATAGCCTCAATTGGCTTCCTTCATTATTAAACCATAATATTTTTATTTACATAATACAAGCCGAATGGGCTTCCTGACTCCTCCTCTCCCTAAACGAGATCCTCCCTCTCTATCTCTCCTTCTCTCGAATTATTCCTCCCTTCTTTTTTTTCCTTTATGCTTAAATCAAGGTCTTCAATATTAAAATAGTGTTGAACTTATCTCCTTGAATCTTGCATTATCCTATAAAGGCTCAACTACTCATCTAATAAGGCAATTCTTTAACTATGGTTGACTCGATGACATCCTTGGATGATCACAACAATAATAGGATTATTGAAATCCTTTGACAACTAATAAATACATAAAAAACATATTTAGGCCTTATTTCTCCTCCACATGACAAGTATGAATATTTGAAAATATAACTTGGAGGGAAACTTATATAATTTCTTAGGCTAATGCCTATCGAAGGCTTATTCAACTAGTCCTCGCTAGATGCTCCTACATCATCCTACTTGGAATAGTTTTAAGTTCCACTAAACATTCCTATTATCTAGAACACTTCTTAGTTCTATGGATTTCTCACCTAATTTAAAAACCTACTAGTTCCACCTAACTTTTTACCTGCTTAGAGCACTTATCATCTCTACCATAGATTATACCTACTTCAAGCACCTATAAACCCCCTGGCTCTTATATTTGGTTTTCATCAAACATTATCTCCATAGTTCATGTCTCAAAAGTATATGAAGTTAAAGTAAAAATGCCTTGGGGTGGCTCAAAAATTAGTTTCAAACACTACTAATATCACTGATATAGACCTAGGTCACATTGACCTAGGGGACTTTTGGACCCGAATAGATGTAGAGTTAGAAAATGACTAGATCCAGAGTATCTTGACTCTAGCTTTCCACAAGAAAAAACCTTTCCACTAATGGTCAAAATCCTTGATTTGGTGTTAAAACTATCTAAACATTATGATGCTAATAAAAGAGAGCTCTTGAATGACAAAGGGGAAAATATTTTGAATCTAGACCCTAATTTCATTGATTTAGTGTTTGTAATTCTAGAGTTAGAGAGTTATCTCAACATAACTCTAGATATATCCCAGAAAATATTTAAAGACAATAGAAATGGATGTCATATAATGACAAATAAATAGTCTTAAGACCCCCAAAGATACCTCCACTAGATTTCAAAGGACGTTGGCAATAATTGACTTCAAAGATGAGGAGGGAAATATAATCATTTTGTAGAGCAAGATTACTTGTAGTCCTAATGATAAGAGATTCAAGGATTGGATGTAACATTATATTTGGGTCATCCATTATAATGCAAAATACATCCACTGGGCTCATCTCATAAGTGATTCCCTCCATAATAAATTGATGAAGGTTCAAACCACATAAAAGTTCTTCATGACTTCTTATCTTGTATACATTTTGGCCAAAGGCAGAGCCTTCTCAACAATGAACATAGAACCATGGTGAGATAAGTAGAGTATATAAATATTATCTTGGCCTCACATTGGAGGCCATTAGACAAAATGTTATAAGAGTCAATGATGCATTAATTTATTGCATCATTATCATGTTTGAGAAAGATCTTAGGATAAATAGATTGTCAAAAGTAACTACTGTAGAAATCACCAAATAGTGTTCCTACTTTATTTAGTTCACCACATACTCTTATATTAGGGTAAGTTGATTTAGTAGAAATGCTTACATACTCTTGAGATATGTTATTGATAAATGGGCACTAATGGAGCTAATAAGACAACATTTTGAGACCCACAAGCTTTTATCTAGTAATCACAAGCTGGGAATTCATTTCGCAATCTCTATTGGTAGATACACATGTCCCTCCCTCATCAAGGCCAAGTGTGTTGAGGTAGAAATGTGATAGATGACCCTAAGAAATTTGGATTCTAGGCCATTATTTTATGTTTATGGTAACATCACCATCACACTAAGAGTTTCCACATATTCCACATATTCCCATGTTCCATATTTTAAATATTATTGGGAGGACTTAGAGAATAAAGAGAAATTTAGATTGAAGGAGCATTCTAGAATGACCTTGTCACATGTCAAAGATTTTTATTTGAAACCAATCCCTAAGGACTTGATGGATGATGAGTCCCCCATGGACCCAAAATACTTCAAATAGACCATCACTCAACTCCTTCCACTAGTAAATTGGCAAGTCCCTAAATATTTCACTTTGATTGATATAACAATACATGTGATCAATAAAACATTAAGTTGGATATAGAGTAAAGGGGTCAAAGTGACCAAGGATATAGTGGGTATCAAAGATAATTTATTAAATCTCAATGAATAAGGAATTAATTCATCATTAGAGGGTCCTAGTGACACATATAGATAATAACCAGAGGGGATAGTGACCTCCCATAAGAAGAATAAGAAGAAATATAAGGCCAAGATAGGGTAGTCAAGGAAATATGGGTCAGCAAGAGATCAAATGATCAACATCTTGTTAGATAACATAGATTTAGTTAGGGTATCCACAACTTCAATTCCAATATCAATCATAGTGACAACCCCTATCTCTATAATTCACCCCCACCTATTTATATTCTTATTGTAGCTAAAACATCTCCATCTCCTATCTCCACTCCCCTAACATCTTAGGTCTCCAAGCCACCCTTTATTCCTACCAATTTACCTACCACACCAAGTTTTTTAGAAAAGGGGGTGGTCAACTCATCATTTATGAGTTGGGATCTTATATGGTTGTCCAAGTTAGTTCTAGACTCATTACCACTAGGCACAACTATAGTATGTTCCTATAACACTCAACATTTATCATTCCTTTATGCTAGTATCAATTCACATAAGTTGCAAGCCTTATATGCTCAACCAAAGTGTAGTAGAGAAATAATTGGGACCCACATTAGGTTAGTTATGCCATGGTGTATTGCATCACATATAAGACTTGGTAATTTGAGAGGAGTATTTTGGTAGATTTAATGGTACAGACCATTTTTAGGATAATTTTGATGGTCTATAGGTGCAATCCTTATTAGGGACTTGGTTCTATTCATAAGGGTGCACGCCTTTATCATGTTTAGTAACATATAAGAGCTAGATGGGTCAAGGTGATGCTTTAACTTGAGGGCTCATTCTAATCTCATGCATCTATCAAAGGTAGGAGCACATGTGCATAGAATCTATATACTTATGTTATTTCATAGAGTATATTAACATAATCTTTTATAGAGGGATGACATTAATGACATAAACCAAAATCTTGTAAACAACATTCCCAACATAATTGGAGAGAACACACAAAATTATATTCACAATTTCAATAATAATGTAAAGACACATAAACCATATAGCATAATTTCTACCATAACCATTTATATTCATTTATAAAATCTTAGTTATAGAAAAAAGTCCATAGTTCTTAAAAATAGAGTCTACACTTAGCTATACTACTTAATGGCCTAGAGGCTCACAAGTGAGCTTCGTCACTAAAATCTAGAGCTTCAATGGCATCCATGTTATTCTTAATACAAATGGTGGTTTTCATTGTGCATCACTATTTTAATAGAGCCAATTTTGTAGATCTTCCCTATATCAAAATCACATCCTCTACTCACTGGTTTAAGTTTGGTTTATATCACATAGGAGCGTCTCCTTAACAAGGTGGATAGTGCATGTAAGGTGCTAAGATGGAGAATTTTTTATCATTCCACTAGATTCATCACCTTTCATCCCTTATGCTAAGGTTGCCATGTGTAGCCACTCTTGAAGATGTCCTAAAAACTTGGGTACTAGTTAACCACCTACTAGTTAGCAAAAGATGTGTATTGATTACTCTAGTTGGTGTAAAAGATACCAAAATAGAAATCATTCAAAGTGATTTCCTCCCACTAAGATGTCTATAGGTTTTCTAGGGATATATACTTAATCAAAATAGGGGCCCAACATTGCCCCATACAAAATTGATAGTCCACCCTCAGACTAGGCTACCAAATCTTTTGATGTAAAGAATTTGGGTATGCTCTCCTTAAGTTCAGCACTAAAGTCCAGAAAGACCTTTATGATGAGTTTGATTTCTTTAGAAAGACTATCTATCTCCATGGAAGAAGCACTCAATGTGATCACATGTCTTCTCCATCTCTTTTATAAAGGATATAATATTTTACTTAGCCTTTATCACTCTTTCATCAATGATTACTCCTTATTCATAGGCCTTCATTTGCAAGGAATGGAAGAGTGATTCCTATTTCTGCTCCTGGTCCTATATTTCTTTGTTGAACACATTGGCCTTTCCCATTATCTATGCACACTCCACCCTAATTGTAGATTACACCTATGCAATCAACTCTTTCTTCTCCTCCTTTACCTACTTGAGGTCTACGTTTATGACTAATGTTTGGTTTTAAAAGTTCATGAAGATGGAATTGGCTACATATGCACCTTCTTTTATCTCTACGTAGAGTTCCTATACCTCTTAAATCTTGGTATTTAACTTTTTCTATAACATGGTGCATGGATCTTCTTCTTCTCAATACACTATATGTGATTTAAACCTTAGGAGCATATATTCTACTAACATACATACTTTTTCAACCTAAAAAAGGTTTGATGTATCAACACTGACCAAAAGGGATGGTTTTGTTATCTCTATATACTTGTATAGTTGTTGTAGCTTTAAATTCATGGCCTATGCATCTTCTTCAATCTCCTTGGAACTTTTCTTCCATTTTTTTTCCCTAACATCATTGATGATGTTATTTGACACAACTTTAGTAGTGATCTGGATGAGTGCATTCACCAACCTAACTAGGTTCATGGTACATGGATTTATTATAAGGGGGTCATGCCCTTATTTAGGTTTATTCATGCCCAATATGGCCTTTTATGGTGCCTCAAAGTGAGGCTCATCCATGTAGTTATTGATTGAAAATGAAATTTGTTTTCACATCCTATCTATGGTAGAGTTGGGGGACATATATCAAAACATATTAAAATCTTCATCTATTTACCTCTTTTATGCCATCTTTTTTAGGCTCGAATTTATGCCTTCAAATTTTGTAATGGCTATCTTTCTTTGTTGTTCTTTCTCTTCATTAGTGCTACTAATTTATTTGATGCTTTCCTCAGAGGTGTCTTCTTTATTTTCATATAGGGTTTCTTATTTAGACTTGTACCCTTTGTCCACTTCTTTATTTTCATATAGGGTTTCTTATTTAGACTTGTACCCTTTGTCCACTTCTTCTTCCTAGGGTTTGTAAGTGCTTACCTCCAAGTGTATCCCTTTGGCACTAGCTTTACCTTCCTATTGTTTTTACTGGGGTTCCTCGACACTCTTTGTTTGCTATTTTTCCAAGGCTTTAACATCACTTCCATTTTATTCAAGTTTCTCTTCACTACTTGGGTGCACCTATTATGCATCTTGATCTACTTTATTGTTGGGGGAATTGAGTGTCTTCTCTATTATTTTCTTAGTTGGTTTTATGCTTTTAAGAACATCCTTTTTCTACTCTTTCTTGGCCTTATTTTTCTTGGAATTCTCTTTTGTGTCCTTCTTTTCCTTATCTACCTTTTCTTTAGCATTTACTCTCTCAATATATTCCTAAGTCATTTTATCTTCCTTCAAGGCTTGTTTTTTCTTCTCCAGTGCTAGTGCTTATGAAATTTCTACCTTTCTCATTCCTAGTTTCCTCCACACCTTTCACTTTTCCTCCTTAGTTTATAGAGCCTATGTGGAGGGATATTCAAATGAGGCACTCATTGGCTTCTCTACTTCTCCAATCATGATAGTAGTGCCACTTTAGAGGGTCTTTTGAACTTCCTTAGCACTGGGCTCTTCTCCCACTTCTTATTTTTTGATAATGTCAGATTTTGTCCCTTATTATTCTTCCTCTTCCTCTATCTCGTCCTTCCTTCTATGTGGGCCTCTTCCACTCCATTTCTACCAAGGTTATTATCGACATCATAAAGGGCCCCTTAGACTTTATCTTTTGCTTTTTACTGGTTGGAGTAGTTTATGGCATGAAGGTCACATGCTTCTTCTTTGGAGGCGAGGGGGTTACTTCTTCATTAGAGGTGACCCTTAGCCTGATGTGCTATTAAATTTCTTCAAGTGTATCTCCCCACTTTTTTAGGGGAGACTTATTATACATTTTTGGTGATTTAATCTCATCATCATCAATCTAGAGGGGGAATATTCATCCTTCTCAGGGTTGATGCCCTTCTTCCATGGCTTATCTCATAATATAGATTGAATATGTACCCTATGATGATTTCTCTTTGTAGGGGATGGAGGTATATTCTGTTAGTGTCCTCCTCTTATTTTTTAGATTTACCTTCTAGGTGCACATATTGGTGCCTTAGTTTGCTCCTTTTTATATGCATGACCTTCATCAAGATGTCTAACTACTATGCATTGGGGATCCTCCTTAGCACCTCCTTAAATTATTTTGAGGAAAATGTGTAAGGGAGTTTAAGTGAGCTAGATAGGTTTCAATTTGTGATCACCAAAAACACTACATAGAAGTGTTGCATAATGGTGAAGGTTATCATCCTAATCATGTTATGGGGGAGCTCCTATGGGATGTGACATTCAATCCTGAATACCTTAATGTATTGGGTACACTACCCCATTATTAATGTATTATATTTTTTGGAGAAGGAAGGTGGGTAGGTGAAGTCCTAATATTTTAGTTTCATGGATTCTTTGTGCACCAAGAATACCTAGAGATTATCTTCATCACCATCAAGCACATTGATCTCCTCCATGACTATTAGTATCAATATTTACCCCCACATAAAGGTCTCTCATGCCTTGTGATACTCAATCATGCTTTTACCATATCTTTAGAAATGAATGTATCTATGTTTAATTTGACCCCTTTAACCATGTGATGGACAATGTACAAGTAGGCCCTATTGATGTCCATCCAATCTTATAGGTGGAAATCTTAGAGATCACTAGGCATGATGTGGCCCTCATGCCAAGGTCCTTTATATCCTATATTGGGAATACAAATCCTCCCTTGTAGTAATCAAGGAGTTTCATGACCCACTATACTTATACATCATCCACCATCATTTGGTGGATGTCTACATTTGTGTTTTAGAGATTAGTGATTCTATCGATTAAGTGTGTTAATATCTACATGTGCCTCCTTATAAAGAAAAGTAGTACTTATAGATACATGAGAGGAGGAATTATATGAGTTCTTATGGATTGACAAAACATGACAACTCATAGAACGGTGTTACATTAGTAGTCACAAGCTTGTCTCAAATGGAGATGTCAAACACTATTGTACCCACCTCTATTTTAGCTCCCGTGCCAACCATCCATTATTAGTTGAGATCTTACACATTTCTTGGCATGTGATGGGTATATTATTTTAGCTTTAATGTATGAATGAAAGATACCCATGTCTCCCCTATTAGTACCTCTAGGGGATATTACATTTCTTGGTATGACATCTTGGTGAGTGCTTCAAGGTCAACCTTGATGATGTTAACTCCCTCAATTATTTGTGCCTTATTATTTGTATTGGTTGTCTCCTCTATCATCCACACACATTTGGAATCCTTTTGTGCCTACAATAGACTAGAAATCATCTATTTCTTTCCCATTCTAAACTAGCTAATGTTTAAGCATGGTCTATTTATTTTACCAAAGCCTCTAATGTTTAGTGGCACTTCCTCATAGTCATAGGTTATGTGACTATGACTTTGGATCTTGAAATTCATTCACTATTAATGGTAGCCTCAATTTACTCAAGATTATTTGTGTCCTATTTTCTCATAGTTCTTTCCCCATGCTCCTTTATTCCAATTGTAATTTCTCTCCCTATTCAATCATTCTCTTTTCATGTCTCTAGGTGATTAGGTCTCTCTATGGTAGCTTTTTCTCAGTTTCAACTCTAATTCAACTCTAGTTCTATTTGCATTATTTCTTCAAATTCACTTAAGGTATGTAACCTAAACTAGGGCATCATCAACCTCTTTATACCTTAACTTTATCTACCCTCTTAATTGTAGGTGATTAATGATATGGCAGTGCCTAGATTTCTTGAAATCCACTAAAACCCATGAAAGCCTAAAAAATACACCACCACATTCACATTTAATGTGGATCTTTGTGCCTACACCATCATCTTTTTTACTTATTTAAATGATGTTTTTAATGAAGTGATAGGTGTTTTCAAATATTCACTTCTCATCTACCATTGGATGGATGACAACTTATTTTGATGATATTCCTCCTACACTTTGTTCACCTTGGCATGACCTTTTCCCTTCTTATGGTAACCTAGGTGTAGTGCTTCACATGAATGTGATTCATCCTCCTCAGTTCAATTTCTTTTTTTCCTATTATGCTTCTTTTCAAGCATACTTACATTCCTTGGTCAATTTCATTCACTTTCATCTCTTTGCCTTGGCTTATCCTACTCCATAAAAATTATTATCTTGGTCATATAATGATTCACTCTCCTCTATTGATCTCTTTCACATGAGCATTTTATGGATGTTAGTTTTCTTTTTTACACACTAGCATCATGTGAACCTCTCTTTGTCACTTAGTAATCATATTTTTTGAAGTCTGACAAATTCCATGTGCCTAAGAAATTTAGGTGTCTAGCCTCAAGCATATATAAGGAACCCATGCTTGACTCACCTGATTGGACTTATGCATGGGAATTACATAATAGTTTTCTTGAAGTCTTGAAAGTGACTCATTTCTTAGATCTTGCATATAAAGATCTTGTACACCTATTTTTTGAATTTGGAAAACTTTAGTGCCCATAACTTAAGTATCTATCGTCATGTACTTATAAATCATCCCTGTTTAGCTCACTTAGCTCTATTTATAAATGGAAGTGATAGAAGTTTTGATCGGTGGGCCTTAAAGTAACACTTATTCACCCAACATGAATAACAATTTTTTAAAAAAAACTATAAGGAAACATTTGGTTTTCATTTGAATTTATTCTTGTTAGCAAAATACAAGTGAATTATGACAAGGAAATTAGTGTTTGATGGTGAAAATGCCACCATATTGCCTATAAGGATTCAGTTAATTCTCATTAAAATTCCTAGGGAGAATTTCACCCAAAAATATGTGCATATTACATGTGCCTAACTCTAATATGTTTTGGATGACATATGGACCCATCCAGCTAATTTGTAGCTTGTCTAGGTTCTTGAGGTACTTAGAGTCATAGAGCAGGACCAATGCTCCTTTAGTAAGTACCTTGTGGTTTATCTACCTATCATGTCATAACTTCTAGTTTATCTTTTATATTTATTGGCTCAATATTACTTGGGCATGCTTCTCATCTAAGCATTGTTGTAAATATGATTGTCATTAATGTCAAAAGGGACATTATGATCATGTCATTGATGTTGAGGGTTGTATATGGTGATTAGAGGATATGCAAAGGATCTTATAAGAGGTAAATAATAACTACAATGATTGTGTGCATGATTGAAGTTCATTCAGTTCTTCATATTGATCATCTAGACATTTTGGGTCTATGACAAAAAAATTAGAAGGCATTTTGTTGATGTCACCATTGCCATGTGTGAATGAGTATGGGGGAGATGGTCACATGGTTGTGATCACATTAGTCCCTAGTAGTTATGCATCAAATTTAAAATGATGAGGTGAAGAAAATTTGAAGATATGGGGATGAAAATTTGGCTACTTTGGCATAATTCACCAAGTTCCAACACTTTGCCAAAGTTACAAAAAGGGCTACATAGGGGTAAATAAGCAATTGATGAGGTCATCATTTACACACATGGAGGTGTTAGGATAAAATGATCACATGGGTTTATTTATTTTTATGCTTAGTTTATATGTGATAAATCTTAGGTCACATGATGTATCACGACATAAGGTATGCTTAATCAAAGTAGGGCTCCAAGGCATTTTGACAGTGTTTTCCAACACTTAGTAAAATTTGGAAGTTGCAATAAAAAGCTGAGAAGGCATTTTTATGATGTCATATATTTCACGTATGAAGGATTCAAGATCAAATTTATATATGTATATAATCCCCTATGTAAAACTATCATATGTACTAGATTATAGGGCATGTGACTTAGCATGACAAGAGTTATTCAAGGACAAAGTTGGCCTTCAAGGCAAGTTCAAGGCATAACTAGCTCTATGATAGAATAAAATCAATAATTAGATTAATGGAACTATATCATGCATGTTTGAAATATTCAAGAATAAATGAACATATGGATTTATTCATTGTCATGCCTAGTTTATATGGTCCAAAATTTAGACCAGGTGATTAACAAAAGCAAAAGTTATGCAGGTGTAAAGATAGCCTTCTAGGCATATTAAAATGATTTCCATAATCAAATATACATAAGGTAAAGTTTAGGCTAGTTGGAATATCAGTGGTTCATTCTTAATCAAACATTAGAGATCCAATAGAGCATGATGAATTCAAATTATCAAAAGGACCTCTGAGTTAACATGCAAATGTTAAGTGTCACAATCATAGAGCCTAGATAGTTAATCTATGATGTGGATTAAATTCAAAATGTCAACAAGTAATGTGAGGATGCCAAATGTATGAATAGCATGAAATAACATCTATGTATAAAGGGCATGTGGTTATTCGAAGTGTCATAACCTCAAGGGTTGGGCATATATAAATATTGAGCTTATTAAAAGATCTGGTAGTGCACAAGTGATCATGCAAAGGAGATCCAACAAAGCTAATGGATTGTAATGCTATAAACTTCTCAATGTCTATCAACAAAGTGATAAGTTAAAGATTGAGTATTTTTAAGAAGATCAACCAAGCAAAAGTGATTCAAAGATATAAGTAGTGAGATGAGGTTAAAGTGTCAAATTTTAATGACTAAATTGAGGTAAAGATCATGCATCTTTAAAGATCCAATGGCATGTAGAATCTTGTATAATAAAAATAAATAGATGCATTTTAAAGTTGAAAAATCTAAAGTTAAGAACTGTACAAAGATATAATAGATAGCATGAACCTATCAAAGATTGACGAAATGGACATGTTTTAAAGTTGAACTACTTAAAGAGAGACCATAAAATCATGGCACCAAAGGCAAGATCAATGAATGACATTTAAATTCATGTATAGATAAATTGTTAGCTATAGGAACATGTATATAATCTCTATATCTCAACACAAATAATAATATTGATCAATTTAGCTAATAAACTCTACATTAAATAACTTGTGAATCAAAACTTGAGTCTAATAAATGCTATAGATATTAAATAGATGTATAATTATGGTGTGATGCATGAAATTGAGAATGGGAAACTTATAGTCCAAGTAATAATGAACTAGAGTCCAAAATTGGCATGATGTGTTGTAGTATGAGTGTGAACATGTAGAGGATATGGAACCCTAGATCATTTATTTATAAATATGATATCTAGGACAAATAAAAGTGTGTTAGTGTAATTGTATTTTCTATCAAGCCAAGTCAAATAAAAATAGAGGGAGAGAGTAAAATCCAATGAAGAGTTTCAAATAGAAAATCATAAAGATACAGAACTAGAGGGGGTAGAGAAGAGCATAGAGGAATAAAGTTACAAAGAGAATGTGTAGAGTATGATTAGTTTTAGATTAGACCTATAACAAATAATAGATATCTAGATTCATGTATGAATCTAATTTGTAAATTAGAGTTATAGATCCATAGAATAATTTTATAGGTTGGTGCCATCAAATACACTAAGTGGGTTCTCATATTAGGGAGTGGGTGCTTCCTTATAGTTGGTGCTCTTAAATTATGGGATTGGTGTCTCCTTAGGATTAGTGTACTTTAACCTTGTAACCAGTGAGATTTTTCTAGGTGAGGCTTTAAACTATGAGGTTGGATTAGAATAGTAGTTTCTAGCAGTTATTCTCATCATGGTTTTTCCCTTTGGGTTTTACATGTATAAATATAGTGTCATGAGTATTTGTGTGTGTATGATATTTGTATATTTTATTTGATTTGCATATATATTTTAATCCACATTGAAATTATTTAAATAACTAATTTTAATTAATATACTGAGTCACCCCCTCTTAGTATTTAGTTGTGTTCAAATAGGTACTTTAAGTCTTCTAGTTTTGTGCTCAAGGATTCTTGGTCATCTAAATTACCAATATGTGCAATGCAAAAATAGGGTACCATGAATTCCATTAGTATAAATTCATCAATTCCAAACACTAGTTGAAATGGTGTATCCTTATTTAGGTGCTTATAGGTTGTGCAACATTCACATAGTACTACTAAAAGTTGATCAAACCAATCTTTACAACTAATATCGCATATGTTCATGAGGTAAATTTTTATTATCTTATCGAATGCCTTAGATGTACCATATGATTATGTATGATAAGGCACTACCTTATGTTGTGCCACCATGTATTCAAATAGTAGGATCTACATAGTTTCATTGATGAAGTGTGTGCCCTTGTCACTAGTCAAACTGAGTGGGTACCCATAGTGATTTATGATGTTATCCCATATAAAACTATGGTTGTGGTGGCTATGTAATATTTGGTTTTTATTTCCTCAACCCAATTGGTGGACACTAAAATATACCTTGTGTATATGTACCTTGTTATGTGAGTGATTAGCCCAATAAAATCAATGGACCATTTTTCAAATGGTGCCTAGGAAATAATGGGAATGAAAGGCATATCATCCCAATGGTTGGGATTCCTTATGCACTAGAAGATGTCACAATCCTTGGCTCAATATTTTACATCTTGGAATAGACTTGGCCACCACAAGCCTAATTGTAATACCTTGCATGCCATAACATCTCTAGTGTAATGTCCTCATACTATCCCCTCTTGCACTTATTGTAATATAGAGTACATTTAATGTTCTAAGACACATCAGCATAGGAATTCATCTTAGATTAATTTTTAAAAATCCCCACTAATGAGATGAAAGGGGGTAGCATGATTGGTGAGCTATCTCTTCTCTTTAGTTGTCATAGTCTGAGGTGAAGATCCATATGTTAGAAAAGTGGCTATCTCCACCAAATCCTTGGGGACATGAAAGACCATATAGAGTTGCACGTCTATCAAGTCATCCTCAATAGGCACTACTACATACCCAAAGTTGATGTGGGATAAATGGTCTAGGTCCAAGTTTTATTTTTTAGGCTTTATGACAACCGAGAACTAAAATTCTTGGAATATAACTATCCACTAGAAATGCATCCATGGAGAATGGGATTATTCACAAGGTAATTAAGCATCTCATGATTGATAAAGATGATGAATGGTGTCACCAAGTATTTACTAAATTTATATAGGGAATAGACCATGGTCATTGCCTTATGCTTAGTTGTAGATTTTTACTTTGCTTGGGTCAATTTACTACTTGTTAAGGATATGAAATGATCTATTTTTACTTCACTAAGTTATGCCAAAATGGTGCCAATTATTAATCCAAATGAATTGACATGGACATGGAATGGATTCAACCAGTTGGGAAATTTTAAAATAGGCATGCTAGCTAACTTGAGATTTAGAGTTTTAAAGGAATCATCTTAAATTGTGCCCCAATAAAATTGGCCATCCTTATACAAGAGCTCCTCTAGAAGCACTGTAATCTTTGCATAGATCTTAATAAAATTTTCATAGTATCCACAATGGCCAAGAAAGGTGCAAAAATATTTATATGTGGAAGGGGTTTGGAGCTATAAGATAATTGCTATGTTCATAGTATTGATGAGTAAACCATACTTATAGATGAAGTGCTCGAGCAAGGTGACAAATGGTGTCATAAAGACACACTTAATGAGGTTTAAGGATATCTAAAATTATTTTCAACTCTCAAAAATTAGGTGAATGTTATAATAATGGTATTTTATGAGACCATACATGGTCCAATCATCTAGGTATACTTGGAGGAACTTGTGAATTAAATCTTTAAATGTGGTGATCACCACTCTAGAGAACATGGTTGGTAGATTGTTAAGTCCAAAGGACATCACATTGTATTTGAAACAACCCCATTCTATCACAAAGTTTATTTTAGGATTATCTTCCTCCTTAATCTAGACTTGATGGTATCTTGAAAACCCATCAATGAAAGTATATATCTCTCAACTTATAATGCCATCTAAGACTTCATCAGTGAACAAAGTCGAGAAGGGGTAATTGATGTAGGCAGTGTTAAATAGTATATAATTAATGAAAAAATGGATATTCCCATCCTTATTAATTATAATAACCATGGGTCTCACCCATTTATATTATTATACAAGGTAGATTATGCCTGTGACTAGCATACCATCAATCTCTATTTAGACCTTGGCATGGAGATTGGGGTTCATTTTATAAGGATGCTTCTTGATAGGTTTTGCACTATCCACCAAATGTATGCTCATCTTCCCAAGGGATGTGTGGGTTCCCTTCATGTCTCAATAATTTATAGGTAAAAAGTCTTATAACTCTCTCAGGTGATCCACAATTCATGATAGCTCCATGTTAGACCAATACATGCCCAAAGTAGCCAGTTTTGGTTCCCCTTATAAGTTGATGTCTACCTTGGTAGTTTTTAATGATTTTAAATAGGGATAAATTTTTTATTGATGTGAATCCTCAACTTTCATACTTTCCTTAGTTGTTTTTATGTGAATATGAGTTGGGTGTTCTTCATCAGGTGTGTTATTGTTGAGTGTGTACACTAGCTTATTTTTACCTATCAAGGTTGTCATCTTATGTGCCTTATAAATATAATTATATTAATAACTCAAGTCACTATTTAGTGCTTGATATTCAAAGAAAGTTTTGAGTGCTAACCCTTTCTCCCTAAACATATCTTTTAGGTAGTCCTCTAGGATGGCAGTGTCCTCAAACACTACTCTTTGAATTGCTTGTAGTTGTTCGATAAATTCCAAGTTCTAAGAAGAAAAAGAGAAGATGCACATGAACTGATATTTAAGTAAATATATTATTTTATTACTTGCAGTGTGTATTATTGATATTTTACCATGATCATGACCACATCTTTAAGTTCTTATAGAAGGCATGTACCCAAAAGTTCTTTGGGATATTCTCACTGTAGTTAGTCCATATTTCTTCATACAAGTGCACATGCACTATAGGGTCAAAAAAATTAGAGTAGGTAGAGATGTCTAGGTCCTCATTGATTTTACAAAGTCTATTACATATGGCTACTTTCACATTTTTCCAAGTTGGCAAGCTAGGCCTTTGTGCTACCCAACAATGAATAGTAGTGATCATCAAAGTATGCATTGGTGCACATATTCTATCTATCTCCTTTGGGATGCATGATTCGATTTCATAAACATATTATTCCATATTATTTCTCCCCTCATATCCTAAGATCACCTCAAGTTTACCCTTACTCAACTAAAACACTCTTTTTCCCTTCTTCTTGGTGTAAAGGACCTATCTTTTTAAATTGTGATCAATCTAGACCCAACCAGTCCTCATAGGTTTTGGCACCTTCACACACACCTAGAGGCACTTATAACTAGTGGTTTCATAAGCTTATTTTACCCATAAATCATAATAAATGTTAGTTGTGTTAGAGGTTGACTGTCCATCTTCCCAAAAAATCACTTCTTGATCATTAGGGTTAAGAGTCTCGATGCCTTACACTGTGATGTTGTATATATGGTTGATTTCATCCTCAAGATCAACACTATATACATAGGGTCTCCTTGTTCACTTGAGAGGGGATAATTACCCTCTCTTTACCATTTTCAAAGTTCATATAGTGCCTTTTGAAGTACATATCATTATTTATGTAGTATCATGGCCTTCCTAAGAGCACTAGGTAATTATCTTGTTTTGCCAACTCGATCACCTTGAAGTCAGTGCAAAACATGGCACCCATGATATCTAAAATGATGCTCCTCATAATTATAATTGGTTCCATCTTGGTTTTGTTGGCCATGAAAATTACATGAGGGAAAGTCCTCAAGGCTAGCTTACTCATATTCTTTTAGATGTTCTTGGTCAAGATATTGACCTCAATACCAGTGTCCATAAGGATCTCACATATAGACCAAATATCAATGGTGGAATTCACAAGGAGTTATTGATCATACTCCACATTCTATGTATTCCTTACTTCTCATTCCCTCTCCATGTGTGGCATAATGAATTTAATTAGATTTTACCCTACATGCTCTAAGAGTAAATTATTCAATAGGGGTAGCATTCCCTCTACCTATAGGAGGTGTAAGATCTTTGTTAGCTCATATATCTCAACCTCCTAGTTATCTTGCTTCTTATGGGAAGAAGCAACCTATGCCTATAAGTATTATTCTAGTTGGAGATCTCCTTATAGGTTATAGATCATACTCATTGCCTATTGTAATACATATTTATGGTGCATAGGGTCTGGGTAAGGTGTTGCTTTAGGTTCAAAATTTTCAATGCACTCAATATGACTTTATTCCCCAAGTTATAGGTATAACTAAGACATTGGTATAACTAGTGGAGTCGTGAATATACTACGAGTAGTCACCTATACCTTAACTATCTCTATATGGTTTGGTTGCACCTTTGGAGCCAACTTATCCAATTTTGTCTTATGCCTAATCATTCTTATGCCATTTTTTTCATTAGGCATGCCTTGGGTCAATTTATTGTATAAGTCAAGGCATTTCTCGACCTTATACGTTCCTTGACACTACTCACACATTGCATGTGTAGGGACGTTGCATTGATAATGCTTTATCAAAACACACGTATAACATGAACATGATGGGAATCTTCCTCCACCATGTCCTCCACCTCTCCCTCAGGCACCTCATTACATTACATATCCTACATTATACTAGATATGTCCTTCATTGCCTTGATTCATTTTCCCTCTAGCTACTAAAATGTCATATTATGTGCCTCTTTCCATACTCTTTTACATCTCATAAATTACT
Organism: Torreya grandis; assembly: GCA_037957365.1. Lineage (NCBI taxonomy): Eukaryota > Viridiplantae > Streptophyta > Pinopsida > Cupressales > Taxaceae > Torreya > Torreya grandis. The sequence continues at coordinate 890,661 of JARHVA010005295.1, forward strand.
TGGTAGTCATATATAGTATGAGTTTAAACATAATACAACCAATGATAGATGGTTTTGTTAACCTGACTAGCATGTTGTAACAAAAGGTAGTTGTGAACATCATACACCTCATGACAAACCTCATAGTTAGAATCAATGTGCACACATTCCTTTGAGGGTAATTATTAATTTTATGGCATTCCATTTCATAATTGGTGCACCATAACCCTCTTAGAGTGTCTTACGATGAACTAGTGGTAACCTTTTGAAGTTGGCTGGCCATGGATGCAATTTATGCCTCCATGAATGGGCAGATCTCAATGTTGGTGCTTATAACTACCTTGGATTTGAGTGCATGTTTAAGTGTTTTTTAAGGGTCTGTGAGTGTCTTCATGGAAATAACTCTTTTTAATTATACTAACAATCCTCTAATGAGCCATTGCACATGTTGGGAGGGGTGAATTTCATAAATAAGCTTAGAAAGGAAATTCTTAAACCTTGCATCATATAGGTGTATGCTCTCTAAAAGTCCTTGGTTAATCTCATTGAGTGTGGGGATGATTTGCCATTCAAAATTTGGCATGTCAAATTCCTTCAATAATGCTTCTTTTAAGGTGTTTTAGTTAACCATAGCCTAGTTAGGGTCAAATTTCTATACCAAGTATGGGCATGATCAAATAGAGTTGTCACAAACTAAGTTTCCTTACACTTTGACTAGGTTATGCCTTGATCATGCCACTATAGTTCACACTTTAGCATATGCTCTACAACATTCTCCATGTTTCAATACTCTAGTAGGTACATGACCATATCATAATAGATCTATTGTAGGGGGAAACTGGCATTTGGGTTACTTATCCCTCTAGTACTTGTCTTGGTGGTAGTCCTCCAATGCCTCTAGCCACTGGGTTGGGTACTAGTCTTGTTGTTACTTATAACACCCTAGATGATGATGGAACTATACTACTCACTTGTGGTGTTAGACCACTTCATGTGGGTTTTTGCTTAGTTTACACAGCTCACATTAGTTAAACTAGAATTCTCACACTCATGTTCTATATTATTGAGCTAGAAACTAATGGCTTAGAGGTATCCTCATTCAACTCCTCATAAGGAATAACTTGTTCAATTTAAAAATTATACTCTCAGTCTGTAAAATGGTCAAAGTCAATATTGATAATAAGGTCAGTTATCATTCTTATTTCTTCCTATGGGTGATCTAGTACATGAGCTTGCACCATAGGTTTAAAGGGGGTAGGTGCATCTAGTACATATTTAGTTATCAAATTATGTAGGAACCCAACATATTCTACACCCATAAAATATTGAGCTCCGTCTATGGATTCATTGTTTTGCTCCTCCTGATGTTATTAAAATTTAATATATCCTTCCCCATGCCCTTCCCACTTGCTATAGGTTCTCTCATCACTTCTAGGTTCTAGATATTCTATCATCCTATGACTTCTCTTATTATAATACTATCTCTTGAGATCTTAGGTGTCAATCTACTTGTCCCCTTCCATTATGCTTCACCTACACATCCCCTTCTTCCCCATTGCATTTTTCATATGTGAAAGGACTTTATCCTTCCATTATGATAGTTTAAAAGCCATAATTCACCATTACTATCTTAATTTTTGTTCCTAAATAATTCATAAATGTTCCTATAGTTTCATGCAAAAATTAGTACTCTACTTCTTTAAAATAGGAGTATGTAGATACAATGAATCAAGCATATAACTATTCATCAATCCTTACCACCATTTGTCTACTACTCTAGCTCAAATGGCATTTAGAGTCTCAAGTATCTCTAAGTTCTCTTTCATCAACTCAAGGCATTATCCATAAATTCATCTTCTATGGGTCACATGAATATCCAACCATCGGTACACATGCTTAAGTAGTTCTCAAAATAAGACCTCATACATAGCATCATATAGATTGTTCTAAACCCACTTCCTTATCTTGTGTACTCTACAAGATGGGTGATTTAGTGCAAATATATCTTCCACCTATTGTAACTAGTGCTTGAGGTTCTCAAGAGAGTGTCAGAGCATTATTTTATTACACTATTGTGACAACAAAATTCAACATGGGTCCTGGCAATAGAACCAAAATGTTATATAAAAAGCGGTAGTTAATTCATCATTTATGGGTTAGGCACTTATTTGGTTGTTTAAGTTAGTTATAGAATAATTATGACTAGGTGATACCATAATATGTTCCCATAATTCTCAACATTTATCTCTCTTTTGTACTGACATCAATTCACACAAGGCACAGGCCTTATGTAGTCACCTAAAGTGTAATAGAGAAAAAATCAATGATTTAATTGGGCTAGTTGTGCCATGGTGCAATGCATCATGTATAATACCTAGTCAATTAAGAGAAGGATTTTGGTGGATTCAATGGTGAAGGCTAGTTCTGTGTGAATTCTGATGGTCTATAGGGTCAAGCCTAATTGGAGACTTAGTTCTAGTCATAGGGGTGCATTCTTTTATCAAGTTAAGTCTAATGATGTATAAGTGCTAGATGGGTCAAGTGGATGCTTTAACTTGAGGGCTCATTCTAAGCTTGCACATCAATAAAATGTAGGAACACATGTGCATGGAATATATATACTTAGTATATTGCATAGAGTATGCTAACATCATCTTTTACATAGGGATGCAATTAACAACATAAACCAAATGCTTGAAAATAATATTCCCAACATAACTAGAATGAATGCATAGCATTATATTTTCAATATAAATAACAATGTAAAGATGCATAAACCATATAACATCATGTCTACCATAACCATTCTTTGTCATTCATAAAATATTAGTTACATAATAGAGTCCATAGTTCTTAAAAATAGAGTCTATGCTTAACTAAACTACTTAATGGCCTAGAGGATAACATGTGAGCTTGGACACTAAAATTATGAGATTTAATAACATCCATGTTATTATTAATATAAATGAAGGTTTTAATAGTGTAGTTCTATTTTTAGAGACAATTATGTAAATATTTGATAAATCAAAATCATGTCCTCTACTCACTAGTTCAAGAATGGTTTTATAGAACACAAGAGTATCTCATTGCCATGGTGGAGAGTACACATCAGGTGCTAAGATAGAGCCTTTGTTGATAATTATTATATCTCCATCACCTTGTGTCCCTTATGTTGAGGTTTCCACATGTATACACTCCTAAATATGTCCTAAAAACTTAGGCACTAGTTAACCACCTGTCGGTTGGTGTAGGATGTGTATCGATTCCTCTAGTTGGAAAAAAAAGATACCAAAATAGCAATCATGCCAAGTTATTTCCTTATGTTGAGATGTATATCAAGTTGGCATGGATCTATACTTAGTAAAAATAGGGTCCCAATAATAATTCCATTACAACCAGTGTAATCATGTCAAGTGGACACTCAAGGTCCCCCCTTTAGTGGATACTCAAGTTTCCAATCCACCCTTCATTCTTAACACTTTACCTTCCATAATAAGCCTATTACAACCAGTGAAATCAATTTAAGTGCACACTTAAGGTCCCCCTTTAGTGGATACTCAAGTTTACATTCCACTTTCCCTTCCCCCAATTTCACTCCCTCCTTCCATTTTATTTATGATCCCTTCCATTCCATCCACATTGGTATTTAACATAACTTAATAGTATATAGCTATAGACTCATTGATCCTAATTTTAGTTCTAATAGTCATCCAAACTCTTGGGATAAGTACTACTTCACATTCATCCCCTTTCATCTTCCCCACCTTATCACCCTTGAGTGGCCCAACCCATTCGATTTATTCATTTAATGTTTTATCTCCCACACTTCCATTGGTTCTCAAATTTAGAGTTCTTATGTCTAATCCTCCATTGATATCACTTTCACCTCCTACACCCATAGTACACACATTCTTTCCACCTCTTCCACTTTTATAGTTTCCTAAAAAAAATCAATGGAGATAAGTTAGTAAAAAGTACTTGATATAAATGTGGATTTGCAAACTATTGGTTGAGATGAAATTCCATAGGCATATATCAAGTAATCAATGGTAACATCAACATAGGATTCAAAACTTGTCATAGTGCCTACTAGTGTAACATATTAAACTATAGAAACTCAAATAATAGTGTCTACTCAGCAATAAGCTACCCCTAGTTGGTTAGGAAAAATAATGTGAAAGAAACAAAAGTAGATGATTTCCCCAAATACACTAGACTTCAATTTTTCAAAGATGAAGAAATCTAAGTCTACTTCTAGGATCTTATCTAAAATAATATGTGATGATAAAGGGGAAAGATATGTGAATATTTTAGTCTCTCCACTAGAAAAGTACAAGGTATATCTTGTAGTGGGGGACTATCAAATATCCAAAATTCACCTTAGACATCTAATAAGGGAGGTTCTTAAATGCAATGTTCAATCTGGAATCAACTCCCTCTTTGAGATAATATATAGTGAAAAGGTTACTAAAGATAAGTTGAAAAATAATGTTGAACAACTCATGGATACACTAAATAAATTCATAAAGCCCATTCCATTAGTACAATCAGAATCAACACAACTAGCCACCCAAATCCTAGATCAGGTAATAATTGATGCAATGATTAAAATTGATAGCATGGGAAGGGATACTAAATATTGGTCTAAAGAAATAATTTCCAAGGGATATAAAAATTATTGATATAATAATGGATAATTATGAAGTTATTAGAGAGATAAGGACCACCCTAAGAGGACATGTCAATAAGTATGAGGGAGAAATACAAGGCTTGAATCTATATTATCCCAAGTTGGAAGCTATGGATTCAATCCATATGGACATCCTCGATGAAAATATATTGAGAAATGATGGAGAGAAAGAATAATTACATAGAGTAGCTCAATTCTAGATAAACATAATTATAAAGACTGCCCATAAAGCCAAAGTTACACATGATAAGGCTATTGACATGTTGTATGACATTGAATAAATGTTTAATAAGTTGTCATTTAGGCCAAAAGATAATGAAGATAACCTCCTTTCAATAGAAGAGGTTTAAATCAAATTAAAAGAAGTGGTTGAAAAGGAATTTGTAAAAGATATAGTCTTTACCTTGAGCTCTATCCACCAATACATCAATTATCAAAATAAATTGGATAAGATGGGTAAAGATATGTAGGAAATCAAGACTTTAAGGAGGGAAAATTTTGATAAAATAGCATATTGTGAGGTCTCCAACCTCTACTCCTTTGGATCAGATGAGGATAGAATACAAAAGATATTCAAGGCTTTTGACACATATGTTGATAAATTATAAGATGAGAAAGATAAATAGTTAAAAGAAATATTGGAAATTGATTAATACTTTTTGTTGAAAACATTCTCATCTATTATATTTTTAGTATCATAAAAAAATTGTAAAGTTGTATATTATAAAATTATAACTATATTTTATAGATATTTTTGAGAAAGAGACAAGTTTATTTTACACTTTATTTTTTCGTAGGTTGGAAATTGTAAAAATCAAAATTACAAATTACACTTTTCATTTTGACAAGTTGTAATTGCTTAAAGTTATAAATGAACGTATTGAAAATTATAATTTCAATTTTGACCAAGTGACATGACTTGCAAGTTGTAAAACTATCACTTTTAATTTTCAAGTTAGGTTTTTTCAAAAATTAACTTGAGTTATTTTAAGTTATATTTTTTAAACATTGATTTTATCTTTGGCATCGCCAATTTGAATGAAGAATTTTATAGCTGCATGGAGAAGACCTAAGGTAGTGCATGAAGAATTATTAAGCTTATCCATGACATACCAAGTTGAATATCACACACAACTCTTGCATACATTAGTCAAAACCATTTTACCAAGTTAAGGATGCCACAAATAGAATACCACACCTCTTTTTGCATGAAGTTCTAGATTTGCATGATTCCTGTACTGGGCATTGAAGTTTTTGATAACTACATCTCATTTATGAGATATTTTGTATAAATATAGGAATAAACACATATTTTAATCCATATTTTTTTTGTTAGTAATATTATTCTGCATTTTGAATGTATTTTCTACAAGTTGTAACTTTGAGAGCAAAAAATAATTGAAGATTTTCATTTCTTATCTAAGAAATCCCTATGTATGTAAATTATTTGAGTATTTTTGGATACTATAGTTCTTATTTAAATCACAAAAATTCATTTTTGGTATTTCATACCCTTATGAAATATTGTTTGATTAAAAATATAATATTATTTTTCATTTTATGAAAAATAACAAAATATTATGTCAAATTTCCCATTTGCATGAGTTTATGCTAAAAGAATTTTCAATATATTTTCTATTAAATTATGTTAATTAAGGAAATAATTAAAATCCACTAAGAATATTTTGTGAAATCACCATTTTTAATTTTTTAAAATTTCATTCTAAAACTCATTTCCCCAATCAAACCCTAGTTTAGGAGCAAGAACACTAAAAGAGAAAAATTTCTATAAAATTGGTATTTTATAAATTATACAAAATTTAGTGAGTCAAAGTTAGCATTCTCTATAGGTTAACCTAAATTCACCAAGGTCCCATAGTTTTGGAGTTTTTCCCATTGTATCATTAGGTCTTTGCATAGCAAGATACTACATCAAGGAACGGGTGTAAAACCTATGTGATAAGATATCCCATTCTCTTTGTTTGATATATTCATGTTTCATTATGAAATCAATAAAACTATTATTGTTATATTCAAAAACTTTATTACCTTGTGGATAATAATTTGAATAAAACTTGATAGTGATATAGTTATTATAGGCCCATTAAATAATTTTGGTTGATTAAAAGGTGTGACCATTATTTCATACTAAGAAAATCTTTGTTCTAAACTTGGTTAAAATATTTTCCTCAAGGAATTTGATTACATATTATGATCTACAATTCTTTTTAGTAACAAATTAAGTCCATATATTATAATATTTTATTTTTATTTGTAAGAAATTATGTCCAAAATATGAATTGGGATTAATACAATATTTAGACCCCATTACAAAAAAAATATCCTTCAATCATATGTTATAAATCTATGGTTCCATGCATTTAAATTTTCCCAAATACTTTACATTGATGGAAAGTTCTAATATGGTTGTGTACATATTTAAAAATAATAAAAAAATAATATCCCATTATCATTTATTTTGGGTTATGTCATTTCCTAAATGATGTTTAATGCCTTTCTTCTGATGAAAATTATTAATTATATATGTAGCTTCTTCTCTAGAAATGTATTTCAAGTAGATACCTTCATTTATTTTTGATACAACACTCCATTTTTATCATAAAATGTGCTGATTTGAGCTTGAATTCATTAATTCTTTTATTTATAGTTTAGGAGGAAATGTACCTATAAGTTCGTAATGAATAATTTGGATTTACCAATCACCTCCAAATATCTAAGGCCAGCTAAGTTGCTCGATGCAGATGCATGGATCAATTTTTGTAATCATATGAATGATTCCTTATATTCATACCATTTTTGTAAAACTTAATTTTAAATTCAAATTCTTATAACTCATTTATATAATTACCTCTTTATTCACCTAATTCATTATGCCCAAGTGTAATCCTGAGAGATGGAACTAGGATAATAGTTTATATCTTGTTGTACATAATGTAGTGCTTACATTTATTTACAACTTTTATCAAATAATACACTTGTTTGTTAATGATAAAATATTTAAAATTTTCATCTTTTAGTTTGGTACTCATAAAGGTGATAGTATGTTTACTATCTTTGATATTTTGTGTGATAAATGTTGGTATAATATGTTCAAATGCAAATGAAAATAAGAAGAAATCCTTGGTAAAATATGGAATTATCAAAATTGGGGCTTGAACAGTGGAAATTTTGATGTTTTGAAATGATTTATTTGCCTTTATTTTCCACTCCTCCTTTGGATCCTATTTTAATATCTCATTTAACTATTTTAAAATCTATACAAATCCATAAATGAATAAAATTTATCTTAACAAATAAATATTATAGTTCCTTTTTACTATTAGGATATATAATTAACATACAAAGATAGTTCTAATATAAGAGTGAGATGGCATGACAAGTTTATCAAGTGTAGACGATTCCAATAAGGACATTGGGCCCTACTCTATGATTCTAAGTATAAGGACCACAAAGTAAATTTGAGAACAAGGTGGCTTGATCTTTATGAGATTTAGGAAATACTTGAAAATGGATAATTTAAGATAATAATAATCAATCTGATAAGGTTCTCTTTGTTAGTTAATGGTCATTGTCTCAAGCTATATAAAAAACACTCTCTAAGGAAGCATTTATAAGTAAACTCATTGAAAAAGAACAACCTTACCTAGAGATAGATCTAGTTCATGAGAAGACTCTTCATAAACCACCACCCTTAAATTACCTTGTTCAAATACCACACATGAATTTCATCTCACCCTCACTTTCCATGAAGAAAAGGTAAGAAAGGAATCTCATATTGGTTAGTCTATTGAATTTAGGCAGACTAAGGGATAAATAAACATTTTGACTGTATAAATTTCTAGTTATTTAGGGTTTAAAAAGGTGATAAAAACAAATTTTAAAACCTTTAGGTGTTATTGGAAAACCTAGTCAGGGAACCATTTCTTTAGTTAACCAATGGGTAAATTAAAGGCCTTGAGCAAAAAATTAATTTACTAGTTTCTTGAGGATAAAAATAAAAAATAAGAGAGTGAGAAGTAAAAAAAATAAAACATAAGAAAAATAAATAATTAAATTGTCATTTTTATCTATTTTATCATATCACCTCCATAAATGTTATGCATATCCTGTAGATAGCTTTGTTAGGCTATCTCAGCTCACATCCTGATGTTATAGGTTACATATTTGTCTGTACATTCTCTTATAATGGTGTAATAGGTGAAATTATGGATGCTATAAGATGACTACTAAATTTCATAGGTTCACTCCTAGTTACTATAGGGTTAATATCATATGTTATGTGTTTTTCAAGAGATGCTAGACGTTGTGGTTCTAAGCTACAAAATTATGAAAAATGTTGCATGGCATTGATATAAGCTATATGAGGCTTCATATGTATACTTCAAATATTTAAATGATGATTCTTTGAAAAAATCAATTTCCAAAGGCTATTAGGGAACTACTACATATTATTCAAGGTGTTTTAGGTATTCAATAATAATCCTTTTTTATCATCTCACTAGTTTCTTCTTATTACCACACATCTATTTGACTTAGCTAGCTCAATCACTACACAATGAGAAATGAAAAGTGAATAATTAGATACATTAAACTCTAATTCAAAATTTATAAAGGATAAAACTACACTTGAAGGTGGTTTATAGTAACCATGAGTACCATATTTTTAAAAATCACTTCTAGCAGCCTTGAAGCAACACACCTGCTATAGGAAACTATATGTTCAGCTTCAGGTAGCTAGTCATCATTTCTATAAAAAGTAACATTATATTTTTAATATTCACTCCAAGTTCCACATGACCACCAATTTAGTCATAATTATTCACTTCATCACTCCATAAAATAGAAAATTCTTCACAATCCCATCCTACATGGATATTTTATATGCTATAGGACATGTTTTGGTCATCAAAACTAGAAATCATTTGTAAAAATATTGGTAAACCAATGTGTATAAAGGTAATGATTGCATCCCTTCTCTTGAATTTTTTTTCATTTAAACACATAAGCTATGTTACATGGTTATTTAAATTATTAATTCCAAATCTATGGGATAAATAACTACCAAATTATTCCTTTTTAATCCCACTTTTCACATCAACCTCTATCATTATCACTCTCATCACATTCAATAATTGCTTCAAATCTTCATGATCTATATTTCTAAGTCAGTCACTTGAGGGATATTGCCAACTCAGTTTGTACGATTCCCCTAAGGTTCAATGCATGATCTTAACCAATGATACAAGAACATGGAACATCCCATTAAGGCAAGTTATAGGTTATCAGAGTGTGTAATCAAGGAAAACATAATTATAGATTGTGATATATGAGGAATTGAGAACCATATAATAATATACATATCACATATCAAATAATTTACTATTTAATTGTTCCAAAATTGAAAAATATACCTTTATTTATATAGGAAAGATAAATTCAATAAAACATGGGTGGAGATGTAGTTAGTTGAGATATAATAGTCCTCAAATCCTTGAGATAGTATATGAAAACTATAGACATATTTCAACATGTCGGATGGATGAGCTACTTTGAGATATTGATAGGGTTTAATGGTGACACTGTAGAGGAGTTTGAAAAAACCCTAGTAAACTATATAACCACTATGAAGTGGATATAGGTTGAGATATGTGAGGAATTGATAGAATAAATATAGTATCACCATGGTAAGAAACATATTATTTAAGGAAGGATAAAAATTATAGTTTAAAAAAAAAGGTACATACACTCCTCCTTACCTTTGTTATGTAAAGAAGTTGTCTTGTATATAATTAAATAATTTATTTATGAGGGTAGAAATTCCATGATTTATATAAACCACTTCAAGATTATATAATTTATACATGCCTAGTTTATAATTAAACATGCTTAGGATAATGGCTTAAGATTACCAAAAAGGGAATTCAAAATATTTGTATCACCACTACTTAATCCAACTAATTATGATTTTTTTTAAGGAGATAAGACACTTGACATAATATAGGATGATTTATTATCCATGTATTAGATACTTAATGAGGAAAAAAAATAAGTGGATGGTAAAAAACATGAATAAGTGGTTGAAGAGCAACAAAACATAGCTAGAGAACAAAATGTTGAAGAACAAATAGAGGGTATTAAAAAAATAAAAAGAGAAGCCTAAGAGAAGGAGAATGAAGATGATTATAACACATTACAACTCATATTATTAAGGAAAGTATAAAAATAAGGATGTTCCTTCCACTTCTAAACCATGTAATACATAAAATATCTCATCTTTACAAACTCCAAGGAGATAATCTCAGAGGATCATGTTCAAGATATCCAAATAACATGCCTTTATAAACCTTGCTATAATTTATATTGAGAGTGATGAATTCCCTATACTATAATAATATTTCAATGAATATGAATAATATATTGGTATTATCTTATACCCATTCTAATTTTGAAGTTCCATATTTTGTATAAATAGAGCATTGGGGTACTCCTAGAGCTATAACAAAAGAAGAAATAATTCAAGAGAAAATCACTCATATAAACATGGATAAAAATGTAAATTAAATACTTGAACAAAAATAACAAGAAGGAAATAAGTTGTTGGATTCAATTATGTAAGTAGGAACCCTTAAGACATAGATCAAAGAGTTAAAGGCTAAAGATAATGAATTGGATGCCTTGGTTAGATTTGAAAAATAAGAGAGTATACATATGCAGGTAACTAAAGTTAAAATATACAAGTATGTCTATATAAAAGGAATAAATGTAATCTTCATTTATTTTTACTCAAAATGATTATACCTTCTCATCCATTTCAGTTCAAACATAAGGGTTGGGTCAAGAGGAATTCTTCTTTAAAAGAGAAATTAAAATTAATGCATTATAGATTAAATGGAATATTAATTTAAGCCTATTAAAAGAAGAAAATGAGGATTTGAAGAATAAAGATAAGGAATGAATCACATCTCAGAATACTAGAATAAAATGTTGAAGATATGAGCTAAGGAGTAGTACATCTCATGAATTGTGGACCCCCTACAAGGGTCTAAGTTGTATATCTTGAATAACAATGGGTAAAATTTTAGTTCATTAGGAATTTGGTATTCTAAAAGTGGTGATTGATCATCATTATTTATTTGAGTTATCTAATAATGTAAATATTGAAGATAAAAATCATGTTTGAGTATTTTGCATGCATAATTGTGTTATTCTTCATGATTTAACCCAAATTTGTATTTGGGTGATGTATTTTTGAGAGATTTTTCTTCTTATATTGTTAGTGATAATAAAAGAGGAAAGGAATTAGTTTATTTCCATGAAAAATTAAAGGAAAACACATTAATTATTAGAGGAGAATATACTCATCTTGATATCATATAATAAGAATGAGTAAAACTGATGAACATAAGAAAAGTAGTTGTTAGAACTAGGCAAGATCAAATTGAGGGTCAAAACCTATATTTAACCTTAATGAAAAAAATAGAAAATGAATCTTATAATGCATGAATAATCAAATGTAATGAATTGACTCCATAGTTTAAAAATAAGGAGCCATTTTCATGTTATAACTACATGGCAACACTCAACAAGGTTACCAAGTATACCATCCCCCTCTTTTCTAGGTTCCTATTATAGATTAGATAGGAAATAAATAGTTTGATGTGGAATATAAATGGAGAAAGTGGAGAAGGATATAAAACAACTTTGGAATTTTCAAAAAGTAGGGATCTAGTGTAGCAGAACAAATTGAGTTCAAGACACTTTGCTCATTTATACAAAGTTTTAGGTTTCTTGAGGAAGATCAACATGATTAGTTGGGGGGGATGGATTAGTAGTATGTTGATTATGGATAGTTATTATTACTTATGATCATGATAGTTAACTGGTAATTATCTATTTATATTCTATTATGATAAATTTTGATCATGATTATGTAGTTTACTTTGTTACAGTAGTTTATTATGGTTGTTTCATGATATGGCCTAACTACTTTTCATTTGTACTAAGGTGGATGTAATATGGAATCCACCCTCATAATTATGAACAAGGTTGGGTATCATTGGAGAAGATGGAGAATATGGAGACAAGTGGGGGATGAGATAATGAGATTAGAACCCTACACATACCACATATAATAAAAATTTGTTTGTTAATCATTAGTTGGTAAATATTGACTATTTCATTATGAATCATATTATTAATATATCACCTTTCTTGGAGTGATTGATGATCTTTTAATTCATATTTATTTAATCCTTGTAAGTGTGTTTGCATTTATAATATCATAGGATGGATGAGATGATTATATGTTTTATTATTCCACTATCTTAACAGTGATTTGTAAACTCATTGTGACTTTTAGTGACTGTGTACCCTATGGGTCGAATGAGTGTGGCATGTTTTTGTAGAGGTAAATTAAATTTTTTTGCTTGGTTTTACTTCATGAATATATAATCATCATAACTTGTGCTTCAAAATCCTTTTATGATAATTTTATGATGCAATGTCTTATTCCATTGACTTATAGATGATTCAATTTAAGATTAGTAAAGTATTGGTGAGTACAATGTCAACATGTTATTCAAAATAATTAATATATTATTTATTAAGGTAGATTGCATATTGTAAGGTTTGAGGACTAACCTGAGGACATGTTTGATTAATTTCAAGTCATAGTTATAATGGAAAAGGCTTGATAGTCTTATTGTTCAATGGTTTTACTTAGCTTAAGTTTGAGCTAAAGAAGGGTTTAAAAATTGAATCAAGGTATATTAGTATTGGCCAAGGGCATATTGCATGTGAAAAGGTCAATGGCTTAATATAGTCTATGATGGAAATATTAATTTTCATGACTATTTTTTTGGCATGTTTATATTAATCAAAGACCATCATGTAGATTTTAATGAAATTATTTCATTTGGTACATTTGGGAATATAAGGTTTCTTTGATTTGTTTGTTCTAGACTCTTGAAGTCATTATGGGAATCACATTGACTTTGTTTAGCTACCTGACTTGGTCACTATGGTTTTTTGACTAGTTAACTTGATTTTTGAGGATTTTGGGCAAGTTATCATGCGAGATTTAATAAAATAACTATGGAGAACTAGTGTTTGGTTAAAAAGACCTAGTTTTATGGAGTTTTTTGGGGAATTTTGGCATGCAAAATTTATAGTCAGAAGGATATATGGAGCCAAGGGGGTTTGGAGAAGAAAAGAGTGGACAAGGAGAGATGAGGAAAAGAAGAAAATAAAAATTGATCTTACACCATTTGGAAAAGAATTAGAGGTAGGGTTTGTTGAAAAATATCTTTTGGTTTTCATTATTGAAACATTATGTGAATGAAATGGATTTTGTCAGTGGTTGATTATATTAGGTATTGGAGTTTTGTTTATATTTTAAAATAAATATTTTGTTATATGTGGTCAACCCTAAGGATGGGTAAAACCCATTTAGAGGGTGGAGCACATAAAAAACCCTCTCCATTCGATATGGGCTATGTGTGAATTGTGTTATGTAGAATAATGTTGAAAATGAAACCTAGATAATGAACTAGGGTTTTCAAAAGTGTAAGGGTTTGGTGTTTGATAGGTTATACTTATCAATATGAGAAATACAATAGATATTTTGAACATATAATAATTTTTAGTTTTTTTAAAATGTCACAAGTTTATAATAAGATATATCTTACTATATTTCATTTAGTTGTCGAAGTGAAAGTTGATGCTTATTGGTGTTCTTAATCTTTCGCTAGTATTCAGTTGGAGGATTATTTATTTAAAAAATCTATGTGGATTAAATTTATACTGTACACTATCAAATGTTTGTCCATAGGAATATCTGTGTATTCTTTTGTAGTAATAAGGTTTGGTGTTATATACATATATATATATATATATATATATATATATGCATGTATATATTTATATATATATGTATATATATATATGTATATATATGTGTGTGTGTGTATATATATATACATATATATATGTATATATGTGTATGTATATATATATATATATATATATATATATATATATATATATAACACCAAACCCTATTACTACAAAAGAATACATAGATATTCCTATGGACAAACATTTGATAGTGTATAGTATAAATTTAATCCACATAAAAATTTCAAATAAATAATCCTCCAACTGAATACTAGCGAAAGATTAAGAACAACAAGAAGCATCAACTTTCACTTCGACAACTAAATGAAATATAGTAAGATATATCTTATTATAAACTTGTGACATTTTAAAAAAACTAAAAATTATTATATGTTCAAAATATCTATTGTATTTCTCATATTGATAAGTATAACCTATCAAACACCAAACCCTTACACTTTTGAAAACCCTAGTTCATTATCTAGGTTTCATTTTCAACATTATTCTACATAACACAATTCACACATAGCCCATATCGAATGGAGAGGGTTTTTTATGTGCTCCACCCTCTAAATGGGTTTTACCCATCCTTAGGGTTGACCACATATAACAAAATATTTATTTTAAAATATAAACAAAACTCCAATACCTAATATAATCAACCACTGACAAAATCCATTTCATTCACATAATGTTTCAATAATGAAAACCAAAAGATATTTTACAACAAACCCTGCCTCTAATTCTTTTCCAAATGGTGTAAGATCAATTTTTCTTTTCTTCTTTTCTTCATCTCTCCTTGTCCACTCTTTTCTTCTCCAAACTCCCTTGGCTCCATATATCCTTCTGACTATGAATTTTGCATTCCAAAATTCCCCAAAAGAACTCCATAAAACTAAGTCTTTTTACTTAAACACTAGTTCTATAGTAAGCCATTAAGCCACTATAGTAATAGGGTTTGGTGTTTATATATATATATATATATATATATATATATATATATATATATATGGGTCATTTACATACAACCTTGGGGATGGGTTTGACCCATCCATAGTGACAAATACGAATGGACCCATATTATGTATATTTAATGGCTAAGTATATTATGTATGGGAATGATTAATTTAATGTTAAAATGGTTGTGTATATTTTATTTTCTTGACTTGTAATATATATATATATATATATATATTGATTCATGTTTTTTATTGAAGTTGATTCATAGGAAATTTAGGGATTTGGATAGGATATATAGTTGTGTTTGTTTAACTTAATGAAGACTTAATTATATTGATCTAAATTCGGGTATTGTAAAGCTGAACTGTGCATTTGGCATAATGGTTTGAAATTTTATTAAATGTCTCTATAATTTCATTTATTTAAAATAAATGTGCTAGTCTATATATAATTTTTTTAGTTATTTTATTATAGAAAAAGGGTTAAGAGTATAGACTAGTAAAAATAGTCGAGCCTGTAACTATTTTGTGGTTATTGGACATTTGGGATTTGAGTTTGTATTTGGAAAATATTATTGAACCATTTATTTTCAACTAAGATCTTAAATTTTAATGGCTATTTTATATAGTGGTTTCAACATACTATTAAAGGAATTGTTGAAATACAAGTTGAAGTAAATTGTGTGTGTGTGTGTGGGTGTGTGTGTGTGTGTACAATTGAGTCATATATGTAATAGGAGTGTATGTTTATTAGCTGATGCTTTCTCTAGTATGATATATATTATATTATTATATATTTATATTATATTTAATTAAACTTTGGTTTTATTTCTATTAAATGAAACATATGACTTACTTGCAATTAAAACACTAATTGATGTGTTGGTAATTATTATATGATTACTTATTAGTAGTTTTGTTTGGATTATTATAAAATAATTAAAATTGAGGTTTTATTATGAAAAAGAGGGTTTTTTATTACATAAGATATAATAAGTATTTTTTATATGATTTTAGACTATTACATGACTATTTGGGACATAAGAATTTAGTATGTGTTAAATAGTATTTTATGCTATATCTAATCCTAGAAGAAATTTGGTTTATATACAATTCTTTATAATTTATGTCAGTGAATCAAACACTTAACTAGTTAGTTAATAACATAGTTTACCTTAAGTGATGCATTTAGTTGAGGATCATTAGTGCTTATTTAATTTTGTTATTGTGTAAAAAGAATTAACTTAATTCTAGTTAACCTTGAGGGGTTGTTACAATAAGAGTAATTATATATCTTAATGTAGTTTCCATTAGAGTTGGTCCCAACTAAGATTCTAAATGAATTGTATTGAAGGGAAGTGTAATGAGTATAAGATATGTTCGAGTATAAATTTTAGTTTATACAGGAGAAGATACAATTGTCAAAGTTCAAGATTATGAATATGAATCTCCTACCTATGTAGCCAACAATATTTCTCCTTTATCTTCTCATATTTTTTCATAAATGCTATGAAATATAGTTTTATATATTTAAAATTGATAATTGTTATTTTGAACAACAAATTAAGTTTTTCCATCAATTTCTTGTGAAACACCATAGAATCTCTAAAAGAATAATTTAGTAGTTTCAATTGTGTTCATTTTTCCTTAGAAAAAGTAATCAATTGGATTAGTTGATCTCTATTTCCAAATACTATACTATGAACTTTTATCTTTAAAATGTTGGCAGTAATTTGAAGCAGATAATCAAAAATTGGCCTAGTTACTACATACCAAAGTGGTGTGTATATGCTAGTAATGTGAATATATCCAAGTATTTAGATGGATTTTTACTCTTGGCTCATCAATTTTCCAACCAAATCTTACATTTATTTATGTAATTACATTATGTGATCCCTCTTATTGCTCATATAATTCTATGCCAAAGTGATGTTTGGAAGTTGAAGTAAATTTAGATGTTGATATAAATATTGTCTTATTGAATTACTAATAAAGTGTAATTTGGCATCCAGAATATTTATATATTATTATAAACTCACCACATTTCCATGTTATAAAGGGTCTTAATAGAAATCTACACATTTTTAATATGTCCCTTGGGGGATCTATTATACCTTGTGCCTCCAATATTTTATTAGTTTGTTGTAGGCTAGGAAACATATTATTCAAGACTCTTATAGTGGCACCAACCATAGAAATTGGATCCTCTAGGATCTCATCTTCCTCTCCACACCTATATTTCAGCTTATTTTTTAGTGAGAATATCTCTTATTCTCCTATATATCTAAATATATTTCCTCCTATCATGATATTCTCCTCCTCACACTTTTTAATCTATTTGAGGTCCCTTTGAATTATATATTCAAATTAGGTTTATCAATTATAACCAGACCTTTTTTGTCTAATTTAATACTTGAATTTTTTGTATCCATGTAGGAGTCACTAGAAATTCCTATTATAAGGTCTAAGTGGCAATGGGTAAGGTGTTTTGTGATGGAGGCATGAGAATGGAAGAAGATGAGGGAATTTTTGGAGGTGGCATGAGGATTGAAGGGTCTAACAAGGGAGAAAAATTGAGATTCATGGATGGTGAAGGGAAAGGTGAGATAACCATATTCTATTTAGACATTTGGTCCCTATGGGAGTTTGTAGTACATAATTTTGTAGGTTGGGAAAATCATAGCGTGATACTTTTGTTGACTTTGTCTCAACACCTTACATTATTGATAACCCCAATTAGGTAAAAAGGTTTAAATCTAAAGAGACTATGGTTGAAATTTATTAAGACACTAAATTTTAAAAATGTGGGCTAGCTAATGTGGTTTTTAAGCTAGATGTATAAAATAGACTATCAAATAGTAGCTTGTGTTTTTCTTTTTAATAATTATGAAATGGGAATATAATTTATAGTCATGGGGTTAGTGGAAGAAGTATTAATGGTATTGACTAGATAATATAATCCATTTAAGTAGTGGAAATTAGAGGGAGAACTAGAGAAATCAAAGTAATAGATGATAAAAGGGGACATAGTTACCTATTTTGAGTCTTGTGGAATGATCATAGGAGGAATAAATAGAGCACATGGTGTAATGACTAAAGTTACAACTTTTGTGCCTTTTTATCCCATAACCTTGTCCATACTAAGGGTTGGGTATTTCTTTTAATTATATACTTACTTTGTATTCTAGGTATGAGGAGGTCTAAAATTTGGAGTTCTAAAATTTCCCTATGGAGGTAATTTCTAAGAAATATAAAATGTATCCTCTCCCTATAGGTCATCATCATATTTTTCCTCTAAATCCCCATCTTCTACAAACTCATCTAGACATTCTTCTTATGGGTATTTTTACACACTCATCTTCTATATTAGGGGAAAGGATGTCTAGAGATAATCTTGAGTAATGGGGTGGCCTCTCTTCTTCTTGTGTGACCTTATGATTTTGTACAAAGGAGGATAATACCTTTTCACATAAGTTTCCATAAGGGGAGAAATAAATATATTTAATAGATAAGGATAAAGTGAATGGCTAACTTCTATATCCTAGGGTGGTGGAGTTGTGGTACCCACTAATGTAAATGTAAAAGTGAATTTTTGTACTAAGGGTATACCTATATCTATAGTTTGTTGTCCTACATCCTTTGGATTTGAAACATTATTGAGGACCCTTGATTTTAATTTCATATTAGTTTCTTCCTTTTTTTCACCTCTAATTAAGGTTTCTCAAGGGATTTTCCCTCTTGCTCTATCTTGATTACATTCCCCCTCATTATATATGGCTCATCTTGTATCATCCAAGCAATCCTCATGGACATCTCAATATTCCTCATTATTATGTGGACTTTAGAATAATCTTTAGGATTTTTTTTAAAAAAATCATGAAAATATTTATAATGTTTATATTTTTGTTTGAATTATGTTTATAACTTTTATATGTTGCATTATTACCCTGTTATGTTCTTAGAATCTGAATTCAAATAGTTTAAACTTGAAATAACCGATGTGTTTTGGGGTTTTAGCCAATTTTTCCTAAGTGTCTCATGATACTTAGATAATATGGCCCTCCTCAAATTCTCATCTACACTATTATATAATTGATAAGATATATACAACTCAGCTAATTTTATATGAGCATGCCTAGGTAGATATAACAAGGCCACTAGTTTACCCTCAAATATTATAATTATATATTATGGATAAAACTAATAGTCATTTAATGAATTGAATGATCTCTTTATTTCTTTAGATATTCTTGTCATCAGATACTTATTTATTTCTCTTTAGACCATAGGACAAAAAGTATCGATTATCATCTACATATGGTCCATGTACTTGTATATATGGAGATGATCAAATTCATCACATAGCCATTTTTATCATTTTATCTCTTAAGGAGGGGTTTTGATAGGGCTGACAGTCCCATAGGTGGCATCTACCAAATATGAAAGCATGCAAAAATTACACTTTGCTCAATCATGCATGACCCTCTAGTTTTTTAAATTGAAAATTATGATTATTCCAATGGGGGAATGACCTTTCATTAAAAAATTATAGATTAAAATGGGATCCAAACCTAATTCACATGAGTTATATTCAAGGATCCATGTAGCCTATTCAATAGGGCCATCTAAATTCAAACATTGGGTATGAGTTGCGTAATTGGGACCTTCTTATTAATATCAAATGTATTGGGATTTTGACCCATATTATTAGGTTAACCTAACACTTTTATCTTTAAATAACTTATTAACTACTTTCTAGTTGTAAGGGATATCTAGTTTCAATAGTGTATAGAATTTTCCAAAGGCTAATCCAACTAAAAATGCCACTAGTTGATCTGCACCACGAGGCTAAGGACCATTCTTTCAATGGACAAACAATTTTTAGTTATTTAGAGTGAATGGACTCATATAATTTAGAATGAAACAACTAAATTAATTTAATGGAATAGAAGTCTTATTTATAGGAAATCTAACTTTTATTCATTAATAAAGAATAGGGAAAACTTATACAATATGGTATATTGCATGTTTTACAAATTAGATATGTGAAGCATGATTTATATGTTATGACTAGGTGTAAAATTAAACTTTTTAACTGGATGTGTAAGTTAAATATTTATATACTATAATAGAAGATTAGTTACAACCATTTTTAGTTACCAAGAAGATAGTTGTGTCAATTCATCTTCTAGGTTGAATGATGGTTGGTGAACCCTTTGAATCATTTTACTGAGGTGAGGTGACATGTGGATATGTTATGGAATCCAAAATTCATCTAAACACCTACAAATATGAGTTGAAATTCATGACTATGAGTCACATGGGGTTGCAAGTTGTGAAGAGCATGAAAGTAGGCAAAATAGCACATAACTTGTGTAATGCATAAGTATGCAAGATGTAGAATAGAAATCAAAGGTGCACTAAATTGTAATTTTAATGGGTGAAAATTAATTGGGATTATCATGATACTATGTATCATATGGTAATATGAGTTACGAATTGTGCAATCATGAGTTCATAATGTGGAGTGTATAGGGGTTATTGAATAGAAGTCTCTAATACAGCACGAGGCTTTTGTGTATGATTATGATAAAAATTCAAATAAATAATTCAAAATATTGGGTGAGAAGTTCATGCCCTACATAGTGGAATGAATGAGGATTAAGCTTAGTTTCATGGTATCTATACACTGATCATTCAACCTTTCTTGAAAGGTAATGATCTCCATTACATTAGTGCATAGTTGTGAAAACTACACCTGAAGTTATTATGAAGTGAACCACTTTGATCAATCAACATATTTCCCAAAATTTACCACTTTGAAAATTTGTTGTGTGCCATGGTGGGTGTCTGTGTCTATCACTTCTATAGTCTTGTCATTATATAAAGGATGTAATTATTCTAAATCCATATTAGAAGGATGTTATGTCACTATTATATTAAGAAGTGGTAGCGTAAGGTTTAATAATTTCCACATTGAAGATTGGTTAATTGCCCAAGTATTGAGGTAGATCAATAATAAAGGAGTTCTCACTAGCTATGTGCAAAATGGTGTAAGGACCATAGTGTAGATGCTTGATCTTCTAGTTTGGACCTTTGAAGTGCTCTTTATGAAGTTAAAACTAAAATTTATCACCAAATTATAATACATAATGTGTGTGATGTGTCATGGTATTCCTTGTACTCATCTTAAGTGTGAGAGAGAATCTACTAAACCTACTGGTGAATAGACTAGATGTGGTGTAAAAACCTCTTAGCTTTATTTACATCCCATTCCTAGGTACATGATAGGAGATGTCTATAGATACTAAAGTTTAAAACCCAAGATGTATCTAGAATGGGCTGTGTCCAATAGATATATGAAGATAACTATTTCAAGTGTGTTGAATGTATAAGATATTGTCATCCTAGGTGTGAGCATATACATGGTTGTCCATTTATATAATATGAACAAGTGTGTGATTGACCAATTTAGTTTAACTATCTATTTGAGGATGAAAATCCATTGACTGATCTAGCTATATACTAATAAATTCTCATAATGCTTTCCAAAATTAACTTACAAGGTGTGGATCATAGCCATAGATGATGGATGTGGGTAACCTGAAATGAACCCAATCATGGTTAAATAATGCTTATGTAGTGCTATCTATGTTAATGTATTTTATTCATGTAACCATGATGGCCATATTAGAGATCCAATCCACTACAATAAATAAAGCATCATGTTTCCCTCTCATCATAGACAATCTAATCATGAAATCCATGTTAATATATTCCCATGGTCTAGATAGAACTAGTAGAAGTATGTAAAGTTACAACTTCATGTTCATGGGATTATCAATGTAAAAATGAATGTAATACTTGATGTGTCACTTCATATATGTGCTCATGTATGATCATTATAAGGGTAACTGCAATGTGGCTAGAGTCATTGTTATGTTTAAGTGTCCCAATATCTTGGAATAGTGCATATCCTAGATGAGTCAATATCTAGGTGTGCCATATGAAACATAGAGATGTATGAGATTATAGAGAAGTTAGTTAGACAAATAGAAATCTTGAACATATGTACCTTATTCAAGGGTAGTTTAAGTTACTATGAATTTATAATTAGTTGAGTAGAGAAGAACCTAGTCTATGAAATTATGACATGTGTCTAACAATATGATGAGTACATGAACTAGTGGTCAGCTAAGGTAATTTATAGCCTTATTATCCTTCCCTTTATTGTAATTGATCATAAGATGAAACTATTCTAGGTAAGTCATCCATTTAATATGGAATGTATTTTCCATCTTATTTTGTAATTATATTTACTGAAGTGGTTTATGGTCTGAATGAAAAATTATCCCCTTCCTAAGATTGTAGTGTCATTATTACTTAATTATTTGAAAAATATCATATAGTTACATCATAGGTGGAGTACCTTTTCATTATGTCAATAAATATCTCAGAGTGGTATGCAATCATATGCCCATATTGCATGAGCACTGTATCAAGTGTGTAGTTAGACACATCAATGTGTATTTTAAAGTTTTGTATAATGTCATGAAATGTGAAAATAGGTGTTACATAGAGGCATTACTTGATTAACTCAAAAGTGTGTTTTTTCATGTGTCTAATCAAACTTAGATCTGGCACATGTGAGTTGACTAAGAGTCCAAGATATGTGCAATAAACCAAGGATGAATCTATGGTTAAAGTTTTCAAGTCTAAGAAATCTCCTTAATTATGTGAGATTGTATGGAGTAGGCCAATATTGGATCACTTTTATCTTATCTAGATCTCTATTTGTGTAATATTTAAATTAAAATTACTTTATTACATGTGCTTGATGTAAACAAGTTATAGATTAGGTATCATAGGGTAATATCTTAAGCTTAGATATCACTTTGTGAATTGATACAACTTTGATAAATAATTGGTCATCTCTATATTCCCTTTCATCAAGAGTTAATTTATACTCATCTTTGTATGGTCAAATAGCCTCAACCTATGAGTAAATGGTTGAAAAGTGTTTGAATACTTTTTTCATTCCATATAGACAATTTTATTAACTTGTGAATTCATTGCTTGAAAATTGGAAAATGTAATTTGATTTGACTTTGGTACATTCCATATAGACAATTTTATTAACTTATGAATTCATTTCTTAAATCCTTCATGCATGAGAATTAATTTATAAAGTAATGGTCTCTGTCACTTGTTCATACCAAATTTAATTTTATTTTATGATTTACATTTTCATGGATTTATTTAACATGCGAGACTTTTTTGATGTCTATTAATTACTTAGTCATCCCTTTAAGTTTTATTATTTGTGTATTCATGTATAAGTATGAATATAGCATTAAATCGTGGCCTTTATATTTCCTATTTAAATCTAACTTTTTCATTGTAGGATGTGTGGTGTATTTTTTATTTATCTCTTGATTTATACATGTCATTAACTCCTTGGGTCATGCTGTTGTATGGAGCATAGAGGTGATGATATATGGAACGACACATGGTATATAAATATCAAGGAAAATATACATGAAACAATCAAGGAATGGCATGTGGTAATTGACTATGTAAAGGGTGATATGTGTTAATCCATCACTATATCACTTGGTTTGTATTTGCTAGCTCTATCATTTTATCTATTGGCATTTATGTATTGAGATGATGACACATGGAATGATCTCATTTATTCACTCCATCACTTGTCTTTAGAACTTAGATTTCCACCCCAATGAGATGGAGACACATGGAATGATCTATCTTATTTATATGGTCATCCTTTATAAAACTTAAAACCTTGGGCTAAGAGCTATGATGGGGTGTAATGAAGATATATGTCCAAAATTTGTGCAGTCAACTAAGCGTGGGACATTATAGCTAATTTTTATACCAAAAATAGGTGATAAATTGAGATGAATGTGGATGGAATGATCTCACTTAGGAAACATGTCAATTTTTTTAAGTCTAATTCATTTCAATGTACTTAAATTTTTTGATGAGTATGTGACACCTATTCACTAATTTTGATATGTAAAACATTATAAACTTGAAAATCAAATGGCTAGATTGGTTAGTCAAATAAGTCAAATAAAAATGAAAAATAACATTTCAATCAATTTATGCCTCTATTTTAAGCCAATATATATAAATTAATTCATAGATAAAAAAAAATTTGGATTGGTTTATTCAGGTCCAAAAGTATTTTAGTGTCAATTTATATCTTTATGGGAACTGAACTTAGGATTTTAAAGGGTACAATGTCCCAATTTATTTTTTGTGAAAATGAGGCATGTTGGTCACAAAAAATGGTTTATTAATGGAGAAATACTTGAGTGTTTTAGATATCCAAATTTATGGCTTAACTATCATGACATAAATATTATGGACATAGATTACACCATGGCTAAAAGTATAAATTTTCAAGTCCTACTCTCAAATCTAGTTCAACTTGGGAATGACCCTAGGCTATGGGTTACCTAGAATTGGGTTAAACCTCTAGGATTTTTAATGAGGCTAGCTCCTCAGATATAAAAATATAATACCTTTTACTAAACCTATGTTATTGGGATGAAGAGGGAGAGAAATACATAAATGGAAATCTATACTAAATGTGGTGATGCACCAAATATCTAATGATCCACTTTCAGCTTAGACATTTTTATGACTAATAATGAATTCAATCAAGACAAGAACTAGTTAGATTCTATGATAAGGTTGTAAGCATGAGTATTTTGTATGGAGGTTGAAAGGAGACCTACAACTTGAAGGATAGGAAGAGGTAGGTATATATAAGATAGTGTGGATGTATGACACTTCAAGAGGAACATCACTAGTTAACACTTCATACAAACTACAAGAAACCAATATAATTGAATCAAGGTACATGAATAACATATAAATGATAAATAGAAACATACACTCTACACATCATAATTGAATTAATCGCACTTCACATTTAAATAAAATATAAAAACTATCTTATATTTCTTCAAGAGAGTGTTACAAAGTGATTTTGGTTGAACTTTTCTATCTCTAGTCGAGGGATGCAAAACTAGAGCTCAAAGCTAGTATTTATAGGAAGAAAAAGGTGAAGAAAGAGAAAAATGGCACTGAAGGGATAATTAATGAGCCAAATATCATTCAAAATAAACATTTCCACAATCCTCCTTGAGCCTATTCCTATATTAATGTCATTCAATCCTTTTTTGATGTGATGGAATATATGAAAATTAAAACAAGTTATAGGGAACAATCTCAGCTACCGCATGAACCTTGACCTCCTCTGTATCAAATTACTTTATTACAAGTGAAAAGTCTTCATATTTAGGACCATGCCCATGTCTACTTTTAGTAGTTGTTTATTA
Source organism: Torreya grandis (assembly GCA_037957365.1). Lineage (NCBI taxonomy): Eukaryota > Viridiplantae > Streptophyta > Pinopsida > Cupressales > Taxaceae > Torreya > Torreya grandis. The sequence continues at coordinate 916,574 of JARHVA010005295.1, forward strand.
AGAGTATGGCTTGGGATGTTCTTCCATTAATTGCATATATCTTCCTTTAGATTGAAATGTGAACTTGGGCCTACTATAGATTAAAAACCAATTTAAAATATTATTTTTCCTATAGTTGATGCATCCATCTCGACATATCTATATTTTATGAATAACTAGTAGCCCACCCTAGTCTATATCAGGTCTAAAAGACCTATTCTATCCCTCCAGAGTCTTAATGGCATCATTTGATCCCAAAATATCTACTCTTAGTCCAACCTAGATCATGGATGAGTTTGGTTCCATCCATACTTGCTTGGCTTGGTTGAAAACTATCCCTTCAACCTTCATCAAAAGTCATAGGCTTGCCCTTTTTTCTCATTGTCTATAAAAAACCAAATCAGCTTATTGACATTGTGACTCATCTCATACCATCTAATATTTGTTTATCTAAATTACTACTAATCATTGATTCTTTACTAGTTTAATACATTATTGAAACTTATCAATCATGACCTTACACTCAATATCTATTTACTCTTTGACTTGATTGCATGTTAATAGATATAAATCCATGAATGAATATGAGCCATTGATTTGTTTGGGTCTATTAACCTATTAGTCACCACGCACCATTGGATCTTCTTTATGATTGAATTTTGATCATTGATCTTAATTTTTTGAAGCCAAATGGCTATTTTATGGGGCTTAACTTTGAAATTTCCATTATTGTATTTGATGTCCATGTGAGCATATTTCACATTCAAATGATTATTAGTGAGATATTTAAACGTTAATGATTATTTTTTATGGCTTGAATTTGATGTTCGCATGATCACCAAATGATGTCCATGTGACCATCCCTAACATCTACAATCCCATCATGCTTTAAACTCCAATAGATAATTATTGATCTCAATTTTGAAACTTGTGCAAACATCATACTTTCTAGATCAACTTTGAATTCTTGGATCAAAGAATATCCCCAAAACAATTCTATTAGAACTTTTACATCAGGCATATTAATAAAATATTTGTGCCAAGACATTTCATCAAGCCTTTTTTGGGACACTTTATTCAAAATAAATAAGGTATTCAAGACATATGTTGTGGATAAAATGTCTGAAAGAATTTACCTTCAGGACTTTAACTTAACTTTTGATGTGGACAATTTTCTTGAAACAATTAGGTATTTAAGAAACTTGTTGCATAAATTTTGCCTAAAAGAGATAAGTTTGAGGGATCTTCACCTTCAAGACATTTGTTGCAAAAAAAATATCTAAGAAAAATTGGTCTTCAAGGAGATTGTTGTGGGGTAATTTTCCCAAAATAATTTGTGCTTAGATTTTTCATGGAACATTTTTCATAAAACAATTTAGGTCATTAGGGTTTTTGTTGTAGATAAAATTTCCAAAAGAAATTTGGGTCTTTATAATTTTATTTTAGATAAAATGTTTTAAAAAATTCCCAACACTTAGAAAAAAAACCCAAAAGAATTATCTTGTAGGAAATATTAGTTACTTAGCCAAATAGAAGATTTGAATGAATTAAACTTATCCAAATAAATGGTTTTGCACTTATATTTTTTTTAAACCTATAGGATCTTCTAAATTTATTCTTGAAATTGGTACTTGACCTTTGAATGCTCAAATTAACTATGAAAACCTAAAGCTTGTGCATACTTGCTCCATGACTTAGAACTGCTTTAATCACCATGAGAACCTACTTGGACCCTTTACTTCACTCGATAGACCTGTCCCTCATAAATTGACAAAATATACTTTAAGCAAGATTAAAGCATTTAAAAACATTTTCAATGTATGGGTGATCTCTCTAAACCACTCATTCCATCAATAACTTGGCCCATTTTCTTAAATTTGTTTCTAGGCAAGATCTCTATGTGGCCCAAATGTGCCCAATTTTTGGCAACTCAGTTGGCTTGACTAGCTTATTGGTCATGGAATCTAGAATTTAATCAAGCTCATTCATGATTACTTAGACAAATGAATCATTATTTTAAAAAATACTCTACCGATCTCCTTGAAACATATTGACATAATGAGACACATAAACAACAAGAAATCAACAAAAAGAAGAATAACTACCTAAAACAAATAAAATAATGTGCACGGGCATTTGGAGAAAAAATAGACCTATCTACCTATATATAAATATCATTCATGATATGATACTAATAATATAACTTAATATACCTCTTATTCACAAGGATGGGAAGGCTCTCTCTATTCAACCTAGCAAGCTCAAAAGCATTGCTCTCCTTGTAATTTATGATAAGATAAGGTCCACTCTATAGACTGTCAATCTTGGAGTTATTTCCTTGTTTTTCATGGTCCTCATACCATTTGAGGACTATATCACCTTACTAAAATGTTTTTGATGAATATATCTTATCGAATGACCTCTTGACCTGGTGCTAATTAGACCACATGATGTGCAAGCTCTAATGTAGGAAGCTCAAGAGATATACATAATTTGGCTTCTTTCCCATAGATAATGAGGTATGGGGAGTGGCTATTAGTGTTATTATGTGTCACTCTATCTAACCATATGGTAGTTCTTAGCCTCGTATGTCACTCTTTATGACTATCCTCTATAGTTTTTTTGATAATCCTTAATAGGTTCTTATTGGTGGAATCTGCTAGTCCATTTCCCTATGAGTAATAATTATAGGATGCCTTAAGATAAATTACATGTGATATAGCCCACTCACATACCTTGATACTATTTAAGGCCAATGCATTATAATAAATGAGTGTAGATAGCACACCAAATCTAGTCACAAAGCTACCATAGAAGTCCAAAACATAAACTTCATTAGCCTCCTTGAGGGAAAATGCTTTGACCCACCTTGTAAAGTATTCTGTATCTATTATGATTCATTTATTCCCTTTAATTTAAGGGTTTATATCATTCCTATAAAATCTAAGCCCCATTACATAAAGGGTTGCTCTACTTGTATGGGTTTCATGGGAAGGGCACCTAGCTTCTACTTTCCAGTAAGCATTGCACATTTTGGGAATTTACATACTCAAGAGTGAGCATATCTAAACATTATGGGCCAAAATTACCTATATATAATGATTTTTGAGGCTATGGTTTTGGTAACAAAGTTCCCACTAGCTAGACCATCATGGAACTACTCAAGTAGCATGTCTATTTGTCATGATTCCACACACCTCAAAATCATGCCTCTTATGTCTCTCTTGAAAATAACTCCATCTATCAAGACACAAGGTATACTTTACAACTTAAAGTTCCTTATTTTAGATCTATCTAGACCCATAAGACATTGGTCTGAATTGAGAAATATGGTTATGCCATGTGTCCAATTGAAGGGTGTGTTGTCTGCAGCTACCTGTTGGCTATCATGGACATCAAATGCTTGGTATTTATCTTTATTTACATATAATTTAAGGTACTCACACAACCTTCTACCCCTCACAATATTTATAACTCCAACCTTGAGGTCATACTCCTTGCATTTTATCACCCATCTAGCCCTTTTCTCATTTAGGTCTTTGTTGAGTATAAATTTATTAATACTTGGGTGTACCACCACGAGTATGATATTAATATTATATACCATGTGTCTACACTTATTCAAACCTCTCACTAATAAAATAAAATGCTTCTATAAAAATATATACCTCTCCTCATTCCCCTTAAAGGCCTAACTAAAGAAAGCAATAGGTTGTTTTACACCTTTCTCATTTTGTTACATCAACATGGTAGAGATTGCATCAAATGTAGAGAAAGCATACAAGTATAATTCATTGTTAAAATTAGGGTTAATAAGTATAGGGGCATGAGAGATGGCCTCCTTGATGGACTTAAAACTCCTCTTACCTTCTTTGGTCCATGTAAACTCTTTTGACTTTCTTAACATGTGTGTAAGAGTCTTGACCATCTCCACAAAGCCTAGAACAAATCTTGTAATAAAATTAATCTTTCCTAAAAAACTGTACAGACCTTTTTTGTGCTTCGGCAAGGGTAGAGATAATATGGAACCAAATATTTCAATTTCTATGGAAATACCATCCTCGGACACTACATGACCTAATAATCTACCCTCATGAGCACCAAATATGAATTTTTTTTGGATTCAATGACACACCAAACTCTCTATATCTTTTAAATACTAACATCAAGTAACATGATTAGTTGGGTCCTTTGAGAAAATAGTGATGTCATCTAAGTATATGAGCACCATGTCATTGATCAAACCTTCAAAAGAAACATCTATTTCACTCTAAAAAGTTTCTCTAGCATTAGATAGTCTGAAGGGCATTTTTATATAGGCATAAGCGCCCCACTTTATCGTAAAGATAGTCTTATGCCTATCTTCTTCCTTGATGATGATCTGATTATAGCCAGAGTATCCATCAAGTAATGAAAACCTCTGAAAACCTACCACCTTTTGAAGAATCTAATTTATTAAGGGTAGTGGGTAATAGTCTTTTAAAGATACCTTATTGAGGTCCCTAAAATAAACACATAAACATATTTCCCCATTCTTTTTCTTCACTAGCACAAGGTTTTCCACCATGAAGAATGTTTTATGGGGAATATGATATTTGACTCAATAAACTTAAATATCTCCCTCCTTATCAAATCTTCCACTTTTGGATTGATATGCCTTTAATTCTACTTGAATATTCTTGCATTGCTCTCTAGTTCAATGGTATGTTGTGAAAGTTTGGGTTGAAATCCCTTCAAATACTTGTATTCCCATGAAAATACATCAAAAAACTTTTGGAATAGATCAACAAATGTATCTCTCTCTTCTATTGTATATATCTTTCCCAAATTCAACAATTTTCCCTTAAAGATCTCTATCCTTTCATAATGTTTCTATTTTGTTGAGATACATGTCTTACATTTTCTCACTTGGTCATCTTCATTAAATATTATTTCCAATTTCATAAGCCCCTTAGTTAACTTTTTAGATATCAGTTATACTATATGATCATCATACTGGTTTTGGAACTTATTTTGATTCTTATGGTAGAATTTTACCTCCTACATTAAAAAAAATATAATTTGATCATCATTATCAAACACTTGCCAACTAAACTCATTATTAAGTACACTTGTCCTAAATATGACCTTGATCTTTCCTTGGCTCTAGTTACATTTGACTCCATCTACAACCTCATACTAATCTCTAATGGTTTCAAGCCTATCTACATGTTGATTTGGCTCTCTTGGTATGGATTGTATATTAAATGCCAAGAAGTATTGTATTAGATCCCATACATGATGATTGTAGGCTTTTAGATGATGGTTCTTGACTATATCTATGCCATTCAATTATTGCATAAAAATCTCATTTTCACCTTTGACTTGAAGAAGTATAACACCTCTTCTTCTTTCCTCTTTCAATCCATGTAAAAGAGCTTCATATTTAATTATGTTTAAGTACAACTAAATTGGAATCTTACATTTTAATAATACTTATAACTTTAGGGTGAAACCAATATTAACCCATCTCCACTACCATTTTTTGACCTTGATCCATCAAAGATTAAGGTCTATATACCATCTTAATCTTGAGTGATGTTAGTTAAGCAAAGTATAATAGCTCCCTCTTTATGCATATAATACACCCCTAATTCTACTTCTTCAAAATTGCAAAATGGATCAAATCCATGGTTTTTAGTTACCTATTATTTTAGATATAAGTCTGAAATGCCCTCAATATGATCATGAGGCTATTGTTTACTAACATTTTTATCCTCATCAAATATTGTGTAGTTGACATTTACAAGGTTGGGAATATAAGGCTATAGATGGAACCTAGAGATAGGTTAAGACCTAATAGTGACCTTATTCTGATATCTAGTCTTAAAAACCATGTATGACCATTTAGAGTATAAATATCCCCTAATATTTATAGTAAAATTCCTAGATAAGCATAGGGAAAAATATGGGGGTAGGTCTATAACCATTATATCTTGAGTGATGACATAATTTAGGCAGGTTACCAATGTGATATTAATATATTTCACTATGCCTATCATTTTAGTTGGGGAACCATCCAAATAGATAACACCCTTTTCATTAGAGACATATTTAAGCCCAAGATTAGCTATTATGGCTTTAGGCATAACTGAGTTGAAGCACCTAAATCTATCAGATATTTATGCATTAAATAGTCTCCAATGGTGACTGATAAACAAAAAGGAGGAGGTTTAACAACCTTGGTGGGACTAAAAAAATTATGGACTTGAATTTGATTAATAACTTGATTAGGAACCTGATTAAGACTAGGCTAACTACTATTTGTAAAAATAGTGTTCACGTTTTCAGCTATCCCATTCATATGAGAAGGCTTGGAGAGTTCTTTCTAAAGAATCTCTTTCTATCCTATAATGGATAGAGTATCATACATATAAATAGTGACATAATCATTTTATATGATCCAAAATATTGAAAGGAAAACTAGTACCTTTGGACTTCACCTTGGAAGTAGAAGCATCACTTGATACTTGAGTGACATGAGGAACAAAAGGAGACATCTACTATTGTCTCTAATGTTGGGGTACTTATTGAGTTACAAGATATTTAGAATCTACATTTGAAGTGGTTGGATACTAATTAGTTTATGTAGGTGTTGAAAAAGCCATAGGCCACCCCAAATTTTCATCTATAATTCTCCTTTTATCACTTGTATGGGATGTAACTAGTCTATTCGGCCTTTATGTAGTCTTTCCCATGTTTGTTGCTACATGTTTGAACATATGTTCCCCTTATTGAAATTTTTTGCACATGATGTCAACTGGTATGTTACCTATGCTTCCTTTCTATTAAATTTAAGCTTCTAATGATGTCATGGTAGGCACATTACCTTGGTTCACTAGGGGGCCTTGTGGTGGAGGAGGCATGGTGTCATGTCCTAGGAATGAAGGAGCATGATACCAACCAAGGTTTTGATACATCTCAATACTTGTAACCATTACAATCTCATTAGATTGTTCTCATGATTTCCATTGGCCCTCTTGTCCAAGATTATTTTGTGTTGGGATCAACATTCTTGAGCTACTTATGGCTATAGGGTTATAGCTATTATAAGATCTACCTTGATTAATTTGGCCTTAGGCTTGTTGGTTTGATGGATAAGGGTAATTATTATAGGATTGAGTAGAGTATTAGGTTTAGAAGGAACCTTGGTATGAATATGGCCTATATGAAGTTTGTTGTTATCTCTCTAGAGCCACTAGCTTGTTGTTTTGTGCCTCTAGCAAGCTCTCAATCTTTTCAAATTTATCCACTTGGACATCATAAATTTAGGCTTGGTTGTTTGGAGTGGGTAGTGGAGAAATGGTAGGTGGGGTTGGCTAAATTTTAGGAAAAAGGGGCATGAGAGGTCTTGGCATGATTTTCCTTACTTGTATCAAATAGTTTTTTGCTCTTATATCTATCTCATAAGCCCTAGGTAAATTCATCCGACCCATACATTGGATAATGATTATAATTTATAAATTTAATGCTCTCAAATACTAAAGGAAAGCATAATTTGGTGTGGGATTAATGATGACATGGATCCTATCCAAAGTTTATTAGAATCTATAGTTAAAATCAGCCATAGATTCTTGGGGTTCCCTTTTGATTGAGGTAAGTTATTCCACAAGTAAAATATGGTCACTTCTATCGTAAAAATATTTAAATAGGCACTCACTAAGCTCATCCAAAGTGTTTATTTAGGTAAGAGCTAAACCTATATATCAAGGATGTGGCTAGTAGTCTCATGGCTACATTCTCTTGTGTAATGTGATGTACTACACAAAGGTTTATAATGTAAGCAATGTGCTCTACAAGAATGGTGGATTTTTATCCTATAAAATATGGTAGACTCTTCAAAGATGTATTAAAGATGTCATCATATTACTAAAGTTTAAGATGGATCCCCCTTTAAAGGGTACACAATATTTATTCCTTAAGAGCATTATGAATGGTATGATAAATAGGCTTCACCTATAATAAAACCTTCTGAATCGTAGTGTAGATTGTGCTCTATTGGGTGAGTGTCTTATATTGCACCTTATAATATGGGAAAAGGATTATCTTACTCTCCTTCTTATTGAGGGTGTTATAATCTCACTAAAATACAATTCAATACCCCTTGTAGATGATTTTTTTCTTCTTGGCATGTAGGTAAGGGGATAGATTTTATGGACCAAAGCCTAACAGAGTCACCAAGTGTTCCTGATGAGTGTCCACTATACTCATTATCTAGAGATATAACTAATTATTTATCTTTTTCTTCAATTGGTCCCATCAAGCATGCCAAAACTATTATGGACATAGATTTCACCCTAGCTAAAAGTAGAAACATTTAAATCCTACTCTCAAATCTAGTCCAACATGGGAATGACCCTAGGCTATGGGTTACCTAAACTTAGGTGAGACCTCTAGGATTTTTAATGAGGCTAGCTCCTCAGATATAATAATATAGTACATTTTACTAAAGATCTGCTATTGGGATGAATGGGGAGAGAAATACATAAATGAAAATATTTACTAAATGTTGCAATGCACCAAATATCCAATGATCCAATTTTAGCTTAGACACTTCTATGATTACTAATGAATTTAATCAAGAAAAGAACTAGTCATATTCTATGATAAGGTTTCAATTAGGAGTATTTTTTATGAAGTTTTAAGGGAGACCTATGACCTAAAGGATAGGAAGAGGTAGGTCTATATAAGACACTATGGACTTATGACACTTCAAGAGGAACATCACTAGTTAACACTCCATATAACCTATAAGAAACTAATAGAATTAAAGTAAGGTACATGAAGAACATATAGATGATGAATAGAAATATACACTTTACATGTCATAATTTAATTAAGCACACTTCACATTTAACTAGAATCTAAAAACTATCTTATATTACTTCAAGAGAGTGTTATAAAGTGATTTTGGTAGAGATTCACTATTTCTAGCTAAGGAATGTAAAATAAGAGCTCAAAGCCAATATTTATAGGAAGAAAAAAGGGAAGAGAAAGAAAAATGGCACTAAATGGATCATTAATGAGCCCAATCTCATTTAGAACAACCATCACCACAATCCTCCTCAAGCCTGCTCCTACATTAATGTTATTAAATCCTTTTTTGGCATGATGGAAAATATGAAAATAAAAACAAGTTGTAGGGAACAATCTTAGATACTTCATGAACCTTCTTGAGCTCCTCTATATCAAAGTCTTTTATTGTAAGGTAAAAGTGTTCATATTTAGGATCATGTTCATATCTAATTTTAGTTGCTATTTATCAAGAGTATGGCTTAGGATGCTCCTCCATTAAGTACATATATCTACCTCTACTTTTAAATGTGAACTTGGGCCTACTATATATTGAAAACCAATTTAAAATATTAGTTTTCCTATAGCTGATACATCCATCTGGACATATCTATATTGTATGAATAGATAGTATCCTAACCTAACCTATATCATGTCTAGAATACCTATTTTGTCCCTAAAAAGTCCTAATTACACCTTTGATCAAAAAATATCTATTCTTGGTCTAACTTGGATTATGTTCCAACTTGGTTCCATCCATTCTTGCTCAACTTGGTTCTTGGGCTTTCTCATTTTGCTCATTGGTTACCAAAAACTAACTCAACCTATTGAGATTGTGACTCATCTTACACCATAAAATATTTTTTATTATGGATGACCATTTATCATCGATCATATTATAGTTCAATGCATTTTTAAAACTTATTAATCATTCCCTTAAACTCAAAATCTGCTAACTCTTTGACTTTATTGCATTCCATCATATCTGAATTCATGATTAAACATGATCCATTGATCTACTTGGCTCTATTAAACTATCAATCTCTACTCACCATTGTATCTTCTATATGATTGAATGTCAATAATTTATCTTTATTTTTTGAATCCAAACATATATTTCTCAAGGCTTAACTTTTATGTTTGTGTTCATGTCTTTGACATCCATGTGAATGTATTTGACATTCGCATGACTGTCACTAAGATGTTTGAATTTCAATGGTTATTTTTCATAGCTTGAATTTAACATTTGCACGACCATCAAATGACATCCATGTAATCATCATTGATGTCTACAATCCCATCACACTTTGAACTCCAATGGCTAATTACTGAGCTTAATTTTGACACTTGTGTGAATTTCATTCTTCTTGATTAACTTTGAAGGCTTGGATCAAATAACTTCCCTGAAACAATTTTATCATATATTTTCATTGGTCATATTATTAAGGGATTTTTACTAATAATTTTCCTTTATACTTTTGTTTGGGATACTTTCCTTAAAATAAATAATGTCTTTAGGACTTATGTTTCAGATAAAATGTCTGAAAGAATTTGTCTTTAGGACTTTTACTTAGCCTTTTGATGTAGACAATTTTACAAAAAGAACTAGGCCTTCAAGAAAATTGTTCCAAAACTTTTTCCTAAAAGAGACAATTCTATAGGATATTTGCTTTTGGGACATTTTTTGTGAATAAAATGTTTGAGAGAAATCGGTCTTCAAGAAAATTATCGCAAGAAAACTTTCCCACAAGAATTTGTGCTTTAGCTTTTTTGTGGAACATTTTTCTTTAAACAATTTAGGTCATCAGGATTTTTTCTATGCATAAAATTTCCAAAATAAATTTGGGTCTTCAAGATTTTTATTTTAGATAAAATGTCCAAAACAATTCCCAACACTTACCCAAAAAACCCAAAACAATTCTCCCAAATGAAATATCAATTACTTAGCCAAATAAAAGGTCTGAAAGAATTGAACTAAACTAAATAAAATGTTTTACACTTAGATTTTTTTAAATCCTATATGTTCTTCCAAACTTATTCTTAAAACTGTTGCTTGGACTTTGAACACTTGAATGAACTATGAAAACCTAAAGTTTGTTCATACTTGCTACATGACTTAGAACTACTTTGATCATCATGGGAACATGTTCAAACCCTTTAACTCACTTTGTAGACCTATCCCTCAAAAATTAACAAAATACACTTAAAACAAGATTAAAGTGTTTCAAAATATTTGCATGCTATGGGTGATCTATCTGGACCACTCTTTCTATATAAAACTTAATCTACTTGCTCAAACCCATTTCCAGGCAAGATCTCTATGTGGGCCAAATGTGGCCAATAATAACTTTAGGAAAAAATTAACAAATTAGGGAACTAAAAAATACTTCAACATAGTCATGTAATATAGCAACCCTTCTCACATTTTATATTATATGTGATTATGCGAAGGTTATTTCCCCTTGGTTTGAGTGGTTTAACAAATATTAAACAAAATTTAAGGCCTCTTTACCTTTTCTTATCTCAAGTTATTTTAAGTTTCAATTATGTATGGGAATATAAGAATTATTATTCTCCTAGATAGACATCTATAGCCTCTATAGATAAACATATGATTCCAATCTAAATTTTGTTCTATTGTTATCCAAGCATCCATAGCCTCAGTATAAATCATTTGAATAACCCATCTTCCATGATTTATTTTACAAAAAAATCATGGAAGAAGGATTAGGAACAACTATTGGTTGTGTGTATTGTAAACAAGTAATTTTAGTCATATTTTGCCTATCTAAATGTTTATTATGTCTCGAAAAAAATTTAATCATGTAAATATGCAATTGATCTTTAAAAATGTGAAGTATTTCTAAAATTTACATTAAAATATCAAATTAAATTCTAATAATCTAATAATTTTATTTAATATAAATAAATCATTCCATCCCATCATGATACATACCTCAATTCTAAGACAAAAAATTATCATGAGTAAGTCCATGAAATCATTAGGTGTGATTAACTACTTTCTAGGATAAATTTTGGCAATCTATATATAAGTGGTCAAAATGACCTTATTGAAACACACAACTAGTTAAAAGGGAATTTAACCAAATAAGGTAGTATATATAATCTATAAAAAGAAAGAAATATAATATCTAAAATCAAGAAATATAATTTAAAATATAATCTAAGTATAAAATCTAATCTAGAAAAACAAGAAATATAATCTAGGAAAATAAGAAACCTAGTCTAGGAAAGCAAGAAATCTAATCTACTCCTACTACTAAATCATAAATTTTAGTCATTCTAAGATGCTCCCATTTAGAGCAGTCATGAAATAATGATTCAAGAACTACACATTAATTATAAAATTAAATTCATTACCTTGGAGTACTTTCAAATTAAAAGCATTATTTCCCAAAACCATAGAAATCTAATATTGTCCATTGCATAATGAAGTTAAATTATGAAGTTAAACTATCATGATGTACATTCTTCTCATGTTCTTTATCCCATAGGACATTTAATTCTAAGATACTAAAAAACATTGATTTTTGATATTTTCTCAAACCATATTTTTTAAATGTCCTAATGTTTACTAATATTACACAAAGTTTCCACTCATGTATCTTCCATCTAATAATGTATAGAAACGTTAGACTAAATCCTTTCATCATCTTCCATATATTATTGCATAAATTAATATGTTGGAAAATTGAGAGTGATGGTGAAAATATGATTCTCTCCATATACCAATAGGAAATTTGAATCTTTTAGAGCATGTTTATGTATAGTTTTTTCTATCCATAGTGAATATTTCAATAATAGGTGTCATTCTCTTTTGTTACTTTCTCTTGATTTATTTATGGAAGCAATCAAATTCCTGTTGGTTGATTAAAAAAATTCATTTTATTATGGGTATTAATTTGAAAAAAACTTATCAATAATATCATTGTTATAGGCCCATTCAATAAAATATATAAATTGAAAATTTGGACAATTATCACTTACTAAATAAATTAGTGTTTTGAATTTGGTCAGAATATTTCCTCAAGAAATTTGATTACATATTATGTGCTAGAGTTATTTTTATCAATGACTTCAGTCCATATTATGCAATGATGTGTAGCTATTAGCATAAACTTGTATCCAAAGTATAAATTGAGATTAATTACCAATATAAAATATAGAACCCATTGTGAAAAATGGCATCCTTGAATCATAATTTATAGAGGCATGGTTGCATGTATTTATCTTTTCCTAAATACTAAACATTAGTGATAAGTTCTTAAATGACTGTGTGCATCCTTGAAAATAGTAGGCTAATAATATCTCTTCCTTTGGATTTATGAGCTACAACATTGCTTGAGGGATGTCCATGTCCTATATTCTAATGAAAATTTTCAAGGATATCTATATATTATTATTTAGAAACACACCTTAAATAGACACCTTCATTATTTATTTGTTACAACACTCCCTTTTTAATCATATATTATGTTTATTTTATCCCATGTGATCTTATTTTTTCTATTTTAAGGTTATGAGGACATGTTTATGTGAGAAGGTATTGAATAATATTCATATACAAATTACCACTAGCTATTTGAGATTGGTTGACTTTCTCAATGGAAATGTGTGGATTAGTCTCTATAATAATCTGAATGGCTCCTTTTTCCTCATACCATTTTTGTTATTTTTATTTATAAGTCAAAATACTGTAATTTATCTATCCATTTTATCTTTATTTACCTATCTTATTATTTCCAAGGATGAGTTTGACAATCAGGTCTAAGATAATGTCATATGTCTTGTACCACAACATGTAGAAATTGAATTTTTTCATTACTTTGATCATAGAATAAATTTGATTATTAGTCATGGAATATTTAAATTATGTATCCTTAAATTTTAAAATCATGAAGGCAATAGGATTTTTGTTCTCTAAATCCTTTTAAGTGAGCATTATTGTTATAGTGTGTTTTGATGAAAACTAGTATAGAAATAAGTCCTTGGTGAATTCTAGGCTAATGAAAATTGAGGCTTGGGTGATGACACTTTTGATATCTTAAAATGTTTTATTAAATTTATTTTTACATTCCAATTTTACATCTTATTTCAATATAACATTGAATGGTTTTACAATCTCTAAAAATCCTGAAATGAATTTTTGAACAAATATATTTTGAAAAATAAAGACTTGAGCTCCTTCTTACTGTTATGATATGTAATTTTTTAAATAGATCACACTCTTTTAAGGTTAATAAAAATAATTTCCTTGGTGATCTCATTGCCTTGTAACTTACCTTATGTAACTCAAAAAATACTTTTGTTGGGATTCAATGAGATTACATACCTTTTACATCTATCAAATACTCTATGCAAGTGGTCCACATGATCTTCCATATCGTTATATAATATATTTAGAACATCCATATAAATAATGATGAACTTACCAATGACTCCATGAAAATAAAAATCCATGACATGATAAAAATTAGCACTTGCATTGATTATTCCAAAAGGCATTATGTTGTATATAAAAGTTTCCCATTTAGTGATAAAAGTAGTTTTCATTCCATCATCATTTTCTATTAAAACATGGTTTTAGCCTAAAAATCCATCTATAAAATACATTATTTCAAACTTGATAACTATATAGATCACTTAACTATGGAAGTTAATGGAAAATTATCCTTTTTTGAAGATCGATTAGTATTTTTTAAATCCATGCATAGTTTATTTTTACCATTATTATTTCTCAAGAGAGCTAGGTTGGCCACCCAATTATAATGTCTATTTGGATATATTATTTTGATGTCAAATAATTTTTGAATGTCTTTTAGAATGAGAGGTTATAAAATTTGATTAACCAATATTTGTGTTTGTTTGAAAGGTTTATGTCATTATCTAAGTGGTATAGAGTGTGTGATAACCCTAGGATAAAAAACATTTAAGTATTCATAAGTCCATGAAATCACATATTTGTATTATATCAATAATATTACATTATCTAATTTTTTTCATTAAAAATCAAACCAATATTAACATTTTAGGGATATTCACCTTGTTAAAATCAGATTTGCTTGTCTTAAACTACTATTTTTCTAGTTTGGCATTCCATGTCGAAGACTCATTCTAATGTCACCATACCTTTGGGTATTATATTTTATTTTAATTGGATGATAGCATAATCTCCATTTTATTCTTTATTCATTGGATAAAAATATCTTTCATCAATAATGTGAGAGTCAAAATCAACATAATTTCACACAAACTATATGATTTATTGGTCATCTTGAAATAACTAAAACATTTCAACATTATTAGGGACTAAAGGATGCAATAAAAATTCTATAAATAATTTATACATTTTACACTCATGAAGTGGGGCCAAATTCAATGTTTAAGTCACTATATAATATGTTATTTTGCTTTCTTTTATTGGGATTGATTTAATATTGAAATCTTCAAATGATTCAATTAAATCCCAAGCTTTTTACTTGTTTTTATTTAGATATGATAAGTTACATTTGGTATCTAATTATAAATTGGTTAAAAACTATCTCTAAGTCTCCAAACATTAATAGTTATTTGAAATTATGTTTTAATGAAAATTATAACCCTAAAATCAAATATTTATACCCTACATAATTATAAGTGTATGGAAACTATAACCTAAAAATAGTAAGGTATTGACTCCCATCACAGTCAATAAAAGTTATGCCTAGACTTGAGCATTTTTTGGAGTGAGACCTATAAAAATATTAATTCTAAAACTATGAAGCAAATTCAAATTTTAAATCAGTATTCTTAGGCTTTATTGTGAAAGTGTAAAATCCTACATGTGATGAAATAAAGTTAAATATCTCATATTTACCATTGTATTCTATGATTTCACAGTTCATATTTGGTTTTTTATTAACCTTAATTTTGTTGACTGCTCCCTTCCAAGGTAGTTATGTGTGAAAATTCATTTTTAATATATCCATTTAATGTTTTTGACTAGTCACAACTCAAGAATAGATCATAATCCTTAGGAATGTCAACTAAAAGGATGCCAATTTGTTGTTTGAATTGTGTCTCATACACAAGATACATGTAGACATTCAAAAACTCTTTGATAACAAGGAATAAAGACTTGTCTAATTATAGGACCACTAATATATACCTATATGGGGTCAAACATAAATTAGTACAAGTTCTAGTGGGCATCACATTGAATGAATCACTTGAATCCAATAAGAAATTATGCACATTTTCTCCAAATATTCTAAATACTAGTAGGAAAGGTGGGAACTCAATTTTTTATTTATAAACAACCATACTAGCATGTCCAATCTTGGACTTGCCATCAAATGGTTTAATTGCCATAGCTTGTAACAATAATTATCTTTATTCTATAATATGAAATAACTCATGAAGTTTAATGTTTTCCATAATTTTATTTGTCTTCTAATATGTTACATCCACATTTTCTATATGGATTAGTAGGTTGATGCTAATAATTTTATTTTATTTTATTTTGGGGGTGATTGTTATTAGCCTTTGGATTAGAAGGAGTTGTGTTGTTAGTTGTAGGTGTAGAGGTAGTAATAGGCTATTGATTTTTATTTTTGAATTTTGAATTATTTATTTGGAATTGATGAAAATCATTAATCTAAAAGGTGTCATATTTATGTTTGCTCTCATCCTTCACAAGGAATGGGAATTCATATGTCTCAAACACTATTATAGTACTAAAAGAACTAGGTGAACATAATGTGGACAATTTAGACTATTTAGGGGCAATCTCATACCCAACCATCTCCTTTTAGAATATTTATTAGATAGTAAAGAATTGTTAAATTCTAATTCTCCATGTTGTGTTATTTTATGGACTCTACACCAGCTAGGAAACACTATCTCAAAGATGTTTATCTTAGGGAGGTTGTTAGATGATAGGTGTAGATTGTTACTTGTCATGTTAAATGGTATGTTATATAGATGGAATGTAATATTATGATTATTTGATTCCCCCACTATTTTCCCTAAGGTTGTATACCAACCCAAATATTCATTTATAATTCTTTACACCATATTTGAATAACATATAACTTTATTTTAATGGAATCAAATGCTATGCCTTGTATGGTAGACTTGTTAACTAGAACTAAGCCTTGGTTCAGATTATATTGATTAGGCATATATATAAGATTGTTTAGAGAGTTTATAATATTCTTTGGTATAACATGAGCTAAAGGTATTCAAGTTGAATACCAAGATTTGATTATTGGCCCTAACATGATGATTGGAATTTGGAATGGGATTTAAATATGGGAAATATTAATGGATTTTGGGTATCACCACATCTTAAAATTGGGGATTAAATTTATGGTTAACATTTTTTCTTAAACATAAGCCTCAATTAATGTACTAATGTATTGTGCCTAGTAAAAGAACACTACAATCATTGAATCTAAGGCAATTGTATACATCTCTAGAGATAATGTAGTATCTGGTCTATAAAAAATGTTAATATAGCTATATATATATATATATATATATATATATATATATATATATATCATTGGAATTTTTAATTGGTTTATTGGGTTCTCTTTTAATACTATAAAAATGTTGATACACTACACTAAGGTTGATAAATTTATTGAATTATGTAATGAATGTATTTTGACATTGATACCATGAGGTATTTAAATATCAAGAAGGTTAAAGAACCAATCATAAGAAACATCATGTAAGTTAAAATGGAATAATATGCATTCAACATCTTCATGAACAACATTCAACAATCCTAAAGAGGTCTTAAATGATTTAATATCCTCTACAATTTGTCCCCTATAATGAAATAACAAAGGAAGGTAATTAATAAGATTTTTAGGTAAGTCATGGATTTAACTAGCTACAACAATGGTAGAAGCAACTAACTAGGCCATAGTAAAACATTAATATCGGTTCCCTTAGGTTGGTGAATTTAGTTGAGTTATGACTCTCATAAGGATACCTCTATCTAATTTGTATCTTGGTTGAATGTGTAAAGGTGGCAATAATAACAAACTAGAATCATAGTTAGACTTTGTTCACCTTATTGGTGGATCTTTGTGTACACAAATCAAGTGAACTTTAATGATTTATATGGTGTGGCACTCTTTATAGTTGTAGATAAAACCTATTGATGTGGTTTTTTTACACACTGAATATTCTTATGGTAAGGTCCTTAATGTTTTTGGACTAGTGAAAAATCAATCCAAATCATGATTTCTAGATCTCAGTTTTATAAATAACCATGTGGTGGAATAATGGTGATTAGAGTGGTTATTTACTTCAGACAGTTTGGATATGATGTATGTATAACACTTAATATAAAATCTAATTAAGGTGGATAGATGGATATAATTTAATGTTAATCTAATAATAAAATAAAATGAGTGAAAGGTAAGGGAGAAAATAAGGTGGGATTTATGATGCAATTAAGGATTAAACCCTTCCAAGCTAGATTATTATCCCAGCTTGAATGTGAGTCTTGAACCAATGTTTATTGTGGTTTATTTTTAATCAAATAACATAATCAAACATAGAAAATAGTCTAAGGAAATAATTCTAAAATGACTCAGTGATTGCAATCAAATATCCTTTTGTTTATATTGCTAAAGTGGATTTTTTTCTGAAAGGGAATGCAACTTTTTATAAAGGAACCACAAATAAGGTCTCAAGAAATATAAAAACATAAATTTTACAAATAAGATCAAGAATACAATAAATGGATAAATCACCACTACATCATAGTAGGAACATCAATAACCAATAGTAAAAAGATAACACAAGATAATAGTGCACTAAACTTTCTATCCTCCAAGGGAATCATCCTAATTATCTAACATTTCCTTCAAAGTCTATTCCATATATTATGTTGTATTCAAAACTCCCCACCTTTCATTATTCATGGATAAGTGGAGACCCCTTTTTATTTTTTATAAGGCTTGTTCATGTTATGGATGTACATGGATGTTTAATTTATTTTATTATCTATGTAAATTTGAGGGTCCTTGGTATTAAATCACCTTTATGGTATTTTTTTCCTCTTGAAACCCATTTTCATTGGAATGACTTATTGGATCTAATATATTAATGAATTTTTTTGAATCTTACTATGTATGACATGTCTTTAGGATTATCAGTATTCAAATTCACTTATTCAGAATTATTGGCATTTTGGTCTTCAACTATTCATCTTTGATATTATGGTCTTCAAGAACATTTCATCTAGAGACTTTTGTTTGATAACTTTCTCTTTGGCATATTAGTCTTTGAAATTTTGTCTCTAGTAACTTTCTCTTCAACAAGTTTTCATTTGACAACTTTTATTCAAGAACTTTCTCTTTGGTAAGTTTTCATTTAGTAATTTTTTTGGGAATTTCATCTTTAGAAAATATCTCTAATAAATCCTCTTGAATGATAATTTATTATTTTAGAAAAGTTTTCATCATTTTGGGTTTCAGGAAAATTTTCATGAATCTCCCCAAAGAACATTTTGGTCTTCATAGTCTTTCATTTAGGTTTTTTGGATCACAAAATCAAATTATTTAGCCATAATACAAGCCTTGATAATTGAATAAACCATGAATTTATAGGTGTCAAAAAAAATAGCACTATAACACCCCCCCCCACATGAAAAAACATCTTATATGGCATGTCCACTAGGCCAAGGTGGTCAAGTTTGAATTAAAGTAAGATGACAAGCTGGGAGATGTTGGTGATCAATGTCACATAAATTGAACTTGAATGTTAAAACACTATAACCTTGAATTGGTAACCAAATTCACATCCATTGATTATCAATGAGCTTGAGTATATACTTCTATCTAAGAAATCATGCCCTAGTTACATTCAATTGAGATACAATTTACATAGGAGAATACCAAACCATCATTACAAAGAACTCAAAATTTCTCAACACTAATAAATAAAAATGGAATATTCATCTATAGAATATAGGGGATCTCATGTACCATTTATATTTTCTATGAAGGATTAAATAGAGTATATGGATATAATTTTTTATGCCTCTGTATTCAATGGTACCTACACTAACAACTCAGCTCATGGGAGGCTATAGAAACTGTCGACTCATTTTCATGCAATGAAGATACATCTCTAAAATAACGATAGATATTAGTTGACGTACTTCCATTAAATTTATAATAATTTCACTATCTTTCTACCAAACTTGAGTTCATGCCATGCATTGACCTTTTACATTATTTGTTCTTCAAAGTAAAGATTACATATGGTAGTTTCCTTCACAACATCAACAACAACAATGTCATTTCCTAGATGTTAGGAGCAGTGTTTCAAAAGTATTTACACTTGCCAATCCTATATTCCACCTTTTATTTTCATATTTTATCCATTTGGAAGAATAGAAACATTGTAGAAAAGATAGTGAGAAAATGGCTTCTCCTTATAGAGACCTTTTTTCTTAAGGACAAAAATTGCATGCCTATTACCAAATTTTGGAAGGGAATTCACATTGGTATGTCACTATTGAACTACTCGTATGGTCACCCAATCATCCACTTCTTTCACATGGAATGGGTATCATTACTTGACCTGTTGATCACCTTAGAGTACACCTTCACATTGGGGGAGATTATCAATGCCTGATTACATGAACTAATACTACATAAGGATAGGAGGCCCCAATGTGGAAATTTGTACATGATGGGTCTCTCTAGGATCCAAATCTTGAATATATCAAAAATAAGCTCTATGATGTCTATTCCTTTATCCATATTTATGTATATACAAGGAATATATTGAGAATTATGGAAGACTTGTATCCCTAAGTTTGGAGGGAGATTCATGAGAATTATATGCCCATAATATCTAAAAATATCGCCAATTCACTCATCTCTTTGGGTGACTACTAGTTATATCTAAATTACACCATAATGATGGTCATTGGGCATAGGGTCTATCCTCTACACCTCCCAAAATACATTCTTAACAAGGTGGTTGAAGAAGAAATTGCTTATCAGTTATAGAATTGGATAGATGAAGACTTAACTAAAATTAAGAAGAGAAACTTTGATGGATCTCATACCATAATTGGGAGGATGTACTACACCTTCTACATTTACTTAAGGGAAGCTAAAAATGCTAGGAAAGCTTATGCCTTGGCTACCTTACCCCATAGAGATTGGGATCCCCATGGTAAAGTGCATCAAAATGTTCAAAACCTAGGTATTCACTACAATCATGGGCCTTATGACCATGAATTCCTATTTATCAATGTAAAGGATGATGCTGAGGTCTTGGAAAGATATATTAAAACTAGAATAAATAAAGACTTATTCAAGGTAATTCAAGCATATCCTTCCATCACACTTGAGCAAGAAAAATATAGAATCCCACCATTAGGGGGATGAACCTCCTCAAACTTTTGGAATAATATACCTCTTTATAAACTATAGGATAAAAGTCAAGATCCCCAAAATCCACCCATAATTATGATGACTATAGAGCAAGAGCATAGTTAAGGGGAAGCTTCAGTTACTACATCACAAATAGAAGAGTAAACTCCTCAATTTCAAGTCCTATAGTTGAATTGATGAGAATAAAGTAGGAACATATAGAAGAAACATTTTATGAAAAAGTTATATCTATTGGGACCTCTAATTAAATATACCTCACACCCATTGTGGTAACTCTAGTAACCACAAAATCCAATGTATGAGTCCCTCTTCTTACCCAACAAGTGGATTTTCCTTTAGTTGATAAGGTAACAATAAGTTATAAGATAAAGTCCAAGGTAGGAATGCCTCAGGTGTAGTCCACATAAAGACCAAGTGAAGAGACACAACCCTCAATTGAAGGTGAAGAAATGGACCCCTTGGTGGTGACCAATCAAGTAAAGGTTTGATACCTAATACTCACTTAGGCCACTCTCTTATTATTACATTGCTAGATGTCAATTTTTTTCCTATTATGTCATTACCTCCATCAATACCTATCTCCACATCTATTAATGCTACAATTACTCCTTTGGTTGTTACCACTATTAATATTACTACCAACTATCCTAACACCTAATTAACAATATCCTCTACTCAATTGAGTTTGTCCATGCTTTCTTTAGAATAAATTTAGACCATGGTAGTGGTGGCCACCAAGAAACATCCAAAGAATAATCCTATCTACATTGTCCACCCAGTGCCACATTTTGGAAATGTAGACTACTCTAAACTAATATGGCCTTCCATGCCAAATCTAGCTCCTAAGATTGAGCCTTCAAAGGACACCCAAATAGAGTTAGAACCATTAGACCCATCATAGTTGATACTACTAGACTAGGCCAAGGAACTAGGAACATAAACTTATAAGAGGCCAAACCTAAAGATAACTAATCTTTCTATGAGGAAAAGAAAGATAGACAAAAATTTTGGGAGAATATTTATTTTAAAAGAAAGAGAAGAATTTTATTTTCTTTCTAAGAGTCAAGATAGAAGGATGATTCAGTCCCATTTTATTGAGTCCCATACTAGAGCCTTGGCAGTAATCCACAAGGGTACTAAACAAACAAGGAAAGATGTGGAGTAAGAATTAGAGAATCTTAGAGAACAACTATAAGTCATTCATGTTCCCTCTAAGATTGAGAAAGATGTTTAGAATGCAACCTTAAGGATATATGAGATATTAGACACTATTGGCTCCTTGATGATGCAATTGGACCCTGAAGAAAATATAATCACCAAATTTTTCAAACATCCAAATGAAGATGAGACCAAGTTGAATTTTATGGTTTTATATACCCTAACTAAGGATTTCAACCATCTAGACCTCATGTTACCATTGAAGTATCAAACAAATTGAATTTAGTGGTGTTTATGACCTAAGAATAATGGGAATGGATAACATCTATTGGTGTGTTGGTCTCAAACATAATTGAATGCAACAACTTTTGAATGGATTGGAATTAACAAAGGCATGGGATGGTGCTAAAAATTTGGTGGTCATGTCTATTTTTGATAAAAAGATGTAGCAAGCCTTAAATAACTTTTAAAAAAGTCTTTAAGGGTTAAATTTATAAGACATTAAGGCTAAGTTAAGTTCTACAAGGAAAAAGGCCACCAAAGAAGAGATCTTTTAGGTAAGTTTTAGAGCTACAAAAGTTGAGTATGTAAGGTTAATATCACAAGTAATCAGGTTGAGTAGACCATATCTTATTGATATGAAAATAATAAGGGCACAACATGCCATCAAATATAAATACTATCAATAACTAGAGGCCAAGAAGAATCCTAACTTCACTCTAACTACTAGTTAAACAAGTGTGCCAGCTTCAACTTCCAATTCAACTCAAGATACCACTTTAGTGCATACCATGACAATAATAAGTTCCATGCAATCACCAAAAAATCCTTAGTTAAAGGCTATTCTATATAAAATTTTGTGTGTAGTATTTATTTTAACTAATTATAG
This sequence comes from Torreya grandis, assembly GCA_037957365.1. Taxonomy (NCBI): domain Eukaryota; kingdom Viridiplantae; phylum Streptophyta; class Pinopsida; order Cupressales; family Taxaceae; genus Torreya; species Torreya grandis. Next base: position 939,866 of record JARHVA010005295.1, read on the forward strand.
TTGGTTATGTTTCATTACATTCATGTTATAATTAACTAAAACTTTTTTTCCAACATGTACACATTGCATGACTATTGTAATCTATGAGTTATAATGCAAGTTTACAAAGTAGAACTAAACTTCAGTTCTATTTATTTAAAAATGTAATATAAAAATTTGCTACACTTATAAGATGAGGTGACCCCTTCCCCAAGTCTTTAAATACATATAAACCTCTCTTTCAAAGGGTTAGAGTTTTGATCAATACAAGAAGAAATCAATTCATTGATTGTCATGCAACTGTGTTGGTTCTTTCTTCTCCATTTCTTGTGTTATTAAGATTTTAAATTCTTTGTTTGTGTCAATTTAATAAATTTTAAGTGTGTAAATGGTATATATTATCATGATTATTATCCTTGAAGTGTACTAATTATATATGTGCAAAATATATTGAAAGTTAGTAAATTTCATTCAAGTTAACTAATTAGTTTAGACTATGTTGATATTCAAATGTGTGTAAGAGTATATCCCTATAATATATTTTTCTAGGTGTGTGTTGTGGCTACTCTAGACACTTTTCTAGTTTGAGGTGTAATCTCTCAACTAAGGGTGTGAAAAATCAACTCCAACAAGAGAAATCTTTAGCTAAGACCACTAATTCTCCTATACCCACTTTTTTCGACTACTTGATCATGTTTGTTTTTAAGTGTGTAGTAGATACAAATGGAAAACATTTGTTTTGGAGATAATCATCCACCAAATAAATAGCCTTGAAAGCTACCCTTCAAGAACACATGACCTTCTTCTCTGCCTTATCTTCCCCTCCTTTTTTCTGAGTTTGTTTTGAGATCTACCCATCATAGATTAATTTTACACCTAGCCAACTCACTTAGAATTTTCTCCATTTTATATTTCACGCATTCATATATATACCTAGTTAAACAACTTGTAAGATTAACTTGCTCTTCCACCAACTAGTTGTTTTAATTGCATACATACAACTCATGCCCTAGATTATAAATTCATTTCCATAGAGATATTAAAATTTTAGAGGATAACTCATTTAATTTCTTTTGTGCATAAAACACACATCAACATAAATAAAATATAGCACTAAAAGGAGGGAACACTTGTGTGTTTTCTCAATAGTAGAGGTTTGTCACTATGTAGAGTTACACTAGAGATGCCTAAAAGAGTAACATGGTCTAAGGCCCAAGATAGACTTTTGGTATCACCTTTATCAAATCATAAGAGGCCTAGACTAGTACTAATCACCCCTGAGGTACACCAAGCCAAGACACCTTCCTTAGTGAGAAATTCCCCACTTATCAACCATCTTATGGCTCAACCTTGGTTAGTTAGATCTTATATTACCATCCCTGGAGATTAACATAATTTACCAAAGAACCTAGATAAATATTTGACTACATTTTACCCCTAAAGTGGGATAATAGTAAAGGCACATAATAAATATTTCAATTCTCATATGAGATTAATGAAGTTCATAGATGAGGATGATGCATGCCAATTTTTCCCATTCACTCAATAGGATTATTCTTATGATTGGTATCTTAACTTGCAATAAAATTCCATCACCTCATGTAATTCATGTCAAAATACTTTTCTTTCACAATTAGGGCAATTTACTAATCCAAGTTTAGTGTAGCATTATTTCACTAGTATGAAGAGGGATCCCAATGAGTCAATTAGAACCTTTAATGCAAGGTTTTAGAAGATGTATACTTGGTTGAATACTACATAAAAGTTAGAATAATCTCTATCACTTGATATATATAATAACACATTATATCTCATCCATGTAGTGTTCCTAAGGAGAGATACTATTGCCAATACTTTAGAATTGGTGTGTGAAAAAACTATCTACATTGACAAGCAGCTCAATCCATAACTCAATCATTAGATGTCAAGGGGAAAAAAATTAAATAATGGTTTTCGATATTTAAATCCAATTTTACATGCTAACTAGAATGTCCTTACATTCAATAAAATCAATTATACACTCTACCTCCTATGACATAGTAAGTAACTAATCAAAATTATGTTTTCCTAAACAATCAAACATAAAGGACTAGCCATCAGAAGAACCAACAAAATAAACATCCAACTCACTCTAAGACATTATTCACTTAGGTTACAGACTCCACCAAATTTGAATTGGATTCTATATAAATAATGGTCAAAAATTTAAGTAATGACTTCTAAAATATGAAGAACAAGATGGGAAATACAACCAATCAAAACTATAACTAGAATTTTGTATTTCTAAGATAAAATAATCCTTTCAATAGACCCAAAAATAGTGTAAACAACAATAGTCCATTAAGCTACCAAAAATCAATATCATATAGACATCTTTGTCTAATTGGTGTAGAGTTCATAACACATCACAACATGAAGAATAAGATTGTGTGGAGTTCTATTTAGCATTAAAAAATTTCAAAAGGGAAATGGTTAGACATGATCAAAAATGAATTCCCTAAATATCCCTCATGAATATAACCCCTCAAGTTCAGCTATGGTCTTTAAAATTTATGCTTTTCCATTCTCCAATGAAGATGACAACATTATAGAGGATAATTATGATGAATTACAAGCATTTCAATAGTTTAATAGAAAGAATTACAACTTGAGGAATAGATAGTCCCTCACCACTTCTACTCATATTAATATAGTTATTCCCTTGAACCCTAAAGCTGATAATAATCTTCGTTCCCCAAAAGGGAATGATTAACCTCAACATAGAGAATAACAAAGTAAGGGAGGATACAATATTATTAAGGATATGAAAAAGATCAAGGCTAATATCACTCTCCATGAACTAGCTTAAATCACTAAATAAAAGGAACTCTTATAGAAGTCTATCATAGATAAGTCTATTACATAAAAGGCCAAAATGACTAATACTTATGTCATATATAAAAGCAATCCTAATGTTACCCTTTTCTTGAAAACATTTAGGCCTTTGGAAAAAAATATACATAGTTGTTTAGTGGATTTCAGAGCTTTAGCTACTATGATGCCAACCTCTATTGTATAGAATCTTGTTTTAACCCCAAGTCCATCTAAGAGGACTATTTCAAGATGGATAAAATAGTAGTACCTATGATAGGAAAAATTAACAATTTATACATCTAGGTTACATCATAACCTTGAGTTTGAATGAATATCAACATACTAATAGTAGATATTCTTAATGGATATGGGCTACTATCAAGAAGGGATTAGTTGAAAATGCTCAATTGATATCTTTCCATAGACTTGTCCCATATTTGGTTGCCATTGAGAGGGATTACCAACCAAATTAATATTGATCAGGAACCAAGGATGAAGCACCCTATTATAGAGTATAACAATATTAATGAAGAATTAATCTACAATCTCCTAGTCTTGGAATACATACATTTAATACAAAGCATGAAATGCAAGAAGTGTAGGGCCCTTCCAAATTATGGACCCTCCATTTTGATGGAGCAAGATCCAAGCAAGGATAAAGTGTTGGTATTGATTTGGTCAATCCATAAGGGATAAGTATCTAATGGCATATATTCTCTAATTACCATGTACTCATAATAGAGTAGAGTATGAATCCCTCATTTTGGGATTGTAATTTGCCTTCAAGAATATTGTTGAGGAACTATTGATATATAGAGACTCAAAAATAGTGATCAATCATGTTAAAAATAAGTACCAATACAAGTTATCATACTTTAAGAGATATAAACATAGATCATAGGATTTAATCAAGTCATTTGAGGATTTCAATATAGTATCCATTCCAAGAGAACAAAATCTAATTATTGATTCACTAGTCACTTAGTCAACAAATTGTTAAGGTGTGGAGCCTAAAAGCTTTACCAAGGAGTGCATTTTAACAATTTGCAGGTTTACACAGTCACCGGCATCAGTCAGGAGTGATCAACGTCGGTCAAGAATAGTTTAGGAGACACTGGCATTGGTAGGGATCGGCCGACATCAGTCACAGGCAAGCAGGCAGGAATCGGCGTCAGTTACCTGTGCGTCTAGAGAGTTATTTCCATGGACAGAATTGAGTGTTTGCATGATGAGATTAAGTCATAGTCTTAAGTCTGCATCTCTATTATTAGTAAGACTATTTTTAGAGCCCTTTCTTAAGAGGCATAACTGTTGGTTGTAAATGCATGCTCAAGTTTCCTAATTCTATATTAGGATTAGATCTTCTTAGCTTAGTGTAATGTATGTTGAGAAAGAATAGTATAGAATTGTATAGGTGAATCATTCCAAGTTGTTGGAGTTGATTGTACTTGAGAGAGAGAGCTCTTAAGGGATAGAGATCTAGAGAGAGATATGTACATCTAAGAGAGGTGTGGAAGAAAGAAGTTTCTTCAATTGTATTCCTTCTGTAAAGAGTTTAATACAAGTTTTTAGGGTGGTTTCTTGTATCTCTTGTTCTTTGTTATTTATCATTCTAGTTACTTATCTATCTGATTTAATTCTATGGTTTATTGCTTTCATAAGTGTAATCAAATTGTTGGTTGATCCCCAATGAGTGGTATCAGAGCCTTGGTTGTAGGTTCAGAGCTTGATATCCAACAAGTGGTATCAGAGCCTTGGTTATAGGTTTAGAGCTTGATATCTAATAAGTGGTATCAGAGCTCAGGTTCACTAACAGGTGGTTCAGATCTATGTAGTGTGTATTGATTACAAGGTACTCACAGGAGTTTCTATAGGGATTTTTGTTTGAGTGGGAGAAGCAATGGCAGAAGAAAGTAAACTGAGAACGGAGAAGTTCAATGGCAAAAATTATCAACATTGGAGAATGTAGATAGAGAACTATCTGTATCAGAAAGATCTATATTTACCATTAGGTGGGATTGCAAAGAAGCCCACAGACATGGATGATGAAGAATGGGAAGTTCTTGATAGAAAGGCTCTGGGGTCTATAAGACTGAGTCTAACATCTACTATGATATCTAATTTATCACAGGCAAAGTCTACGGTAGAGTTGATGACTACTTTAGCAAATTTGTATGAAAAACCTTCAGCTTTTAATAAGGTATATCTTATGAAGTAGCTATTTAATTTACATATGCAGGAAGGTGGATCTATATCTAATCATTTGAATGATTTCCATGGAATTGTAAATAAATTAAGTTCAGTCAATATTGTGTTTGATGATGAAATTAAAGCTCTTTTAATATTATGTTCTTTGCCTGAAAGCTGGCATAGCTTAGTAATGGCAGTAAGTAATATTGCATCTGCTTCAAATATTTTAAAAGTAGAGGATGTTGTTAGTGTTATCTTGAATGAGGAAATTCATAGGAAAAGCATAGAGGAAACATCAGGGAATGCTTTAAGTTTTGAGAGTAGGGGAAGGCAAAAAGAGAAGAGCAAGAAAGGGAGATCAAGATCTAAGTCTAAGGTGAGAGGTAGATCCAAATCTAGAAATGGCAGGAAGCCACAATGCTGGAATTGTGGAAAGATGGGGCACATAAGCAGAGATTGTTGGTCAAAGCCTAAGGAGGACAATCAGCATGAAGGAAAGGAAGAAGCAAAGGTTGCAGGTATTGCATAAGATGCTTTAATATTTTATTTGCATAATAATATAGAATCTTGGGTTTTAGATTTTGGTGCATCTTTTCATGCTACCCCTAATAGAGAATATTTTAGTGACTATATCCATTGAGATTTTGGAATAGTGTATTTAGGGGATGATGAGCCTTGTAAAATTATTGGCAAAGGTAAAGTGCAGCTGAAAATGCAGAATGGAAACACATGGGTGTTGAGAGATGTCATGCATGTTCCTAGCTTGAAGAGGAATTTGATTTCTACAAGAAAGTTAGGGGATGAGGTTTGTACAGTAACTCTCACAACTAAATCTTGGAAGGTGACCAAGGGTGCACTTGTAATGGCCAGAGGTAAGAGAGTAGGTACTCTCTATTTATGTAATTGTGTTACTAACAATTCTCCTTCTATATTATCTACTTTAGATGTGGATGCAAAATTGTGGCACTCAAGGCTTGACCACATGAGTGAGAAGGGAATGTCAATTCTTAAGTCTAAAGGTAAGCTTTCAGATTTGAAAAGCATAGATCTGGATTTTTGTGAGCACTGTGTTTTTGGGAAACAGAAGAGAGTGAGTTTTCTCAAGACTAGGTCAATAAAGAAGAAGCATAAGTTGCAGCTTGTTCACACAGATGTGTGGGGACCGGCTTAGGTTGCTTCTATTGGAGGATCACAGTACTATATTTTGTTCATAAATGATGCTACAAGAAAGGTATGGATCTATTGTATTAAGAAGAAATTTGATGTATTTGAGACTTTTAAGATTTGGAAGCTATGGTTGAGAATGAAATAGGTAGAAGATTGAAGTGCCTGAGATCTGACAATGGTGGTGAGTTCTGCAGCTATAAGTTCAACTGGTACTATTATATGCATGGAATCCATAGGCAAAAGATGGTTCCAAGGACACCTTAGCAGAATGGAATTTTTGAAAGGATGAACAAAACAATTATGGAGTGTGCAAGATGTATGAGATTGCATTCTGGTTTGCCCTTAGAGTTTTGGGTAGAAGCTATTGACATTGCAATGTATCTAATTAATAGAGGACCCTCTACAATGCTGGATGGTGGAATTCTAAAAGAGGCATGGACAGGTAAAAAGGTAGATCTCTCATTTATCAAATTTTTTGGTTGTGAAGCCTTTGTGCATGTTGATAAAGAAAATAAAAAGAAGTTGGATGCTAAGTCTATGAGGTGCACATTTATTGGCTATGGCTCAGATGATTTTAGTTTTAGGTTTTGGAATCTAAGAACTAACAAGATAATTAGGAGCCGTGATGTTGTTTTCAATGAAAAAGTGATGTATAGTGATTAGCTGAAGAAGTTGAATCAATTTGGGTAGAGCAATGGAGAATTGGATGAGGTGACGGTCCAAAATGAGCTCACAGGAAAAAGAAATAATCACTTACTGGAAAACACAGAGACTAACTTCGGCCAGGCAGGAACTGACATCAGTAGGATAGAAACTGATGTCGGTCATATAGAGACCAACATTGGTAAGACAGGCATCGACATCGGTCAGGCATAACCGACGTCGGCCAGTTACAGGCCTAGAAGTGATCGAGGTCGATCACTGTCAGAGAATTTGGGTAGACAACATGTTGTGGATGAGTCTCAGATGCCCATCAAGAGGTCAGAAAGGGTAAGTAAGCCTCCAATTCAATATTCTCCTTCATTATTCTATTTATTGCTAACTGATGGTGGAGAACTAGAGAGTTTTCAAGAAGCAACATAGGTGGAGTCCAAGAGTCAGTGGGAGCATGGCATGGTTGAGAAAATGGAGTCCTTGAGAGAGAAACAAACATGGGATTTGGTTGAGTTGCCAGCTGGTAAGAGGACACTGAAGAACAGATGGACCTATAGATTGAAGGAAGGTGAGAATGGACAGATGAGATATAAAACCAGATTGGTAGTGAAAGGATTTGCAAAAAATCCATGTATTGATTTTGGTGAGATTTTTTCTCCTGTTGTTAAAATGACTTCTATACGGGTTGTATTGTCTTTGGTTGCTCTTGAGGATTTGCATCTTAAGCAGCTTGATGTTAAGACAGTGTTTCTTCATGGAGATTTGGATGAGGAAATATATATGGAACAACCAAAAGGATTTGAGGTCAAAGGTAAGGAGAAGTTAGTATGCAGATTGAAGAAAAGCTTGTATGGCCTCAGCAAGCTCCTAGATAGTGGTATTTGAGATTTGATAGGTTTATGACTGAGCATGGCTATAGTAGGTGTCAATCTAACCATTGTGTGTATTTTAAGAGATTGGATAATGGTAGATATATTATTCTATTGTTTTATGTAGATGATATGCTGGTTGTAGGGTCACACATGTAGGATATCTCTGAGCTTAAGGTGAAATTAGCTCAAACATTTTCCATGAAGGATTTGGGAGCAGGAAAGAAGATCCTTGGCATGAGCATTAAGAGAGATAGGAAAAATCATAGGTTGATTTTGTCTCAAGAGGATTATGTGAATAAGGTGTTGAAACAGTTTAACATGCAGGATGCAAAACCGGTAAGCACACCTTTGGCTGGACATTTTAAGTTGAGTAAAGAACAATGTCCTAATTCACATGATGAGGTAGAGTACATGAGTAGAGTTCCATATTCTTCCATAGTAGGGAGTTTTATGTATGTAATGGTGTGTACTAGACCAGATATTGCCCAAGCAGTCAGAGTTGTAAGTATATGGCCAATCTAGGAAAGGAGCATTGGAAAGCAGTTCAATGGATCCTTAGATATTTGAGAGGAACCAATAGTAGGCATTTGTGCTATGGTGGTTCAGATACTTCTCTACATGGTTATGTAGATTCAGATATGGTAGGTGATTTGGATGGCAGGAGGAGCACCACAGGATATGTTTTCACTATTGGTGGAATGGTGGTTAGTTGGATATCAAAGTTGTAGAAGGTTGTTGCCTTGTCAACTATAGAAGCAGAGTATATTATAGCCACAGAGGCTAGCAAAGAGATGATATGGATGACATGGTTCATGGAAGAGCTTGGAAAGGAGTAAGAGAGTTGTAGATTATATAGTGATAGTCAGAGTGCAATCCATTTGGCTAAGAATTTAGCCTTTCATTCAAGAACAAAGCATATATAGCTTAGGTACCACTTCATAAGATAGGTATTGGAGGATGGTGAGTTGAAGCTGGAGAAGATCCATACAGATAACAATCCTGCTAATATGTTAACCAAGCCGGTTACAAAGGATAAGTTGAATCTTCATTTAACTTCTGTTGGTCTTCATGATTGAGTTGAAGATGGAGGAGCTAGAAGATGTTGCTGTACAGGTACTAGTGTAGCTGTTTATCTCCAAGTGGGAGATTGTTAAGGTGTAGAGCATAAAAGCTTCACCAAGGAGTGCATTTTAACAGTTTGTAGGTTTACACAGTCACCAGCATTAGTCAGGAGTGATCGACTTCAGTCAGGAGCAGTTTAGGAGACACTGGTGTCGACAGGGATTGGCCGATGTCGGTCACAGGCAAGTAGGCAGGAACCGGCATCGGTTACCTAGGTGTCTAGAGAGCTATTTCTATGGACATAATTGAGTGTTTGCATGATGAGATTAAGTCATAGTCTTAAGTCCACGTCTCTATTATTAGTAAGACTATTTTTAGAGCCCTTGTTTAAGAGGCATAACTGTTGGTTGTAAATGCATGCTCAAGTTTCCTAATTCTATATTAGGATTAGATCTTCTTAGCTTAGTGTAATGTATGTTGAGAAAGAATAGTACAAAATTATATAGGTGAATCATTTTAGGTTGTTGGAATTGATTGTACTTGAGAGAGAGAGAGCTCTTGAGGGATAGAGATCTAGAGAGAGATCTGTACATCTGAGAGAGGTGTGGAAGAAAGAAGTTTCTTCAATTGTATTCCTTCTGTAAAGAGTTTAATACAAGTTTTCAGGGTGGTTTCTTATATCTCTTGTTCTTTGCTATTTATCATTCTAGTTACTTATCTATCTGATTTAATTCCATGGTTTATTTCTTTCATAAGTGTAATCAAATTGTTGGTTGATCCCCAACACAAATTGGTACACTTATAGGAGTCAGAAGTCTAAAACTTATCCATAAAATTGATACCTTGTCCATAAAGACAAACCCATTGAAAATTTTTAGGTGTTTGATGATTGTTAGCAGATCATCTAGTTTTTTACCAATTTAGGAAAATTCAAGTCCTAAATAATTGATGATGAGGAAAGAATACATTTTTTCCACAAGAAATTGGATGAACAGTATGTCATTCAACTAAAGGAAAATAATCTCCCATTAGGCATGGTTTCCTTAGAAAGAGACTTTGATACAAATCCTCAATCCCAATAATAAACGTAGCTCAAGGTTAATGAGTCTAAGTTTAATTCAAAAAAATTGGGTGATGAAAAAACATACATCTTATCAATATTAGTATAAGTTTCACTCAAAATGATAGATAAAGGGTCAAGGATATAATAATTTGATATAAATATGTTATTACATGGAAGTATGATTATTTGAGGATATTTAATCCTAAGTTCACCACCCATATAATTCCACTCAAGCCAAATCATAGGTCATATAGGTAGAGACAGAGACTGTTTAATCCTATTCTTGAACCTTTGATCCGAAAGGAGGTAGAGAAGATGCTAAGTTCTAGGATAATTTTTCCTATCAAGCATTCAACTTTGGTGGTTAATCTAGTTCCAATTCAAAAAAATAATGGTGAAATTAGATTATGTGTCAATTTCAAGAATCTTAATAAAGATTCTATGAAAGATAACTATCCTCTACCCTCATTAGATGAGGTTATCCAAACTATGAGTTGATATGGAATGATGTCTTTCTTAGATGGATTTTTAGGATATAATCAGGTATTGGTTGAGTCATAAGATAGATTAGAACTACATTTACCACAAAGTGGGGAACTTATGCATATAAATGGATGTCATTTGTCTTGATCAATGTAGGATCTACTTTCCATAGAGCCATAGATCATGAATTTCAAGGGATAATTGGTAAATGTATAATCATATACATGGAATATCTCACCATTTTATTAAACAATAGAGTTGATCACATATAACATATTTAGTCCATCTTTGAAATATGTAAGAAGTTTCGTATCTCACTAAAACACAAAAAGAGAATATTTAGCATTATTGAGGCCAAGTTGTTGGCCCACATTATCACAAAAGATGGGATCACCATTGACCCATATAGAATTTAGGGAATTTCAAAAATAATGTTCCCAAATAGAAAAAAAGAACTTAAGTCATTCTTTGGGAAGATTAATTTTATAAGAAAAATTATATTAGGATTTGTTGAAATTATCAAATCTTTGAATGAAATGCTTAAACAAGAAGCCAAAGTGGGATAGACACCTAAAGCCAAGAATTATTTGCAAGACATAAAAATTCTATATCACATGCCCCAATATTGGTAAGCCTATATTTCACTAAGGACTTCTTCCTATACTCATTCACTTTAGAACATACAATCACTACTATATTCATGTAAAATGAGTAGATTGAATATCCTATTATTTCCATGATCATAATCTTAAAATACATCAATATTAAATATTCCCTAATTAACAAACATATATTTTCCCTTATCAAATTGGTAAAGAAGTCTTAACACTACATTATTAGGAAAAAGACAATTTCTATTTTACCAAATCCTACTATCAAGCTTACATTAGGAAAGAATGAGTTGGGAGAGTGTAGGGGAAAATGGATGGAGAAATTGCAAGAGTTTGACATTGATATAAACCCTAACAATATTATTGGAGGACAAGGTATTATTTAGTTGATGGCTAAACAAGACCCATGTATCACCATTGAAAAAGTCATCTAAACATAGGTTTCCAAAGAAAAAAGGTATTCACATATCATTCTATTCCTACTCACTGTAACATGTCACTAGGAATTCAAAAGATAGCAAAAGAGGGCCTTGAGGCTTAATTTTGCTCATTTTATGATCAGGAAGGGAATTATCTATAGGAAGAAATATGAAGGCATATATTTGAGATGTGTATCATGAGATGAATCCCAAGATATTCTAGAGAACCTACATTAAAATATTGGTAGTGGCCATCCATTTTGAAATACTACAACCAATAGAATCCTCATAATGGGTTACTATTAGCCAATAGTATTCAAATATTCTCACTCACACATAAGGATGTGCCAATAATTCCAAGTTTTGGAAATAATATAAGTGTGCGTAGTAATTCCACTATAACCTATGATCAAGGGTAAGTTGTTTTCCCAATGGGGCTTAGATTTCATTGGTATTATCAACTAAACTCTTCAATTGGGCACAAATTTATGCTCATTACTATAGATTATTACATCATATGGACTAAAGTAGAAACCAAAAATAATTTGAGAGCACAAGATATGACCAATTTCCTTGAGGATAATATCACAATTATGTTTAGTACTCTTATTTCATTAGTTTATGATAATGGGCTAGCATTCCAATCAGTTGAATTTACAAAATGGGCCCATGATAATCAAATCACCATTAGATCATACTCTAATCATTACCCACAAGGGAATGGATTAGCTAAATCAACTAATAAGAACCGTATGGATGCTATCAAGAAATTTGATGAGAATAAACCTATAGAGTGCTATATTTTATTAAAATATGCACTATGGGTAGATCAAACTTAATATAAGAAGGCTCTTAAAGCCTCATCATATTTGCTAGTATATGGGAGGTAGCCAATATTCCCAATCATGCATAAGTTGTCAACATATCAGTTCATGTAAGAATACATAGAACCCATTGAGAGAATAGATACTAGATTGATATATATTATATAAATGGAATACTCCAAATTTTAATCCCTATAAAACTTTAGCAGGCATCAAGATATCATCAAAACATGGTTTGATAAAAGAGCAAAATCTAAAGCATTCAATATTTTTTTACCTGATGATCCTATAGGACAAATCCCATGAAAATAAATGACAACATAACAATTTCACCCCATTATGGATAGAACCTTATCATATCTATAATATCATAGGCAATAATACTTTCCATTTGAAGGACCTCTAAGGGAACAAATTGACATGTCCAATCGATGGATAGTTTTTGAAGTAATACTTCCTGGCTACTCCAGTTGGAGATGTCTCTAAGTAATAATAGGTCTCCCAATAGAGGTAGGGGTAGGTTATATTTTCTTTACTAGTTAGTTTCCTATTTTTATTCATTTATTTTTATTATAATAGTTTGCACTTTTTAGATTAGTCCTTTTTGCTTTCTATGTATTGCTTTTCTTAGTCTAGTTTCTTGTTTGTTTGAGGTAGTTTCCCTATTTATATAATAATTATCCTTTTTTTTTCTTGGAAATATGAATTATCACTCATGGTATAATGAAGAAACATCCTATTTGAATGAATCCCCAATTTTTTTTGACTCAAAGCCCAATCAGAATGAAACCTATAATGTATCCCATATCTTTACTAAAGTCCTTTGACAAAGAGTAAAACATATCACTTTGACACACATTAGTCTAAGGTATGGCTAAATTAATTATGTTTTATGAAGTTACCAATATTATATTTCATATTTATGATATAATCATTTATTTTATAGCAGGGTTCATGGTTGATATTGGGATTGTGAAACCATGGATTCTAGGTTTTTGAAAACTCAAGAGTATTTACCCCTATGAGTCACCATTTATTGTATTCAACACACTCCACCTTGAAATACTAATTGATAATTTGAGACACCTTTTTATTTTTTAGAAGGCTTGTTCATGGTAGGTATATATAGGAATGTTTAGCCTATTTTATTATCGATGGAAATTTGAGAGTCTTTGGTATTAAAACACCTTTATGGAATATTTTTTCCTCTTACAACCCATTTTGATTGGAATGAATTATTATAACTAATCTATTAATTAAATTTTTTGAAGCTTATTATGTATGAGAGGTTTTTGGAATTATCAATATTTGGATTCACTTATTCAAAATTATCAACATTTTGGTCTTCGACAATTCATCTTTGACATTTTGGGCTTTGAGAACCTTTTTTAAATAAATTTAGTTAGAATATTTCATTTAGGAACTTTATATTGGGAACATTCATTTGAAGAATTTTTTTTATGAACTTTCTCTTTAGCATATTGGTCTTCAACATTTTCAATCTCCAGTAACTTTCTCTTCGACAAGTTTTCATTTAGAAATTTTTTTTGGGAACTTTCTCTTTGGAAAATTTCATTTATAAAATTTTCTTTGGGACTTTCATCTTTGATATATGTCTCTGAAAAATCCTCTAGAATAACAATTTAGTCTTCAATAAAAGTGTTCAAAATTTTATCTTTAGAGAAAATTTTCACAAATCTCCCCAAAAAACATCTTGATCTTTAGAGTGTTTCATTCATAAATCTTGGCTCAAAAAATTCAAATGATTCAACTTGAACATAATCCTTGACACCTGAATATACCACACATTGATATGTGTAAAAAATATTAGCATTTTGGCACCCCATAAATAAATAAACATCATATAAGGCATGTCCACTAGGCCATGGTGGTCAAGTTAGAATTAAATTAAGATGAAAAGAATGTTCATCATTAATGGTGCACAAACTAAAATTTAATTTTAAAAGGCTATAAACTCAACTTCATAACCAACTTCACATCCAATAATTATCAATGATCTCAATCATATAGTACCCTTTGAGATTTCAAGGCCTAGTTACATTAAATCAAACTATACTTTTCATAATAGAAATCCAAACCACCATTACAAGTGGCTTAAATTTTTTTAAATACTATCAAATAACAATGACATATTCATCTAGAGCATATAAGAGAGCTTAGGTGCCATCCATATTTTATATCAAGGATTTAATAGAGTATATGGATATAATTTTTGATACCTCCACATTTGATGGTACATATGCCAACTACCTAACTTTGTGGGAGGCTATAGAAAGCATTGACACATTTACCTATGAGTAAGATGCATCTCTAAAGGAATGGTAGATATTACTTGACCTGCTTCCCTTAAATTGGCAAGAAAATTTACTATGTTTTTGCCAAACTTGAGGTCATGCCTTGCATTGAACTGTTACATGATTTTTTTATTCAAAGGAAGGATTGTAGATGGTAGTTTCCTTCACTATATCAAAAATAATAACTTCATCACCTAGATTTTAGGAGAATAATTCAAAGTTATTTTTACTTTCATTTCTTATAGGTAGCCACCTTTGATTTGCATAGTGTATCTCTTTTTAGGAAGAACAATAATGTAGAAAAGATAGTGAGTAAATAGCTTCTCCATGGAGATACCTTATCACTCAAGGAAAAATATCACCAAATTTAGGATGAGAATTCTCATTAGTATTCCACTATTTAACCTCCTATATGTTCACATGAGCATCCACTTCTTTCACTTATAATGGGTATTATTGATTGACCTATTGATTACCTTATAACACACTTTCACATTAGGGAGATTATCAACACCCAATTGCATGAACTAATATTGTACAAGGACATGAGGCCCTAAGGTGAATTTTTTAAAATGATATACTATGTAATTGATATTTTCATGAGTATCATCTACATGAATAATGGGTCTATATGGGATCCAAATCTTGAATATATCAAAAATAGGATCTATGTCATCTATTCCTTTGTCTATATTTATGCATATGTAAGGAATATATTGAGGATTGTAGAGAACCTATATCCCTAGGTTTGGATGGATATTCATGATGAACCTATGCCCAAAATATCTAAAATATCACTAATTCACAAATGTTTTTGGGTGACTACTAGTTATATCTATACTACACCATAATCATGGTCCTTAAGCACAAGGTCTATTCTAGAAAGAGTTATAGTTATCTTTAGTTAATTCTAAATTTATTACAACTAAGTATAATCATGGGATACTCACTGTGTGATCAACATTTAAACACTCAATTGTGCTAACATCAATCCACATAAAGCACATGCCTTATGCACTCACCTAAAGCATAGCTAAGAAGGAAATGGGGCTCACATTGGGCTATTTTTGCCATGGAATGAGACTTAAACTAGGGGACTTGATCAATTCAATGAAATATTTAAGTATATCTATAGGTGCATTATTTTTGATGGATGATCCTAGGGTCATATGGGTGCTTAAAGGGTTAAAAAGATACTTATACTCAAACTACTCATGCTAGAGAGGCACTCATAACAAGGATATGAAAACTTGGCATATAATACATACTCATTCTTTATACAGAGTTATGATGACATAACAATTTATTACATGGAATCCATTAATAAAGAAAACCAAATAAATTTCATGACTACTAATTAATTTATTTCTATTGATTGGAAAATATTAATAAAATGGAATCTAATACCTATGTGCCCTCTTATAATTTTGTGATGAGGTATTCTACCTATTTAAGCTTATCATCTAGCTCTTTTTACAATGTAACACTGGGATCTTATTATTCTTCTTACACTAACTTGGGTTTTAACCTTAGGAGCATCTGATCTACCAACACAAATTTTATTGACATCTGAAAGGTTTCAAATATTGACACCGACTAAAATATATGGTTCATCAATCTCTATGCACTCATGAATTTGTTACAATTTGAATTTATTGGCCTACACCTCATACTTGGCTTCTTTGAGGAGATTTTTCTATTTCCTCACCTTTTCCTCATTGATGATATTTCAACATGAAAATTCTATGTCCATTATTATAAGCACATTCCTATATTGGATTGGGTTCATGAGATGAGTGATAATAAGGATGGAGTCCTATCCATCTTCAGGATCTTCCAATCTTGTAATATCCCCTCTAAGTACCTCAAATTAGGGCTCACCCATGTAGTGATCTATCACAAATGAGAGTTATTTTCACATCCTAGTTATGGCACCTTGGGGAGGCATGGTTTCATGCATTTATAGATCTTCCTCTATCCATCTCTTCTACACCATATCCCTTATACTCAAATCTTTATCATCCTTTTTGATGATGGCCTTTTCTATCTATAATTCCTCTTCTTCACTGGTGCCACCACTCTCTTTAGATCTCTCCTTAGAGGAATCACTTATTTTATCCTTGGAGGTTTCTTCTTCAGACTTCTCCCCTAATTTATTTCTTCATCCTATGGTTTCTCAATACTCACCTTTAGGGTAATTCCATCAATGCTAACATGTATTTGTTGTTATTGGGGTTCTTCCACCATCTCTGTTTGTTGTTATAAGGTGTTAGGATCACCTTCCTTTTGTTGAGACCCCATTAAATACTTGGGTATGCCTCTTGTATAGCTTATACTACCTTCTTGGTGGGGTCATTTGACACTTTATTGACCACTTCAACCACTAGTCCTTCTCTTATAGGAAACTTTAGGGCCCTTTTATCTAACTTGGCCAATTTCTTAGGAAAGCATCCAATTATCTTCAAGTGTTAATGCCTTGTGGTGTGGAGGCTTCTTCATTGGTGTGAGTATTTATGGTTTGATTATTTCCTAAAGCATGGTGGTCATGCTAATTTATAGGGATTCTTGCATATTCTTATCACTTGGCTCTTCTTCTCCTTCTATCTACATGATATAGGTCCCTACATGGTCTTCTTCAATTTCCTCTATTATGTGTGTGAGGGTTGCCTCTTTCTCTATCTCTACAAGATTTATAGTTTGGAATGTAATAGATCCCTTGGTATTTTTATTGTTATTATTAATAAAGTAATCACTCTCTTTCATGAATGTCACTTGCTTCTTTAGAGCTAGCGGCACAATTGGTTCTCCAGACGCAATCTTTGACTAGACATGCTCTATGATCTCTTAAATCTTCTCAACTCATTTTATTTGGAGTGTCTTCTTCTATAGCTTCAGTGTATCCTTTCCTTCGTCATTGACTAGGAGGAGGTGATCATCATCCTTTTTAGGATCACCACCCTTCTTGTACAGCTTAATTTCATAGTAGATGTTGAAGATCTTCCCATTTATTATCACTATATGGAGGGGATGGATGTATGTTCTATTAGTGTCATCTTCCTCATCGTTGGTACCCTTAGCTTTGGGGTACACAAACTAGCACCTCATCATACTTCTATCTTGCTCCATGATCTTGACTAAGATATCAATCTATTACACATTAGGTATTCTCCTTAACACCACCATGAAATAATTGGTTGATAAAATTTAAGGAAACTAGAGCTACCCTAATAGATTCCCATATGTGAGCACTAGGTGCACCATATAAAAGTGATAAATTATGACAAAGCTTTCCATTTCAACTAGTTGGTGGGGAAGTTACTTAGAGATGCATCATTCCTTTCCAAAGGTTTCTATGTACCTATCAAACCACTTTTACACCCTTGTCTTATACTTCTATGAGAATCTAGGTGGGAAAATGAAGTCCTAGTACTTCATCATAGGGGACTCATGGTTAGATGGGAACACCCATAGGTGGTTGTCATTACCATCCAACACACCTATCTCCTCCATTACTATCAAAATCAACGTATACCACCACTGAAGAGTTTACCGTACTCGATGGCACTCTTATGCATTCTTAACTATCTCCTTAGTAATGAACTTGGAGATGTTAAATTTCACACCTTATGTTATGTGGTGGTAAATACACAAGAAGGTCTTACTAATATTAGACCATTAACTACTAGGGCATAATTTTTAGCTAACTAGGTGTGTCAATATCCTTGATGGGGAATGTAAACCCTAACTTATAGTAGGCTAAGAGATTTATGACCCCTTTAGCCTCTACTTCATCCTCCATCATCTCATAAATGTCTTCCCCTATGCCAGGTATTCATGTGATTATAACAATGAGGCTCATTGAGATCCTCATGCACCATATTTCAAAGTAAAACCAATCTTCATGTACTTGTAAAATGAGGAACTATACCAAGTCTTCTAGCTTTTTGAAGCTTGGTAGATTGAATAGTTATATGGAACATGTGGTTGTAAATTTTTCTCTGATGGAGACATTTAAGAGTGTGGTGCCAACCTTTATCTTCTTCCCTATGTCTACCATCTAGTCCTAGTTTAATTCTTGTCCATTGCTTCTTATTCTATGGTTTTAATCATTGATATTTCACATGTGCACAAATGACACCCACTTCTCCCCCACCATGACCTTTGGGGGGAATTTAACATCTCTATAGGCAAGATTTACACTCACTTATAGATATACTTCTATGATTTTTATGCCTTCCACCATCTGTGACTCTCATTTTATTGAGACTAATTATTTCACCACTTAAACTTTATTTATACCTTTATACACATATGATGGACCTCTACTTAGCCTCTTTTTCCCCATTATAAACCTACTATTGTTGAATCATGACTGATTAGTTCTACTGAAGCCCAAAATTTTGATTTTCACTTTTTCACAATTATTTTAAATATGACTATGCATTCAGCTCTTTGAGCTTCCTACCCTATTAATGGTAGCATGGTCATTATACAAAACTCCTCCTCCCTTGTTTATCTATCAATTTCTCTCCAATAAAATCCTTTTTAACTCAAAGTAGAATTCAATCTTGTTTTTGGTCTTTCATTCTCGCTTTGGGAGGGTTGTGGATGATTGGTTCTATCTAGTAGCATTCCCTAGTTTTAATGTCTTTGACTCTGTGCTCTATTTTAAATTCTTAAAAAATTTAGTAACCTATTGAATTATATCATCTACCCCTTTATACTATGTTTTTAGCTACCTCATTAATGGATAACATCATGGGGATTTCTTGAAACTTACTAAACCTATGAAATCTATTAAAATCCATTAATGAATACTCATTCATTATGGATCTTTGTGCTTCTATTATCATAGAATTAACTTTACTAAAAGTTTATTCAGTGAAGTGATAGGTGATTCAAACCATCACTTCCCACCAACTATTGGTTGGGTGCCAACTATCTCAATAGTCATTCTCTTTTTCTTTGTTCAACTTGGCATGACCTTCACCCTTCTAATTGTAACCTAGGCACAACACTTCACATGTGTAGGAGTCATCCTCCTTGGTTCCATATCTTACTAGTGTTGTGATTTCTTACAAGGGCACCTCTCTTTCTTGGTTAATTTCTCTATGCTTTCATGTCTTTTAACTCAACTTTCCCTACTGCATATGAATTCTTACATTGGTCCTCTAGTGCCTCATTATTTGTTCTTTATTTATTTTTCATGAACATCTTATGGGCATCCCTTCATCAAAGTATACTTACATATTTTTTAACCTAGACAACCTTATACGTGCCTACAAACTTAGGTGTCTGGCCTCAAGCACTTAGAAATTAATCATGATTGACTCACATTTTTTTATTAATGTAAGCACCATAAGAGTTTATGTATGTGATTAAAAGTGCAACACTTATTTATTCAACACATAAGAAATAAACATAAGGAAAGATTTATATTGTGCCAAATTTTATTGTGGTCAAAACCACACAACTGATTATGATCAAGAAGCTAATGTCTGATGGTGCAAGTACCATCTTAGTGATTGTATAGTTTTAATCTATTGCCATTGAAATGCCCATAGATCATTTCCCTTGTCAACATGTATAGCTTGAATGTGTCATTATCTAATATATTATGGATGACATAAGGTCCCATCCACCTAATCTTTAGTTTTATTAGGTGCTTGAGGTACTTAGAGTCATATAGTAAGACTAGTGCATGTTTTGTAAATACCTTATGCTTGATGTGCTTATCATGCCATTAATTTTGGCACACCTTGTTTATCTATTGGCTCTAACACACCTAGGCACATGTCTCATACAATTGATCCAAGTCTTCTAGGCATGAATTTAAAGACTCTTATTCATCCAATTAATGAATACACATGATGTGTGATAAGGGTACTATGAATTCCATAAGTAAAATAGCATCTATACCAAACACTAGTTGAAATGATGTAGCCTTGTTCAGGTACTTTTACATAGTGTGATAGGCCCATAATAATGCAAACACATGGTTATCTTAGTATTTATGACCAGCATCACATATTTTTATGAGACACATCCCTAATATCTTATTTAATGCTTCTACAATACCATTTACTTGGGGATGGTAGGGTGTCATTTTATTATACACCACCATATATTCTATTAGTAGGACCTAAATGGTTTAATTGATGAAGTAAACACCATGGTCACTAGTCAAGCTAAGTGGGCATCCATAAAAAATGATTATATTCTCCTAGATGAATCTTACTACTATGGTGGTGGCATAATCTTTGGTTAGTGCTACTTTGGCCCACTTGGTGAAGTAATATATGATATCCAAAATGTATCATTTACTTGTGTGCCTCGTAGCAAGAATAATAATCCCAACAAATTCATTAGCCCATTTCTCAAATGGTGCTTGGGTAAGGATGGGGATGAGAGGCATCTCATCTTAGTGGTTTGGTTTCCTTGTGTGCTGATAGATGTCACATGATTTGGTGTAATCTTTTATGTCATTAAATAGAGATGACCACCATAATCCTTATTGTAGTAATTTTTATGTTGTTGCATCTCTATTGTAATGGTTTCTAATAATCCCTTCATGCACATCTTTCATGATTAAGTCCCATTCATGATCTAAAACACATCAATGTATGACTTAATCATGGCTCAACTTATATAGTCTCTTACCAATAAGTTGAAAAGGTGTAGTGTGAACCATGATCTACTTCTTCTCTTTGGTCATCATGGTCTAAGATGTAGATCTATATGTTATAAATGTAGCGATCTCTACTAAATCTTCTAGGATGTGTTAGACCCTATAAAGTTACGCATTAGGCATATCATCTTTTATTGGTGCTACCACATCACTAGAATTAATGTGATACAAATGTTATGGGCCCAAGTTTTGTTTTCCATGTTTTACTACAATAGGGAATTTAAATTATTAAAAAAAAAACAATCCATCAATAAATTCACCCATGCAAAATGGGCTTGTTCACTAGGTACATAAGTGCCTCATGTTCATTGAACAAGATGAAGGGGGTCATTAGAAAATATTATCAAAAAATTTACATGGCATAGACCATGGAAAGTACCTCATTATCATTGATAGTGTAGTTTTATTCTACCTTGGTTAGTTTTCTACTTATGAATGAAATAGGATGATCCATTTTTATTTTACCTAGTTACATGAGAATGGTGTTGATTGTAAAACTAGATGCATCGATGTGGATGTGTAAGGGAGTTACCTAGTTGGGAAATTACAATATTGCTAAACTTACTAGTTTGAGCTTTAGGGTCTCAAACACATTTTATTATGATGTTCCCTAATAAAATGGGTCATCCTTCCTCAATATCTCTTCTAGTGGTACCATAATCATGGCATAGTTTCTTATGAACTTCTTATAGTACTTGTAATATCCAAGAAATGTGAGAATGTCTTTCTAGGTTGATAAGGTTTGAAGCTGAATGATGATTGAAATATTTTATAGATCAATGATCAAACCATATTTTTAGATGATGTGCTTGAGAAAAGTGCCAAATAGTATTACAAAAACACACTTTTTGAGGTTCAAAACAATTTTCAACTACCTAAACCTTTTAAACATTAGTCATAGATTGTCATAGTGGTCATTAACTAACCCATATGTTATCCAATCATCTAAGTATACTTAGAGGAAATTTTGAATTAATTATTTAAAGGCTATGATCACCACTTGGTAAAATATGGATGGTGCGTTATTTAGCCCAAAGGGCATCATGTTGTATGTGAAACAACCCCAATCAGTCACAAAGGTGGTTTTGGGCTTGTCTTCCTCAATATAGACTTCATGGTATCTTGATAACACATTAATAAAGGTGTATATCTCATAACCTATGATGTCATCTAATAATTTATTGGTAAATGGAGTTGGAAAGGGATACATTACATAAGTGGCATTCAATAGTATGTAGTCAACACAAATTTAGATATACCCATCATTGTTTATGATGATGACCATTAGGCTAACCCATTTGGATTCCTACACAAGGTAAATGATGCCTATGGTTAGCATGCCATCAATCTCCATCTTAACCTTGACATAAATATTAGGGTTCATCTTATATAGTCACTTCTTTATGAGTCTTACATCATCAACTAGTTTGATGATCATCTTCCTATGGGATAGGTGTGTGTCTTTCATATATTTTTAGTTCTATAGGAATAATTCATATAATTCCTTTAGAAGATAAACAATATGCATGAACTCCATGTTAGAACAATAGGTGCCTAGAGTGGTAATCTTTGGTTATCCCTCTGAACTAATATCTATTTTGGTGATTTTTAATGGTGCTCATTAGGGTTCATTCTTCTCCTGGTGTGAATCCTTGAATTTTCTACAACCCTCAAATTTTTCCACCCAAATATGTTATCATATTCTTCTTATGGGATATTATCTTCAACTTAGTCCACTAGCTTCCTTTTCCTTGTTAAATTGTTCCAATTGTATACCTTCCACATGTTATCATCTTCATCACTAGATTCAATATTGAGAATTTATCTTTGAAGAAGGTTGAGAGTGATAACCCTTTTTCATCAAACATGTATTTTATGCACTCCTCCAATATTGTAATGTCCTCTAATACTATCCTTAAAACTATCTATAATAGCTCAATTAATTCAAGGTTTTGTGAAGAAAAGGAGAATGTGTGAAAAAAATACCCCTTCAGGGAATCCCAATTGTATATTTCATGGTGCATCTCATTTACTACATACCATGCCTACACCCAAGTTTTTAAGGTCATATAGAAGGTATGCACCCATAAATTATATGGGACATTTTCACCCCAAATAGTCAACATTTCTTCACAAAGATGTACATGTGATATAGGGTCAAAATCACTATAGTATGTAGATACGTCTAGGTCTTCATTACTCTTTATAAATCTAGTGAAAATGGCTACCTTCACATCTTGACTAGTTGGTAAGATAGGATTTTTCTCTACCCACTAATGAGTGGTAGTTCTCTTCAATGTGTATACTAGTGTGATCATTATATCCACCTATTTTGGGATTCATTACTCAAGTTCATAGACATAATCTTCCACTATATTACTCCATTAATATCATGGGAGCCTTTCCAATTTGTACATATAAAGGTGAAATGCTCTTTTTACCTTCTTCTTGGTATAAGGTACCCATCTTTTAGAAGCATGGTCAATCTAGACTCAACCTATCTTTACTGGTTTGGGTGCCTTTGTACACACAAAATGGCACCTTCAACTAGTGTTCTCATATGATTCTTTGATCCATCAGTCAAAAATAACACCGATGGTGTCTAATGTTGATTTTCCATCTTCCCAAGAAAGGATTCCTTGATCATTTGGGTCTAAAGTTTTGGTGCCTTTCACCATGATGTTATAGATGTCATTGATCTCATCTTCAATGTACATGATCTCAACATAGGGGGTCCTTGGTCATTTGATAGGGGTATAACGACCCTCTCTTTTCCATTATCAAATGTCATGTAGTACCTATTAAAGTGAATATATATATATTATTTACATAACACCATAGCCTTCCTAGAAGCACTGGGTAGTTATCCTTCTCTGCTAACTCTATCACTTCAAAGTCATCATAAAATTTATCTCGCATGATATCTACAACTCTACTCTTCATAATTTTGATAGGTTTCACCTAAGTCTTATTGACCATGAAGAGTACATGAGTTGAAGGTCTCAATGTTGGCCTACCCATTTTATCCCATGTATTCTTGGTTAAGATGTTAACCTTGGTGCTTATGTCTACAAGAACCTCATAGATAAACCATCCATCAATAGTGACATCCACCATGAATTATTGGTCATATTCCACATTTTGTGTATGTCAAACTTCACGTTCCCCTTCCATGGATGGTGTGGTGACCTCCACTTGATTTTGACATGTATGCTCTAGGAGAAAGTTTTTCAATAGGGGAAACACTCCTTATACTACACCAGGCATAAGATCTTAATTGATTCTTATAATTTAGCTTCCTAGGTATCTTTCTTCTTATGAGAGGTTGTAAATTTCTCTTCTAGGTCTCATACTAATTGGAGCTCCCCTTGTAAGTTTTAGATAACACTCATAGATTTTTATAATACATCTTTTTGGCATGATAGGTCTAGTTATGGCATAGTTTTTGGTTTGAGACAAATTATGTGTTCATTGTGACCCTTATCCCCATATTCTAAGTGTAACTCAGGTATTGGTGTGATTGACAATTGAGTGGTGAATCCTTTATGAGTAATTGCATGTACCTTTAATGTCTTTATGCATGTAGGTTTCACCTTCAAGGTTTATTTTTCCATTTTTTGCTCATGTTGGATCATTCCTACACCCTCATCTATGTTGGGCCTACCTTGGGTTAAATTTTTATATTGGTTAGGGCATTGTTTGACCTTATGAGACCCTTGACAATACCCACATGTAGGATGTATAGGGTAGACATTTTGATAATGATTTTTTGAGACACACTTATAACATGAGCATAGTGGGAGTCTTCCACCAATGTATTCTTCACCTCATCCTCTAGCATCTCATTACATTCCAAACTATAGGTTATATTGGCTATATCCCTCATTTCCTTGGTTACCCTTCCCTTCAACTACTATTATGGCATGTTATGGACCTCTTTTCATGTTTTCATTCATTTCATCAACCACCTAACAATTAATAGTGGTATGGGTTTAGGCATCACATAATTGATAATAGATGGTTATGTTGACTTGGCCATCATATTATAATAAAGGGAAATTTTAAACATCATGCACCTCTTAATAAATTTCATAACTTATAAGTAGAGTATGCACATTCCTTGATGGGTAGTTAGTTCTATTATGTCCTTCTAATTTTTATTTTATGCACTATAATCCACTTCAATCATCATGTGATGATCTAGAGGTAATAATATGAAGCTAGGAGGCCATGTATGCAATTTGTGATTTCATACATGGGTTGATCCTGGTATCTATGCTTCTGATTGCCTTAGATTTGAGCATGGCTTCAAGCACTTATAAAGGGTTTGTAAAAGTATTCATGGAAATAAATCTTTATAATGACATGAGAAACCCCCCAATGAACCACTGTGCATGTTGGGAAGGTTGAATATCATATGGGACCTTTGATATGAGAGTTTCTAAACTTGTATTATACATGCACACATTTTTTAAGATTCCTTGGATAATCACTTTTATCATGATGATGCTCTATTGTTAAAACTTTGGAATGTCAAATTACTTAAGGAATGCATCCTTTATGGTATCATGGTCAACCATGGCCTAGTTGGGATCAAATTTTCTATACCAAGTGTGGGCATAATCAAGTAAAGTGGTCACAAATTAGGTAGCCTTTCACTCTGATTAGGTTATGCCCTACATGCACCACTATAGTTCACACTTCAACACATGTTTTACAACATTATCTATCCCATGATACTATAACAAGTGCATATCCATTTCATAGTAGATCTATGACAAGGGGCAGCTAGTACTTGATGCACTTGTCCCCATGGCTCCTATCCTAGCAATAATCCTCTAATGTCTCTTGCTATAGGGTTAGGCACTAGTCCCATTGTTACTATTAGTGTAATTTATGGCATGGGTGTTGTCATACTCACTTGTGAGGTGAAATAATTTAGGGGTGTGAATTAGTGACCCTAAATAATCCAACTTCAATTTCAATCTTTGCAAACACTTAATCAGTTATCACAAACATTCATGAAACATACACATGATTCATAGTAATGAGAAAGAGAGATAATGAAATATCAATCAAATAGCACATGATATATGTAGGAAACCCTCTTAGGGGAGAAAAACCACTAGAACTTTCTATTGGACTACTATCCTAAAAAAATAAGAACCAATTTAGACTAGCTATAACTGATTAAGGAACTACCGTCACTATTTAGTGAGATTATTATTCCACAAGGTGATACAACACTTGTCTATCTGAGTTGCTACAATAACTAGACCTTTAGAAATTTTCACCTTGTAAGGAGGCTATAATCCCATTATATTTTGATCTACCACAACAACACCTAATAACACATCCACCTTTGGACTCATATATACAATACCTAATGGTGTACCTCTACTTATCACTCTTTACCTTCACTCACACTTAATCTACAAGATCACTATTATACCAATATAATTATAACCTACATTTCATAAAAATAATCCTCAATATATTATTCTCTTTAGCTCATCCATTAGGCACCCTACCCCTCCTTCAATCCATAATTCACACACACAAACCTCTCTACAAATCTATCACAAGTGTCTATCCAAGTTTAGAAATCATCATCTTTGATTTCACTATATATAGATTAATCATGATTATCAGCATATTTTTTGGACATTAGGCATGCCTTTAACCCTTAATTCATCTATCATAATAATACACAACTCAAAATAATCTTCATAGGTTGTCCATAACATCTATGGGTCATCCTTAAGAAACTACACCTTTTAATAAGGCCCTTGTAGCTCTTATAGGTATCATGGTGATCTATTCACCCATTTAGAACATAATAAATCAAAATATTCCAAATGCATATGTCCACTCCACATGACCCATTTTTTAGTCTCAAATGATTACAAACATCATTTTACTCTTCTCTACAAGCTCAATCAACATTCTGTGAACACAGCCACAATGAACGCATACATAGTTGACTTCTAAACCTTTGTTAATACTAAATACAAATGTTCAAACCTCCATAATACACATATATTATCCTAATGGAGTCTCAACACTCCCCAATAT
This sequence comes from Torreya grandis, assembly GCA_037957365.1. NCBI lineage: Eukaryota > Viridiplantae > Streptophyta > Pinopsida > Cupressales > Taxaceae > Torreya > Torreya grandis. The sequence continues at coordinate 967,121 of JARHVA010005295.1, forward strand.
CCAATTCATCAAGAGACATCTAAATAATAATAAAAAAAGCTTGAGCAATCTTTGCGGGTTACTTGTAGATTACACATGAACTCATAGTCAACTTTTAACCATCATAACTATGTTTGTAAAAACTTTAAAATCTTCAAATATATATTTCCATATACTCCTTGGAGTCCTCTAAAATTTCACTTTTTACACCATAAGCAAATTCTACATAGATTGAAAGATATAGCAAAAATATAGAGCACTATATTTTCTTTTACAAATTCTATATTCAAAAGCAAATGATCACAGTTAAACCTCAGTCAGCATGATATCATCTCAATTCATTTTTTCTTAGATTATACAAACACAATTTATCTTCTCTAAACTTTAATTCATAGTGCACTAATGCCCAAATGTTAACCCTCAAATAATTGACCTCATCTCATGCAATCTAGTAACTTTGACCTCATTCACTCCATCAATCTCTTCAATATTGTCCTCACTTTATAAATTATGGAAAACTATCACTTTGATATCTTGAATTTAAAGTTCACCATTGATCTCTATCTATACAATCACCTACTCACCAGTGATCCTTGAAAGAAGCTAAATCTTTATCTTTGTTTAGCATTACACATTGAACACTTGGCACCATCTCATTGCTTCCTAAATTTTTGGAGCAACATGATCCATCAATGCTTCTTTAACTTTAACTTACGTAAAAATGAATAAGTATGGGAACATTTCTTGTTTACCTAAAATTCCATCTTTACCCAATCATATCTTTTGCTTCACTCACTCAAAATTTCTCAAATTCAGACCATATGATCTCCTTACATAGGAGAATACAAACATGTGTCAATTTCCTCTTATAACCCTCAAACATGTTATATATAATGAAATTTAAAATTCTCACTCAAATTTATCTATCACAGAGCTAACAATGTCAAGAATTTCCTAGAAGGCCAACTTTTCACATGCATATCTTTTGATGCAATTTAGTATATGATCTAAAATTTATCATAAATCAACTAGGCACAAAATTGAAGAAACCCATATGATCACCATTTCCTAAAAAATATACACATATGAGATATTCCACCATCAAATTGCATACTCAATGTTTCTTTCCACATTGCAAATTTGGTTAAGTATGGGAAAACACTATCAAAATACCTGAGAGCCCAACTTTACACTTCTATATATTTTGACACACTTCAATACAAGATCTAAAATTTAATGCATAATATCTAGGGACAAATGTGATCACAACCATATGACCAACTCCCCTTGAATCATCCACATGTGGTAATGGTGATGTCATCAAACTACCTACTTAGATTTTCTACCACTAGACCCAAAATATCTAGATGACAACTATGGACTACTAGATGAATTCCACTTATGAACACAAGGAATAAAATATTATAAAACATATTATGGACCTATTTCACAAGATCAATACTCCATACTCATTTTATAACATATTAAACCATGTAAACTCTAAAGATCAACCAAGCCTTCTTCAAGCATACTAAGACAATCACATTGCACACTTTGTCATTCTCACATAGAATATCAATGTAGTTCATCCACTCACTTAGATACCTCCATGACATCATCATGATATAATTGAAAAATATCCAATAGTCACCCACCTTGTGTTACTAGCATTGACTGAGTTGGTATCCTCATGTCTAAGTTCTATTATGGTGAGCTAGTGCCCAATGGTCTATAAGTAGTTGCTCTCACCTCCTTGTATAAAAGAATATATTCAATCATAGAGTTACAATCCAAATTTACAAAACATCTAATATTTATATCATTATTAGGGTCAACAAACACTTATATATTTTTCTCAAGTGGGGGACCAAGTGCATGAAGATGTACTATAAGTTCAAAGGGGGTAGGCAAGTCAAGCATATCTCTAATCACTAATTTCTTTAAGATCCCAATAAGTTCCACACCTATCAAGTGTTGGGTTTGATTCATCACTTCATTATATCTCTCATCATCATGCTACTTAATTTCAAGATATCCTTCCCCATGTCATTTCCACTCTCTATATGTTCTCTCAACTCTTATAGGTTGTATATCTTCCATTAGATGATGTTGTCTCTTATGATAAGTATATCTTATAAGCTCTCAAGTATCAATTTACTCATCTCCTTCCATTACACCTCACTTATACATCCCATTCTCCCCCTTTTCATTGCTCATACATGAAAGGACTTTATCCTTCCATCCCCAAATTTTCAAAACCATAATCCACCATCAACTTTTTGAGCTCTGTGTTGAATTCTTTCACAAATATGCCTCTAAGGTTACACAAAAACTAGTACTCTACTTCCTCAGGGCATGAGTACATTGAGACTATAAACTCAAGTACATAGCTATTCAAAACTCTTTTCCACCATTTATCCATTACCCTAATCCAGATAACATCCAAGGTCTCAAGTTTCTCTAGGTGCTCCTTTGTCCACTAATAACATTATCCATATCTTCTTCTTATATGGGTTTAATATGCAACCAACCACTGGTACACATGCTTAGGTAACTAATATAAAAATACCTCATATAGAGAATCATATAGGTTATCTTTAACTCATTTTTTGGCTTTTATCCTTTATAGGTTAGATGCTTCAATGTAAATCTATTTCTACCTATTGTATCCATTGCTTGATTTTTTTAAGAGAAATTTGGTACATTATTCTGTTGTCCCATTGCAACAAAAAATTTAAATAGGGTGCTATAAATAGAACCAAATTTTTCTATAATAGGGTTATAGTTGTCTTTAGTTGATTCTTAGTTTATTACAACCAGGCTAAAGCATGGGATACTCCCTTTACACTCAACAATTGAACATTCAACTATGCCAACATTAATCCACATAAGGCACAAGCCTTATGCACTCATGTAAAGCATAGCTAAGAAAAAATCAAGACCAACATTGGGCTAGTTGTTCCATGGCATGAGACTTCACTTAGGGGAATTAATGAATTCAATGAAAGCTTTAGGTAGATCTATAGGCACAAGCCCTTTAAGGGCTAATCCTAGTGTCATATAAGCACTTGAAGGGTCAAAAAGTTGTTTCTACTCAAAATGATCATGATATACATGTGTTCCTAACAAGGATAGGAACACTTGACACAAAATACATACTCATTCTTTATACAGAATTATGATGATGTGACCATTTATCACATGGACTCCATTAACAAAGTGAACCATAGAAATTGCATAACTACTAATTAATATATTTCTATTAAAACTAAAACATTACTTGTATATTCATTTCATTAGTATTTCAAACAAAAAAAATTAAACCAAATAGAGTACATAACATTCTTCATAATAAATCAAAGTAAAAAATAGAGTATAGAGTTCATAGCAAAATATATTTTCAGTTCATACTACTTAACAACCTAGAGGCTCACAAATGATCTTGGGTACTTAAAATGGAGCCTTCATGGCTTCCATACTATTCTTAATCCTAATAGATTCCAAAGTGATGTCTATAGAGGATTCATTTCACTAGATTTCCATTGTCATTCTTTGTCTCTCTACCTCTTCTAGCTCAAGCTCCTTAAATAGCCTTCGGTATCATCTTCATTAGAGTGGAAGGTGCATGTTGAGTGCCAAGCTAAAAATTTGGTGATCATACCCACCAGTTTCATGACTTTATGAAATTTTCATTGTAGATACCACATTTCCTAAAATCATTACATATTCCCTAAAGATATGGGAGATAGTTAGCCACCTTCCATTTGGCATAAGATATGCACTACACCATCTAGTTGGTGAAAAAATTACCAAAGGCTAACCATTACACAAAGTGATTTCTTCTTGCCTATGTGTATGTCATGTTGGCATGAATATTTCATAAGATAGGGGTCTAATAGGGTTGATCCTCTACACCTCCTGAAGTACATCCCTGACAAGCTAGTTGAGTAAGATATTTTTTTATTAATTATGGAAGTGGATAGATGAAGACTTAACTAGAAGAAATAATATCACCTTTTATGGCTCTCATCTCACAATTAGGAGGATGTGTTACAACTTCCATAGGCACTTCTAGGAAGCTATCAATGCTAAAAATTCATATGCCTTGGCTACCTTTCTCCATAGAGATTGAGACCCCCATGGTGAAGTGTAGTAATGTGTTCATAACTTGGGTATTCACTACGAACATTATCCATATGAACATTACGTCTTATTTATCAATGAAAAATATGACAAAGATGTCTTGGAAAGGGATAGGAGAACTAGAATAAGTGAAGACTTGCTTGAGGTAATTCAAGTAGATCCTTCCATCAAAATTGAACAAGCAAAATATAGAATCCCACCACTAGGTGGATGGACCTCCTCAAACTTTTGGAATAATATACATCTTCTTCAACTACAAGATATAATTCAAGACCCCAAAAATCCACCCACTATGATGATAACTATAGAGAAAGATTAGGGTGAAGGGGAAGCTTCAGTTGTAGAAAAGATAAAATAAGAAACTCCTCAAGTTCAAGTGCCCATAATTGAATTGAGTAAAATAAAGTAGGAACATATAAAATATATATTTAATAAAATCACAACTATATTGGGAAGGAAGAGGAGCTTATATTCATAAACTCCTTTGATTCAAAAGACCTCACACCCACTATGGCACCTTTGACAACCATAGCATCTAGTGTAATAGTCCCTCTTCCTACCTAACAAGTGGCTGATCATCTAGCTAAGAATGTAAAAATATATTATAAGAGAAATTATAAGGTAGTAAATCCTTAGGTTTATTCCATATAGGGACCAAGTGAAGAGACATAACCTTAATTGAAGGCAATCTAATGGATGAGGTAGATGAAGAGAAACTGCAAGAAGCTAAGGTTTTGAGATTATAAGGAATGAAAGGAAAGAAAACCCTTAAGGGTGACCAATCAGGGAAGGGTTTTGTACCTAATCATCCCTTATTCCACTCTCATGTTATTAAATTGTGAGTTGTCACTTTTTTTCCTGCTATGTCATTACCTCCATTAGGACCTATCTCAACATCCATTACTAATACAATTACTCATTTAGTTATTACCACTATTACTATTACTACCAACCAACCCATCACCCAATTTCAAATATCCTCTACTCAATTAAGTTCACCCATTCCTTCCTCAGGAGAAATTTTTACCATGGTAGTGGTGGCCACAAAAAAATCTCCAAGGAATAACCCTGTCTACATTCTTCACCCAATTCTAGATTTGGGAAACATATAGTAGTCTAAAATAATATGGATTTCCATGCCAAAGCCAGCTCTTGAGATTGAGCCTTCAAAGGACACCCAAATAGAGGAAAAACCATTATACCCATCATATTTGACACTTTTATACTAGGCCAAGGAACTAGGAGCATTAGCTTATAAGAGGCCAAACCTAAAGATAACTAAGCTACCTACTATAAGTTCGTTGTTTGATAAGTCTACTAACTCTATGCAAAGGGTGAGGAAAATAAATATAGAGAAATTTTTTGGGTGAATCTTAATGTTATAATAAAGAGAATAAATTTATTCTCTTTCCAAGAGGAAAGATATAATGATGGGTCAGTCCCCTTTTATTGAATACTTTAAGTCCTATATGGAGACCCATATTGGAACCTTGATAGAAATCCATGAGGGTAATAAACAAGCAAGGAAAGAGTTAGAACAAGAAATGCAGAATATTAAAGAATAATATCAAGTCATTCATTTTCCCTCTAAGATTGAGAAAGATGTTCAAAATTCAGCCTTAAGGCTACATGAGATATTGGACACTATTGGCTTCTTGAGGATGCAATTGGCCCCTTAAGTAATTCTAATCATCAAAATTTTCAAAACTTTGAAAGAGGATAAGACCAAGTTGAAATTTTTGGTCTTATATACCCCAAATAAGGCTTTAAGACATATGGACTTGATATCACCCTTAGAGGTAGCAAACACATTAAATTTAGTGGTCATCAAGACCTAGGAAATATGGGAATGGATAACATTTATTAACACTTTGGTCTCAAATATAATAAATATGAGAAGCAAGTAGTACAAATTTTGAATGAATTATAATTAATGAAGGAATGGGATGACACTAAAAAATTATTGGTCGGGTCTATTTTTATTCAAGTGCTACAACAAAAATCATATAACTTCAACCAAAGTCTAGAAGGATTAAATTCAGAATACACTGAGTCTAAGTTTAGTTCTATGAGGAAGAAGGCCACTAAAGTAGAGATCTATTAGGTAAGCTTTAAAATTAGAAAAATCAAGCATGCAAGGTTAATAACACAAGTAAGCAGGGTGAGTAGACCATTTATTCTTGATATTAAAATAATAAGGGCACAACACACTATCAGATACAAACATTATCAAGAATCGAAGGCCAATAAGAAGTCTAAATTCACTCCAAATACTAGTGTAAAAATTGTGCTAGCTTTAACTTATAGTTTAACTTAAGCCACCACTTCAGTGCCTACCATGACAACAAGTAGTGCCATCTAGACACAAAGAAATCCTTAGTTAAAGGCTAATTTTTTATAAATTTTACATGTAGTATTTATTAAAAATAACTATATATGGTTATGTTTCATTAAATTCAATTTATAATTAATTGATTTATATTTGCTAGCATGTATACATTGCATGAATATTGTAATCTATGAGTTGTAACATGAAAATTTGCAAAGTAGCACTGAACACAAGTTTTATTTATTAAAAAATATAATCTACAACTTTGCTACACTTATAGAGTGAGATAAACCCTTCCCAAAGTCTTTAAATACATTTAACCCCCTCTTTTAAAGGGTTGGAGTCTTGATGTATACAATAATAAATTGATTTATTGATTGCCTTACAATTGTGTTGGTTCTCTCTTCTCCTTTTCTTGTGTTATTAAGATTTTAACTTATTTGTCTATAATAATTTAGTAATTTTGAAGTGTGAAACTGTTATGGATGATCCTGATTATTATCATTAAACTATACTAATTTTATATGTGCAAAAATCTATTGAAATATTATTAATTTTATTGAAGTTACATAATTAATTTAGACTACATTAATATTTAAAGGTGTGTACTAGTCTCTCCCTTTGATATAGTTTCCTAGGTGTGTGTTTTGGATACTCTAGATATGTTTCTAGTCTAATCTGTAATCTCTCAACTAAGGGTGTGTAAAATCAACTCTAAATAGAATAACCTTTAGCTGAGACCACTAAGTTTCCTATACCCACTTCTCCATACTACTTGATCATGTTTGTTCATAAATGTGTAGCAACTACAAATGGAAATCATTGGTTCTAGATATACTCATCCACCAAATAAATAGACATAGATGATACCCTTTGAGAACACATGACCTTATTCTCTACCTTACCTTTCCCTCATTTTTTTTTGAGTTTTTTTTAAGTTACCCATCATAGAGTAAGTTTACACCTAGTAAACTCAATTAGTATTTGATTTCTTTTATATTTCACACATCCTTCCATATACTTGGGTAAAAAACCTGCAATCTCAACTTACTATTCCACCAATCAGTTGTTTTAACCACATACCTACAATTCCTGACTTGGAGTGGAACTTTGTTTTCATAGATATCCTAAAATTTTAGAGGTTATCTCATTCAAGTTTTGTGTTTTGCATAAAACCAACATCAACATATTAAATAATATGAGAATTAATATTTTGGTATTTCTCTTTGATAGTAGCTTTAACCTTCTTAAAATTATTGATCATGCCTTCACTATCAGATCACCTTTTTATGAGTTAGATAAGAATCCCATACTAGATAAACACTATTTTATCATGTATTTATTGTAACCCATTAGATCTTCTAGATTCATTTTGAGAGAGATGTTATCCTCTTGCATCCTATTGACTCTCTACTCAAGTCTTATTATCTACATGGTCATCTTCTAAATTTCTTCTTTTTCACTTGACACTTATTATTCACAAGTGTGACTCTTGATGGAATCTTTGAGTAAATTATGGTCCTTGAGAATCCATCTAAGGAAATATTTGTGTAAATCAAGATCCTCCAATAATAATTTTTTTTATGTTATACTCATTTAAGGCAACAAACATTTCCTTTAAATATTCACCAAATTTTCTTTTACCTTTCCCATTATATTTAAATCTATTTTTGTTTCAATATCCCTATGATTTTAGGATTTTTAACCCTTCAATAAATTCTTTAATTATATATTCTTCAATGATAATGTTACCATTCTTAGATCCTAGATAATTCAAAACATGGTTTCTATCTAGGTTGATCATCTCCTTCATAGGAGTAATTTTATTTTTCAAAGATCTACGAGGATTCCTAATGGGATTCCAATATATTTGTATGTATACTTATCTTTCTCAAAGTTCACATGAATAGGGCCCTTCTTATCATTTTTATAATACTTATATAAAAAGAGGATCACAACTTGATGCATATGAAACCTACACTTTCTTTTTTTAGCTTCTAAATTTGATCTTTCCATCAAATACAAAATGTAAAAGGGGATACTAACTGAGTAATGAGACCTCAATAAGTTGAGAAATAAAAAATAGAAAGCAAGAACATAACTCTACCTAACATCCAATGTTATAAATTTCATGACCTACTTAGCTACAATCAAAGATGTTGTTAGTACTATATTTTTATGCATATCCAATGTCACTAACAAGTTATAAGTATGATATATAACCAAATAATTGATTAAGACTATCAAAATGTTCAATATAATCACTAAAAATAAAACACATACACAACCTGCTATAAAATTTACAACTTAATAGAAATTATTTAATGAAACACGTAAAATTAGAAGAGAGACCATATTCACACAAACTCAAATAACAGTTATATAACTTTATTCTATCACATTAATTGATAAATTATCCCACCTTTATTATGATTAAAAGACATATAAATAAATTAGGGTGGGATATCCTCATCTTAAAATCTTATGAAAATTTTCAAGGTTTAAAATAAGACTAACTCTTATTTTATCATACATAATCTGCATCATTTACAATGTAGAATCTATCAATTACTTTATCACATATGAGTAGAAATGCTAGTTGAGACTACACTCAAACTAGACTAAACAATAGTTGGGAATATTTGAATAGAAGTAATGAAAGTAAAATATTTAAATGCATAAATTATCATGGGTGGTATTTTCATTAGTAAAGTGACTAGATTACTTGCATATGCTAATGTATTTTCCATTATAATTGTTCATGATTGGGATTTCAAATGAGTTGTAGTGAGAGGAAGTGTAATGAGTATAGGCCCTGTTAGAATACAAGTTGTTATATTTGAGAGAAGAAGTTGAAATTTTTAAATTTTTAGATCATGAATATGAAGCTCCCACCTGAGTGGAAAATAATTCTTTCTCCTTTATATTATCATATTTAGTCATACATACTACAAAATCCAACTCTATGGTTTTCAAATTGATTATTGGAAGTTTAAACAATAATTATAGTTTGTGCATCACTTTCTTGTGCAACACCATATAATCCCTAAATAAAGGATACAAGATTATTATTGTGATAATTTTTCCTTAAAAAATATAATTAATTAGACCACTTTATCACTACATCTGAATATTATACTATCAACTTTTAACTTGAAACTATAGGCAATAATTTGAAGTAGATTATCAAAACTTAGCTTAATTTTTACCTATGAAAGTGGTGTGTATATGCTAGTAATTCACACATACCCATGTATTTGGATGAAATTTTACTCTTATCTCATCAATATTACAACAAAATCATGTATTTTTTATGTCATTCCATTAGATGATCCCTCTTATTGGTCACATAATTATGTGCCAAAGTGATGTCTAGAAGTTGCAGTAAATTGAGATGTTGATATGATTTTTGTCATATTACCTTAGTAATGAAGTGTAATTTGGCATACATGCTCCTTATATATTGATAAAAACTCACCAAATTTCTCAATTTTGGTTATGAATCTACCATTGATGGATGTATAATACATACAATGTTATAAAGTGTATGAGCAAAACTTTGTGTAATATTCAATATGTCCTTTAGGGGATCTATTCTTCCCTATGAATTCAATATGTTATTAGTTTATTTTAGGCCACAAAACATATTTTTCAAGTCTCTTAAAGTGGAATCAACCATACAAAATAGGATCCTCTAGGATCTCATCTTCCTCTCTAGGCCTATCTTTCCTCTTTTTTTTAGTGAAAATAGATCTTATTCTCTTATAAAATCAATTGGATTTCCTCCTATCATCACTATTATCCTCCTCACTCTTTCAAATTTATTTCAAGTCTCATAAAATTCTATAGTAAACATAGATTCATCAATGATAAGGAGAATTATATTACATATTGGTCTCTTAGGGAGTTTTGAGTACATATTTTTTTAGATGTGGAGACTCAGATTGAGACTATTGGTGACTATGTCTAAACACCTTATGTTATTGAAAACCTCAATTTGATATACAAGGTTAAGTGTAAAGTGATTGTTGTAAAAATTTAACAAAAAACTTATTTAAACCTAATTTGGATAAGAATATATCCTTACTTTTGTAGATAGGGTTAAATATATAAAAATGATAGGGAACAAGGGTGAATATTAGATCTCTAGCAAGACAATTAATATGATAAATGTAGATGTACCATATGCTAAATTTATAAAACTAAAATAGGATATTAATGGAAACTATAGTTATTATATATATATAAATGATATAAAATAAATTTCTTGGTTTTTTAATGCTAACATAGTGCTAGATCTAGTATACATAGGAAGTAGATAGGAAGACAATTTGGATCAATCATCAAATTCTAGACCTAGTGCCTTTGGCTCTCTAGACACTTACATCAACCTAGGATAATTATATCAACACATGTTTGAGTCTGACACTAGTATCTTGTATATAATATCTACTCAAATTAGATGTGACTACTTGGATGCTTCTAGGTTTGGTTTTGACTTCACTCTAGTGAATTCAAATTTGGGTCACGGATCCTTAGTCCTAGTAAAATGATAAAGCCTTAGCTTTCCATCTTTAATGTGACCTTGGGGGAAAATTTCTTAGTGGTGACATGATGTCAAGCTTATTCACAATGACCCCATTATCAAAAGTAGCTACCTACATATCCAATACTCCAAAACTAGGACATAAACTCATGTAGTTCTCCCCTACATGTTGACTTGTGTGTGAATCATGAAATGTGTGTAAATTAAGTACAAAAGTGACCTAGCTTATAAATTGGAAAATATGATCTTATGATTACTCATTTAGTATTTTAGACCTATAGATTACCATTTAATTTGATTAAATGTTGGAATAATTGTCATTGATGTCAAAGGAATTATAACAGATATGGATGGAAATGTCAAACATAATTATTTGCAGAAGTGAATAGAAGTGTAAAATTTAATTATTTCCAAAAGTGAATGGATTTTTTTCTAAAAGTGAATGTAAATATTGATTGAAATTTTAATGGAATTATCAATGTAAATGTTGACAAAAGCATCAACAGACACACATTTTGGTGAAAAGGCACCTCTTAGATGGGATACCTTCTTTGTGAGAATTTTTAAAAGGCTATATAAGGGAGAAGAGATGTGGAATTATTACAAGGATTCAATTTTATTGAAGATCATATAAGTGTGAGAGAGAAGGAAGAGTAGAATTTTGTTTATACATATCATTTGATTAAAGGAGAAAATAAATTAGAGTGGTATTCGAAAGATAATTTATTTTATGTTGGGATTGGTGTCTCTAAGAGGTTGGTTCCTTTAAATTTTGTAAGTTGGTGCTTAGTATTAGGGATCAGTGCCTCTAAGAGGTTGGTGCCTTAAAATTTGATGAGTTGGTACTTGGTGTTGGAGTTTAGTATCTCTAATGGGTTGGTACCTATAAGAACTTTGTATTCAATTATATTTTTGGCTAAATTTGGATGGTAGATCCAAGCAACTTATCATTTGTTTTTTTTCCCAAAAATGTTTTCCATGTAAATGTAATGTCATTATGTTATATATTTTTATGAATTATTTATGTATGGAATTTAGTTTTAAATTAAGAGTTTTTATAATACTGATTCACCCCCCTCTCAATATTAGTGTTACTTATCAATTGGTATTAGATCAAGTTCCTTTAGGAATTGTCTAATGAATGAAAGGTAGACCTCAACAATACATATGACTAGTCATCAAGTATAAGAAGGTTTATCCTCAAAAAAGGATCTTATATTTGATGGAACAAATTATGATTTATGAAGCATATGAATGAAAACCTATCTAATGTTTCTACGGTTTGATATTTGGTAATTGGTAGAAATGGGATATACAACTCCTCATATCCCATTGATGGATCAAACTAAAAAGAGGGATAGTAAAAATAATGCTAAAGCTTTAAATGCAATATTATATGGCTTGTTGGAATTTGAGTTTGTCAAAGTTATGAATTATGACATGGCAAATGAGACATGGGACAAACTATAGAATATATATGAGGGAAACACCAAAGTGAAGCAGGCTAAGCTTCAAACCCACAGAAAGTAGTTTGAGATCCTAAAAATTAATGATGAAAAAAATAGTGTAACCTATCTTCTTCATGTGGATAAAATTATGAATATCATTAGAGGACTTAGTGAAAAAATGGAAGATCGAATAATAGTAAAAAAGGTACTAAAATCTCTCCCCTTACAATTTGATGCTAAGGTTTTAACAATTGATAAACTAAAAGATCTAAACATCCTAAAAATGGATGGGTTTCATGGAATCCTCACAATATATGAAATAAAGAAAAAAATAGAAAAAACATCAAAGCATGAATTATCCTTCAAAGCTTCAAATAAAGTCTAAAATGCAAAACTGAAGTCAAGTGATGAATTATAAGATGAAGAATAATAATCTCTTTTTGGATAAATCTTAAAAAGGGAATTGGCAAGTATAAAGGTAATCTTCATTTCATATGTTTTAATTATGGTGAGATAGGGCATTTTTTTTTCAAGTTTCCTTATGAAAAATATGATAATAGTGATCAATAAGAACATGCTAAGGTAGGAAAGAATAAACATTCTTACATAAAAAACTATAAGCCAAGTAAATATGAAAAAAATAAAAACTTTGATAGATATAAGAATATCCTCTATACCAAGGAGAGTAGTTTTGAAGAAGAGAGTAATTTAGAGAGTGATATAGAAGAAACTGTTTTCATGTCAATAGAAACAAATAATGATGAAGACCAAATGTTTCTATAATAAGAAAAAAATCTTTAGGATGGAGGAGGAGTGTATCTAGAAGAATAACTTGTCTATGCCTTGAATTAAATAAAGAGGCTTAAGAAAAAGAATTTGAATAAAAAATTGTAGCTTTAGAAATATGAAGAAGAACATCAAAATTTGAAAATGAACATATGTCAAATATTTGATTCATAAAAAATATCATTACCATTCTAAAAACTCAATTATAAGAGGTGAAATTAATTAAGGGGGTAATAAGACATCAACCAAAATCAAAAGAGAAATTTTTTCCTAAGCTTGAATCTGAAATTGTTGATTTAAGAAAGGAATTGGAAAAGTCTAGTGTTAAGTTGAGAAATAGCTTAAAAGTTGAAAATAACATTGAAATATTGGATAACATTATTAATATCCAAAATAAATCATTCATCAAGACCAATATTGGCTATGAGGAGAAATAAAATATCACCAAGGATAATTCAAAAGATGTTGAATCATCAAAGAAGGAATATAAGATTCCTCAAAAGAATAACATTCTTCAAAAGGATGATAAATATGAGAACAAGTGGCATGAAGTTCCTATAAGGAACTTCATAATATCTTTCTATCTAAGATAGTCTTACATGATCAGGTATCAAAACTCCTTTTATGGATATTGTTTTTATTGCAATAATTTTGGTCATAAGGTAATAGATTGAAAGATTCAAGCAAGGAATAATGGATAGAATGAAATTTATTATGGTTATTAAAATCATAACTCATTTGATGTACTATTGGATTATAATGAATATTATATTGTGTGTTATAAGTGCAAAAAATTTAGACATATAGCATGATATTGTAAAGGTGTTTATGTAGAGAATCCAAAGCAAACCAGGAAAGTGGATACCTTGGACAAGCATAAAATAAAATCTACAAAAGTTTTGAATAAGAAATAAGAGGAAGAGAAAGTTAATCTCATTCAAATTAATTTTCATGTAAATAATGAAGAGAAATAGTGGTACATTAATAGTGAATTATCAATCCATATGATAAGATCCAAAATCAAGTCCCATTTTTTGGAGAAAGTAAGCAGAGGAGTAGTAAAATTTGGAGACAACACTATAGAAAAGATAGCGGGTAAAGGTAACCTTAATCTAAATGATGGAAATATAAAAATTCAGAATGTGTTGTACATTGAAGGGCTAAAGAATAATCTCCTAAGTGTAATTCAAATGTATGATCAAGGACACATCCTCATTTTCCATCCTCAATGCTATGATGTAAGGAAAACTGATTTGGGAAGATTAGTTGTGGTTATAAATAGAACTACAAATAACTTATATATGCTTAGTGAAGTTAAGAAATAAAGATGTTATATGACATAATCATATGAGATTTGCCTATGAAATAAGAGAATGGGCCATATGAAATTTGACAATTTGGTAAAAATATGCAATAAGTAGTGTGTGAGAGACATGCCAAAAATCATGAAACCTTTCAACATCATTAGAAAGCCATGTCTACATGGAAATTAAACTAGAGGTAGATTTAAATCAAAGGATTATTCAACATCAAAGCCTTTTAAATTAATCCATATAGACTTATGTGGGTCCACAAGAACAAAAAGTATAAAAGGTGAGTGTTACTTTATGTTTTTAATTGATGATTATTATAGAATGACATGAGTTGATATTCTAAAGGATAAATCTAATGCATTTGAGAACTTTAAATTTTTTGAAGCTTTAGTAGAAAATGAAATGGATCTAAAAATAAAATACCTAAAGTGAAATCAAGGGGTTGAGTTACTCTCAAATGAATTCAATGAATTTTGTGATGAACATGGAATAAGAAGATAACTCACAGCTGCACAAACTCCACAACAAAATGGAGTTACTAAAAGAAAGAACTGAATAGTTCAAGAGATGATAAAGACTATGTTGAATGTGTCCAAATTATTAGATAGGTATTTGGGAGTAGCTAAGATGTTATTTTACATCCCTAATAGAGGATAAATTAAAGTAACTAATACCAAAACACCTTACTAGTTATAGAAGAGTAAACTAGCTACCATTAAATACTTTAGGGTGTTCAAAAGAAAATATTATATTAAGACAAATAATAAAGATTTTGGAAAGTTTGATGTTAGATCTAATGAAGGTATTTTATTCGGATACTCCCCAAGGAGTAAAGTTTACAAATGCAATAATAAAAGACTTCAAATGATTATGTAAAGTGTCAATGTAAGAGTTAATGAGTTCAAATAATATAAGGTGACGATACAAGTAAGTGATCACATAAAAGAATTAGACCAAAATAAAGTCAAAAAAGAAATGGAAGAAGAGGAATGCAGAGATACTAAGACACCATTAAGATTATTTTAGAAGAATCATAGAGAAAATTTGATTCTTAGTGATAAAGATGCTAGGGTACAAACTTTATGGAGGATTGTAAGTACATCTAAGAAAGTTAATTTCTCTTTGTTATAAAAAATTCAGCCTAAAAATGTTGCAAAAGTTAGGAAATATTAACATTGGGTCAATTCCATGGGGAATAATTCAACCAAATAGAAATAATGAAACTTGGGAACTTGTTCCAAGACCAAAGGACAAAAATGTGATTGACACCAAATGGGTCTTTAGAAATAAGATGAATGAAGATGAGGATGTAACTAGAAACAAGGAAAGGTTAGTATGTAAAGGGTATGCTCAAGTAGAAGGTATTGAATTTGAAGAAACCTTTGCTCGTGTTTCTTGATTAAAATCCATTAGAATGTTCTTTACATATGCTAGCTATAAGAATTTTAAGGTTTTTCAAATGGATGTTAAGTATGCATTTATAAATGGAAAACTAGAGGAAGAAGTTTACATTGAGTAGCTAGAAGGTTTTTTATTGTTGGAAAATAAGGATTATATGTGCAAATTGAAAAAGGAACTATATGGGATAAAACAATCCCCTCGAGCATGGTACTCAATATATGACACATTTTTTTCAACAAGGTTTCAAAGGAGGAGTAGAAAATAGTAATCTCTACATTAAGATAAAAGGTGATCATCAATTGGTTACTATTGTATGTGTAGATGATATTATTTTTGGAGGAGATGATAGAAAAATGTACCAAGACTTTTCCAAATACATGTAAAATGACTTTGAGATGTTAATTCTAGGAGAGTTGTCATTTTGCCTTGGTTTACAAATTTCTCAATTTGAAAAGGGAATAATTATCTCTCAAGATAAGTATGTAAAGGAGATGTTAAAGAAGTTTGAAATGGAAGATTACAAACTAGTTAGCACACCCATGGTTATTAGATGAATGTTGAGTAATGATGATGAGTCTCTTGAAGAAAATTAGACTCTATACAGGTCAATGATTGGTAACTTATTGTACACAATAACATCTAGGCCAAATATCATGCAAGTAGCTGGTTTAGTTGCACATTTCCAAGAAAACCCAAAATAAATACATGTAAAAGTGGTTAAGATGATATTAAATTATTTAAAATGGACTTTGGATAATGATTTTTGGTATCAAAGAGGTGAAATTTTCACCTTAACAACATATACAAATGTAGATTGGGTAGGCAACATAGATGATATGAAAAGCATAAGTGGAGCAGCATTTTTTCTTGGTGTAAATTTAGTGTCTTGGTTGAGAAAAAAAAAACCTTCTATTTCCTTTTCCATAGTAGAGGCAGAATATATAGCAATAATATCATGTTACATGTAGGGTTTATGGATGAAGTAGACTCTACAAGATATTAAGGTAGAAAATGATGATCTCATTTCTATATTCTGTGATAATACTAGTGCAATTAATATTTTATAGAATCTAGTTATGTAATTCAAATCTAAGTATATTATGATCAAATATAATTACTTAAGAGATCAAGTAGATGAAAAGAATGTTAAGTTAGACTACATTTCCATAAAAGAGCAAATAATGGACATTTTCACAAAGCTCCTTTCAAAATGAATTTTTGAGTACCTTAAACAAAAGTTGGTGTGATACACTTCTCATCAAGTCATTAAGTTCTCAAGAAGAAGCATTAGTTCAAGGGGAGAACCATGGACAAACCTTTGTCATTGATTTCAAAAGGGGATAATTGAAGATAGGGGGAGTAAAGGAGGAGAACCATAGCAAGGAGGAGTTAATATACTAATTCATAGGGATTGCCATCAATGACAAAGCGGGATATTGTTAGAATAATTATCATTGATGTTAAAGGAATTATAACGGATATGAACATAAATTTAAATGGAATTGTTATCAAAAGTGAATGGAAGTGTCAAACGAAATTATTATCGAAAGTGAACAAAATTATTTCTAGAAGTGAATGGAAATATTGATGGAAATGTTAAAAAAAATATTGATGGAAATGTCAACAGTCCCAACTTTTGGTAAATAGGTGCCTCTTAGATGGGATGCTTCCTGTGTGAGATATTTTTAAAGGTTATAAAAGGGATAATATATGTGGAAGTAGTATATGCATTCAATTTGATTGAAGATCATATAAGTATGAGAGAGAAGGAAGAGAAGAAAAGCATAATTTTGTTTATGCATATCATTTGAGTGAAGAAAAATGGAGATCAAAGTGTTATTCAAAAGATAATTTATTTTTTATTGGGATTGGTGTCTCCAGGAGGTTGGTGCCTTCAAATTTGTTGAGTTGGTGCCTGGTGTTAGGGATTGGTACCTTAAAATTTATAAATTTGGTGCTTAGTATTGGGGATCGGTGTCTCTAGTGGGTTGGTTCATAGAAACACTTTGTATTCATTTATATTTTTAGCTAGATTTGGATGGTAGATCCAAACATCTCATCATTTGTGGTTTTTCCCAAAAGGGTTTTCCATGTAAATATAGTGTCACTATGTTATCTCTTTATATGAATGATTTATGTGTGGATTTAAATTTTAAATTAAAAGTTTATTTAATACTATTCACCCCTCCCTCTCAATATTATTTTTATTTAATATTGATATCAGATTATGGTAGAATAGGAAATCTTTTAGTAACTTGAGTACTTTTTAGTCCTCTTTTGGTCTGATTTTTAGGTATACCTCAAGTGAGGAATGAATGAGGGTTGATATTTTAGTTATACCAATACTAATAAGACACAAATAACATAGGATTTCCATTATAATATGTTTTATTTTCAAATTGGATTACTTGAGGGCACTTGACACTTGTGTTGGGGTAGGATAGTAATTTTGATGCCATTATTTTTCCAAAACATTAGTTTCTAGGGAGAATAAGAATGGGCATAGGATTAGATATTGAATACATATATAATATAATTACATTTTAAGAATTTTGTACAATATAGGATGTTTATAATATCAATATAAGGTTGGTCTAACTAGGAGATAGGCAAAGGGGTACAAGATAGAATATATGTGAGGTTTGCATAAGTAAGACATGTATACCTAAGTGGAATATCTAGGTCCAAGTGTATAAGACTAAGGATCTATATAATCATAAAACATCATGTAGAGTTCCCCCCATTTAATTTAGTAATTAAATTTATAATCTAAAGGAAAGTAACAAGTACCTATATGTGTATGCACACCTTGTCTTTACTTGAGTTGAATTTGAGTGATTTATTGGAGTTAGATTTGAGTGTTTTATTGGTGAATGACCTACAAACAAGATCATGTTACAATGTATAATCAATTCATATACTTTGGGTTAAAATTGTTTTAAATAGATTAAAATTAAAAGAGCAAGGTTTAGGAGTACACTTGTGTCAATGCAACCACCTTGCCTATTGGCAAGTTATTTTTTCAAAAATATGTATCATTGTAAGGATTTAAAATTAATATTAAGATAAATATAGATACATATTTAAGGTGCATATATATAATTAGATAGATAAATAGAGAGAGGTTGGAGGGAACATGCCCCCAACTTTGGAGCAAAAGTGAGTTGCAACCTAGTAGTTGAGATTATATTAACAATGTAACCCAATTATACTCATAACTTAGTCAATTTGGATGATCATGTCCAAATTAAAAACTTGGAAATATTGAATGATTTAATCTCCCCAACCATGCCAAAAGGTGAATCAACTATTCTAGTAGATTGGCTCACTAAATTCTATAAAATTATGTGGGGTATCAATACATGTAATAGTATTAAAATCTAAATTTGATTTATATTTTATAATATTAGCAACATGTTTCATAGAATATGCACCTTAGATTTGTGTCATGCTAAAATTATGTGTAATAATGGTACCATTAATAGAATTCTACCACAAATGTGTATCAAAATCATATAACTATGTATTTTGGCTAATTTAAAAAATTGTTTAACTGTGGAGGACATGCTTCCAAAACATGCCCCCACTATATATGGATAAATATGAAATTGATATAAGTACCAATGTGGATGAAAATTTTCCAACACATGTCCCCACTATAAAATGGAGATGCTAAAAATGAAATAGGTGTAGAGAACATGCTTCCAAATCATACCCCCATTAAATCTATGAATTATAACTACCATACTAAATGAATGTGGAGAACATGCTTACAAAGCATGCCCCCATTGAATATAAAAATAGTGAATGTGTGGAAGATAAGTCATCATGTAGGTCCCCACTAAATCTATAAACTAGTGTAAGTACCATATACTATTTGAGTGTGGAGAACATGCTTCCATAGTATGCCCCCACAAAATTTAAGAATTGTGAAAATGTGGAATTCTTATCACCATGACATTCCCTCACTAATATGACCCCATTTAATGTGAGGTAAATAAAGTACCTAGTAGTTATCTCATCTCAAAAGGGTATGATAACTGTAAATGTATGAATCTAACCATGTATCATATAGAAGGAAACATCTTTGAGAAAATGTATCATTGAAGCACATAGAACCAATGTAACCACATGTATACCTGTGATGCATGATAAATATTTTTAAACATCTAGATATTAATAATGAAGTATCAACAATAAAATAAGCACACACACAAGAGCAATCAAAATCAAGTCAAAAGTCAATGGTCCAAGGAGACCACAAATAAGGGGCATGTTCAAATACCATGAAATCGAAAGTGCATGACTTAGTAAAATGTCCAAAAAATCAAGGAATGAAATATTCAAGTTTCCATATAATAAATAATGGCATATTCAAATGTCCAAGAAAGAAAACATAGGCACATGGGCCACATGCAATAGAGCATATTCAAATATTCAAACAAGAAAGACAATAACAAAGCTAAATAATCAAAGAAGTGTGTAAAGGAAAATTATAATAAAATAACATAAACATGTCATAATGGCCCACGGATCAAATCTATTATTAAAAAAATGTCAAATACATAGCATATCAATTACCCAGTGTAATGTATAACTATGGATAATAGGCATTTGTAAATACAAATGTAAGCTCAAACATGTTAGTTTAAAGTGACAATCAAATCATATGGCCTTTGTGTATCAAGATCATATAATATGGATTCCCCCAACATCTTAATGATGTGAGTAGAAAGAAGGCCCAAAACCCATAAGTGTATCATGTATGTATGTATGTATGTGTATTTGTATATATGATTAAATGGTATGCTAGTTCAACATGTAACTAACACATAGATGCCAAGGATCTAATAAAACATGTATGTGGCAATTTTTTTTTTTAGTAATTTTGAATGTTTTGAATTTTTTTGGTATTTTTATAAAAAGACAAGATCATCCTATGAACTCATCCAAAGGGTGATCATAGGTATCTCTCCATTAAGAATCTAGTGTAAGAAACTAGTGATACTTCTAAAGAGAATGTATAGGTGTGATATATGTCACTATAGTATATGTAATGCTTGCTTAGTGTATAATAAGACTCTAAGGTCATGAAGTAACAATAGAAGGAATAGGGATTTGTGTAACATATCTTTGTGTACTCTATGGTTTTTTGGGAATACTAATAGTAAAAACATGTTTAAGTTTTATGGATATATAAATATGGTGCATAGGATATGAGGATTCCATGGAACCCATTCTTTGTTTCTAATGTAATGGTATTTCAAGTGTTGACCACCTAGTAAATTAGGTTGCTTGTTGCTTACCCTTTTACATTGTATTATCCTTAAGAAGCTTGATAATTAACTACATGGGTATGTATTTATATTATTTAATAAGATTATCATATGGAATACTAGAAATTATAATCCCCTGATTGGACTAAATGTATTTAACACCTCCATCCACTATAAAAGGTACTACTCAAAGAATATGTATCCAATCTCATCTCAAAAACATGTCAAAGACACCTATAAAAGGTATAACTAAGTGTTGGAAGTATATAAACTAAGAGGGGGGGTTGAATCAATGCCCTTAAAACATTAATTAAATTTCACTTGTCATCCATGAGGTTTTCATTCACATACATACATCAACCAATGTATAAAAAATCATCTACAAAAGCATACATAATATGAACATAAGATATATGTGGGAAACCCTCATGGGTGATAAAAATGTTAAGCATAAAATATACTGAGAGGGGGGGTAAATCAGTATATTATATATCTCCTTTATTAATCAAATTCTTTCTTTAACCACATAACCAAAAATTCAATATATGCAATAAAATTGTAACAAAAATATGTACCACACGTGAGAGAGAGAGAGAGAGAGAGAGAGAGAGAGAGAGAGAGAGAGAGAGAGAGAGAGAGAGAGAGAGAGAAAGACCATATTTTTATGTGGAAACCCAAATTGGGAAAAAATATAGAGAACAATCTCAAGTATATGAATGAACACCAACTCAAATTACAAAGTTCACAAGCACCAACTTATAAGAGCACCAACACAAAAACTATTTGTGAGCACCAACCCATAGGAGCACCAACCCCTCTTGTGTTTAAAACACAACTATCTCTTAATGTTACTTACTAAACAAATGATATAACTCTACAATATCTCCTTATTTTATCTCTTCAAAAACAAATACAAACCATGCACTCTATTGCATCTTAAAAATGGCTTCTCAAGCCTTTATTTATAACTTTCCAAATGAGATTTGACATTCACCCTTTGTGACTCTTCAATCCTCATGGAAAATGGCACCAAACTTGCATGACCCTTCATATCCTTGCATTTGAAAAGTCATATGGTGACCCTTCATAAGCAAAAGCATCATTTCCTCTTTTGTATTTATCGTGGTGACTTTTTGTATTCCTCAAAGTGTCCCTTCATGGAAAAATTCACCATACCCTCTTTTTTCTTCACATGGTGACTCTTTTAATTCCTCAAGATGATTCTTCATGAGAAAATGCATCCCATTCCTCTTCATCTATTACCCCATGACTCTTTGACTTCTCCATGGGCCCTCTTTTAACTTATATGCAACAAAAAATATATTCATTAATATTAAATAAATATTAAAACACATTATCCAAGATATGAATATTAAAAACACCATTAAATGTAATGGGGCCTTTCTCACCAATAATGCTAGACCTTTGACATCAATGACAATATTTCCAAAAATCTCCCAATTTTTCATTGATGGCAACCTCAAACTAAAGCTATCACATCCTAAAACTTGTACATACTTGCATCTAAAAAACATATAGTAACTCCCCCTTACTATAGAAACCTGTACCTATTCCCTGTACCTATTTCTACACCTATACTTATACTTGTACCTATTATTCTCCACCTTTGACATCAATGGTAAAGGGCTTACCTAGAGCTAACACTTAGCTCCCCCTCAACTGATGTTAAACCTCAATGGTAGAAGTAAAATAAATTAATCCCAACTTCTCCCACATATACTCAAATGTGTCTTTTGATAGTGCCTTTGTGACAATATCTGTAATCTGCTCTATAGTACTGATATACTCCATCTTAACCTATTAATCTACAACTTTATCTCTCAAGAAGTGATATCTAATGGGAATATGTTTTATTCTTGAATGCATCACTAGATTCTTCTAAATATTAATATCACTTGTGTTATCACAAAAAATATAAATAGGTTCATCATATTTTACCTTGATATCTTCCAAATTTTGCTTCATCTAAAGCACTTGAGTACAAAACAATACCACTTCAATATATTCTACTTTAACTATAGAAAGTGATACTAAATTATGCTTCTTACTTAGCCATGATACTAAGCTATCACCAAGGAATAAATCTCCTCCACTTGTAATCTTTCTATCATCCAAGCACCCTACCCAATCTGAATTTGTATAAGCAACCAAAGTGAAATCTCTACCTGTGGGATACTGCAATCCATAATCTAATGTCCCCTTGATATATATAAATATTTTCTTTACCAACTAAACATGACTATCTTTTGAAGATGACTGATATCTTCCAACCATACCTAATGCATGCATGATGTCTGGCTGCAATGCTATCAAATATAAAAGACTACCAATCATAGATATATATATAAAAAAAAATTGATATACAATAGGTGAATATTCATCCTTGCTCACCTTATCTCCTATACACATTGGTATGCTAACTCATGCACAATCCTCAAAACAAAATTTATTCAACATTTCCTTGGCATATTTACTTTGAGATATGAAAATTCCTTTATCTAACTTAAATATTTGTAATCCTAAGAAAAATGACAATTCTCTAAGCATAGACATCTCAAATTCTTTTTGCATATTATTAGAAAATTCCTTTGTAATTTTTAAATGTTTTCTCCAAACATGACATCATCAATATATACCACAATAATCAATTAATGCTCACCTTCTATTTTGATGTAGAGATTACTATCCGCAAATCCTCTCTTTAAACCTTGATCCTGAATGTACTTATCAAGTCTTACATACCAAGCTCTAGAAGCTTGTTTCAATCCATAAAATCTTTTGTTCTATCTACATATATGGCTACTAATATTTGAGAGAATAAAACTCTCTGACTATTCAATTTAGACATCTTCTTCTAGATTCCCATTTAGGAATACAAATTTGACATCCATCTGAAATACTTTGAAAATTTTAAACACTGCATATGCAAGAAACATTATAATAGCCTCTAACCTTGCCACTGGTGCAAAAGTTTATTCAAAATATATTCCCTCAATTTGAGCATATCCTTTACATACTAATCTTTATTTATTCCTGGTCACTTCTCCATTTTCATTCAACTTATTTCTATAAACCTATTTTATTCCTATCACATTGTGATCTTTTGGTCTAGGCACTAATTCCCAAGTATCAATCTTTTCTATCTGATTTAATTCTTCATCCATAGCCTTAATCCAATGCTTATCATGTCTAGATTCTAAAAAAAATTTAGGCTAAATTTTGGATAACAAAGAGAAATTAACTTATTCAGATTCACTTACCATCATTCTTCTAGTGTGAATTCCTTCATTTATGTTTTTGATGATGCCACTTTCATTATGATTTCTCTAAACATATTTGGATGCAATTTTGGTGTCCTTTTTCTCCTTCTAATCATCTTCATATAATTCTTCAAAATCTTCCTCCTCAATTATTTTAGGAATGTCTACTGGATCAATGATTCTTTGTGTTCCACTTCTTCTATCCTGACACTTGCACTTTCAACAATTTTCTTGGTTATTTTGTTATAACATTTATAATATTTAATTTTTCAATAATAACCAAGAAATATACCTTCATCTTTTCTAGATTCAAACCTCCCAAGTTTTTCATCAATTCTCTTTATGAATCATCTACTGTCAAAAATTCTAAAATAATCAACTATTACTAGTTTTTCTTTCCATAGCTCATAATGAATCTTATCACTATTGACTCTTAATAATTCTCTATTATGAATATGAAATACTATAACAACTACCTCTCTCTAATATTTATATGTTATCTTGTATTAATTTAGCATTATCCTCGCCATATTTATTATATTTCTTCACTCAACTACTCCATTTTGCTATGGAGTTTTGACTACTGAATAATGTCTCTTTATTACATGGTCTTCATAAAACTAAATAAATTGATCTAAAATGAATTTTCCTCCTTGATATTATCTTAGACACTTAATATTCAAACTAGTTTCATTCTCAACTAATGCTTTGAATGCATTGAAATGTTTGAAGGCTTCTAATTTTTTGCTTAAAAACATTACCCAAGTCATACATGAAAAATAATCAATAAGCAATATGAAATATTTTTCACCTTAAGTAGTTTGAGTTCTCATAGGTCAACAAAAATTAGTGTGAATAAGCTTTAACATCTGAGTGGTCGAGTACTCTTTTGTTTTGAACCACCTTCTGGCCTGCTTCCCATGCTGACAAGGTTCACAAAGTGTGTTAGATAGCTTTGTAATCTTTAGAATATTTCTTACTGCTTGCTTTTTGTTGATGTAGACAAGATTATCAAAATTTATGTGACCCATTATCCTATTACATAGCCAACTTTATTCAATCTAACTCAAACAACATCTTTGACCTTTGATGTCTGATAACATATATAAATTATTACCTATTCTCTAAGCATATGCAATCAACACATCTAAATATTTTCTCCTAATTTCACAACCTTATGCATAAAACTTTAGTGTGTGCCCCTGATCACACATTTGACTTACACTCAAAATATTATGCATGAGACCTTATACATACAAAACATTTTTATTTTTAAATCTACCATTATCCAAACCTAGTGTACCTTTTTTAGCAATTTTGATAGTAGTATTATCTCTGAATTTCACTATGCCACAATTGATCTTCTTCAAGGTTATGAACTTGATTTTATCTCTTGTCATGTACATAAAACATCCATTTTCAATGAACCATGGATTTTATTCATTTATTTCATGCAAAGTTGACTATACCAACATAGATTTTTAAAGTTGTTTCCTCTACCATGAACCTAACTAAACATTCTTCTTGATGAATGGAGCTTGAAACTCTAGTCCTTATTGACTAATTCAAAGACACTTCTATAGTAAGGAGATATGTGTCCAAAGTTGTTGCACTTTCAACATAATATTGCCTCTTCATTAAAGCCTAATAGAGGAGCAAAAGAGTTGTGGCTTCTTCTTGACTCTGCATGACTTTTCTTCTCCTTATTTCAAAAATTGTTAACCCTTTTTTGACATTACATTTTCTTATGACCATATCCATTACAATAAAAATAATAACCATAAAATATGACCTATTTGTATATCTCTTACCTGATTGCCTTTTATAGCTCTATTCCCTCCAACCTTCTTTGTTTTAGATGTCCTATGTATTCTTAACTTGTTCCCTCTTTATTTCTTCTCTTGTAAGAGCTTCAACATAATTCTTTCCTTTTTCCTTGTTTGTGAGAGTAGTGGCCTCCCCTTTATCTTTTTCAAATATTATTTTACATTGATCTATGATTTTCTAATATCTTATTCAACATATTAGTGTTCTCTAAATTTGAGTCATTAGTTTCTCTATCATTTATTGCTTTATTTGTTTTCTCAAGATTTAATTTTAAAGAAGCAATTTAAATAACATACTTTTCACATTATTTACTTGCTATTTTCGATTGTGTCGTTAGATCTTCTTAATTTTTCTTGACTTCTTCAAGGCATGCTTGTAGATCTTCAATTATTTCCTTTGGCTCCTTTTCATTTTTTTTTGATCTAGAGCTTTAATCTTTGAATCTTATTTTCAAGAGATTTTAACTCTTCTAAGGCACAAACAAGTTCTCCTTATAGATTCACTTTGGCTTCATCATGTTCTTCTTCTTGATCATTTTTAATTTTGCTTATAGAGGCATCTTTATGTATGGACATGAATGGAATCTCTTCTTTTGAATAATTGATTCCATTATCTTCAAATAAGCTAGGATCTTTAGACTACAAAACCTTCTTCTCAAATCCCTTCTTGAATTTTCCTTTGAAATTATTCTTGTATGTATTTTTTTCTTCTTCTTTATCACCATTACCCTTATCTGGGCACTTAGCTACAAAATGTCTAATCTTTCCACAATTAAAACATTTGAAAGGTAATTATCTTTGATATTTACTTGTGCCCTTTTCATCTTCTAAATGAATAGATCTCCATTTTCATCTTCATCATCACTAGAACTATCACTTGGTTCTTAAATCTTAGCCTTCTCTTTCTTTGATGTTTTGAAAGTAACTTCTCTCTTTGAGGGTTTATCTTATTTATTATTCATCTCATATGTTGTAATAATAATTCTTCATCTCTTTAATTTCCAAAACTTTTGCATCATATCTCAATGGTAGAGATCTCAAAAAAATTTAAACCACAATTGATTCTTCTAACTTTTCTCCAAGACCTTG
The DNA here is from genome assembly GCA_037957365.1 of Torreya grandis. Lineage (NCBI taxonomy): Eukaryota > Viridiplantae > Streptophyta > Pinopsida > Cupressales > Taxaceae > Torreya > Torreya grandis. Next base: position 994,538 of record JARHVA010005295.1, read on the forward strand.
AATCTGATTAACTATTTGATCAACCCACAAAAGATAACTTGTTATATTTTCTTCCTCTTATATCTTCAAACTCTTAAAATGTATTATGAAAGTCTAAATCTTGACTTGTTGAGCCTTTCCATCACCTTTGTAAATATTCTCAAGTTTTACCCAAGTTTCATGAGTATCTTTACATTGCATAGCTTTAACAAATTTTGATTCACATAAACAACATAAAATAGTATTTAAAGCTTTATCATTATTTTTACTTTCCTTTTATTATGTAAAAGTAGTTATAAGTGTATGTGGCTCTTCATATTCCTTTACCACTACTTGCCATATGTCGAATCCAAGGACCATCAAATAAGTCTTCATCCTTATGCTCTAAAAAACATAATTTGTCCCATTAAAAAAATGTGTCTTATTTGTATAAAAACCTTCATGTGATCCAAACTTCATGTTTTATCTATTTACCTTCAAGCTATAAAAATTTTTCAAAGCAAATTGCTCTGATACCAATTGTTAAGCATGAAATATACTGACTAGGGGGTGAACCAGTCTATTATATATCTCATTTATTAATCAAATTAATTTTCTTTAACCACTTAACCAAACATTCAAGATATGAAATAAAATTGAAACAATAATATGCACCACACAAGAGAGAGAGAAAGAGAAACCATATTTTTATGTGGAAACGCAAAGTGGGAAAAACCACAAAAAACAATCTCAAGTATATGAATGAGCACCAAATAAAATTACAAAGTTTAAAAGAAACAAATTGTAGGAGAACCAACCCCTTTTTTTAACACCAATACAAAAATTATTTTTTAGTACCAACCCATAGGAGTACCAACTCCTTTTTTGTATAAAACACAACTATCTCTCAATGTTGCTTACTCAACAAATAATATAACTCTACAATATCTCCTACTTTTTTACTCTTTGAAAACAAATAAAAACTATGCACTCTCTTTCATATAAAAAATGGTTTCTCAAACCTTTATTTATATCTTTCTAAATGGCCTTTTGCATTCACCCTTTGTGACCCTTAAATCCTCATGGAAAATGACACCAAACTTGCATGACCCTTCGCATCCTTGAATTTGCAAAGTCATATGGTGAACCTTCATAATCAAAAGCATCATTTCATTTTTTGTATTTATATTGGTGACTTTTAATATTCCTCAAAGTTTCTCTTCATGTAAAAATGTTCCATACCCTCTTTTGTCTTCACATGGTGACTCTTGGAATTCCTCAAGATGACTCTTCATGAGAAAATGTGTTCCATTCCTCTTTCATCTTTTACCCCATGAATCTTTTAATTATCCATGGGCCCTCTTTTGAATTATATGAAATATAAAATATATTCATTAATATTAAATAAATATTAACACACATTACCCAAGATATGAATATTAAAAACACCATTAAATACACTGTGGTCTTTATCACTAATAATGCTAGACCTTCAACATCAATGACAATATTTCCAAAAAAACCCAATAACACATAGCTTGGAATATATTCATATCATTAATTAATCAATATTTAGTTAGGAACCAACCCCACAAGGATCACCAACCCCTCAATAGTTAAGCACCAACTCAACTAGGCCTTTAACAAGCACCAAATTTGAAGGAGGCAGTAACCCCCTAGTTGACTTAGCACAAAATCAACTACCTAAAATCTCTAATCACCTTTTGACACCTATTTCTCACTCAACTAATGATTATCCCCTTATTTTTTTCACACTCTTCTATTTCTCTCAAACAACCTATTAGGTTAATTCACTCAACTAGCCCTCTCCTTGACAGATTTAGGTCAAATGACCTTGTTCATCATATAAATAATAACTATTATAACTTCATAACATGTTAAACACACCTATATAGTGTTTTTAAATCCATCTACCTATTTTTCAAACTTATATTTTATTCACACATCTCATCAATATTCTAACTAATCAATTAGGCCTATTAGTCCTTTTTATACTTGACTCTTTCTTTGACACACCTTGGTCAACCAAAAAATTGTTCATAATTGTATAACCCTTGGAAAATATCAGAAAAAACATTTAAAATTTAAAAAAACCACTACATAGGTTTATCACCACTCATAAGGACCAACACCATCATTAAGCCTAACAGAGACCTAATGCAATTAGGCCTTCTCAAGGCACACATTTCACCTTGACCACCTTAGAATATATTGAGACTCCATAAATGGATTAAACACTTAAAACACACTTAAATTTTACCCTTTATAATATCACATTAGCTATCCAACACCATTTATCTCATTTCACTCTTTGAACCACATCATTAGGTCTACTTGCAATTAGGCCTTCTTACTATCAGAAAGTCTGATTTGAATATCTCAATAATAAACCTAAATTTGACACATAAACATATAAAAAGTAACATTTATATAACCTCCATTACCTCATGTTCATCACCATGTATATTATACTTCACCAAAGAGGGAAAAATACCTCAAACTCATCACTTCCATATGCTCACTCAGAATTGTAAGCAAGCTTTAAAACCCAGTCAGGAACCTTTATTTTTTCACACATTCATAAGATTTTCTCATGAATAAAAATACATTATGAAACTATTATACCTATATATCATCATAATATTAATTTTATTCTTAAAATATATGCATAATGACTCATGAACATTATCTCAATAACACATAGAAAATAACTTGAATGCTCTAAAATGTAGTCATGGAAATAATGACTTAAAACACCTATAGATTCATTTACATGATATTCCAATGGTTTTATATGATACTTAATCATAATTATAACATATTTAAAAAATATATTAAAATTGACAATATCAATATTATTTTTATAGACCAATCCCATGGCTTCACTATACACAAATCTCAGTGTGTTAGATAAGTCATTTTGAGATCAAATTTATACCATACATAAGCTTATTAAAAACTTATATCCATTATTTATATGTATTATACATATTTAATAATAACCCCATTCATTTTTATCCATCCCTAATCATTTTCAACCCATCCCTAATCTCATTCTCACTTTTGCGTGGTTTTCTCACTATCTTCCTCACTAGACCTTTTTAGCAATAGGCCAACTTCTATGACCAATTCAAAATATTTTAGTTCTAAAAACTACTCATAAACCACAATTTTAATAATATTTAGGTCTAAATATTTAACCTCTAACAAATTTCATGCTTTGATTTGGTCAGTCTTTCCTGCTACATAAATTTTTTGAGAAATAAGGGGTTTCATATAGCTTACACTCACTCTTCTGATAGACCAATGCCACTTGGAGTACCTGGGAGAGTAATATACATGTTAAAATCAAAAATATATGTCACACAAACCATTATGATCCATTTTTAATCTATATCTCTAACATCAGGTTTAACTTAGGGTTTTAAGGCACTAAAAACTAGTTTCCACTCTTAGCAATCATTCATAAAGGAATGCCTCTCAAATCCAAAACCAATAATATTAAATTTGAGTTAGGACCCTCAAAAAAAGTACATGAAATTATTAAGATATCATTCAAAGTTTTCACATGCAAATAAACATAATAAAATCCTTCTCGGGTCTATAACACCTTATTCTATGAACACAAAAAAAGTTAACACCAATTTTTATTCTTTCTCATTCATAATTTGACTTAAAACTTGGTAAAAAAACTTTAAAAAACATTTCATATTTATTTAAATGATCTCATGATATATATAACCTTAGAAACTAAAATTGACCCTTCATTAGGCCACATTAGGTCCCTTTGCTCACTAGGCCTAAACTTGAAAGTTACACTTAGACCTTAAACACACCTTGAAACCTCTTGAAATAATATCAAAACCTCATAATAATTTCAAAAAACCTCATACAATTCTCACACACTACTAAAATTCTTCTCACAAGGCTTAAACTTCTCACTTCATCATGCAACCATGCCTATGCCTTCTCACTGGGTCTCTTCATGAAATGACAAAGCAAAGAGCTAACCTAGAAGCCTCCTCTAAAATATTATATACATTATACACATGTTAACTTAGTGTCAAAAATATTATCACATTATATACCATTGATTTTCATACTTCATAAATCTTGATAACACCTCAAGACTCCTCATTAGGTTAGGTAGAGTCTAGGACTAGTCTGGTTGCATGCTTAGGCTTAAGACCTTACCCCTAAAGGTGTATCTTTAAAATTTCCTAAGTGTTTCAAAATTTAATATTAATTCTTGGACATATTTAAAAATACACTCATATATATGTTTATCCATGTTACCAAACCACCATCTTCATACACATGCTCATGAAATCACAATGTTCCTTAAGATTAGTGTTCAAAAGTATGCTTACCTTGAATCTTTATCTTAACCTTGGAATGTCATAAACCTCAAAATAATTACCAGATTACCTTAAAATTATCTATCAATATAAATAAAATAGGTTTTTTTCAAATTCTCTCTTGTCATAAGACTTATCACATACCACTTCACCATGCATGATATCAATTTTAAGACATTAATGACATTCATCTTGACCTTGAAATCAATGAAAAAATTAGTACCACAACACCAATAACATGAAAATACCTAAAAATATCCCCCTTTTTCATTGATGGCAAGCACTCTAACAAAGAAAATCATTCTTATCTCTCCAAGTTGGATCTCCTCCCAAACTAGTCTTTCTCCCAATCTTGTCTTTCTCCCCCTTTGACATTAATGATAGAAGGTCATCTCTAACAATAATACCATCTAATCCTTGGACCTAAAACATGATTTATTCCCTAAAAAAAATCAATATTCCTATGATAAACCAAATAAGAACTCAACTCACATAAGTACCCAACCATGCTCCCCTTATCTCTATGAGATATATAAATACTGTCATGAATGTGAGTTGGTTTGATAGAGTCATCATAAAAATTATTTTTAACACATCTCTTTCAATCACACTTTTAATAGATTATTTATATAACTTTGTATCTAAAATTAAAAAATAGATAGTACCCCTAATACTAATCATCCTTCATGATTTTGCTCACTAGCTAAGAGCCTCCATGAAGCCTAATGGAGTCACCTCTTCTCTAGGGTAATAAAACAACATAAACTTAGGATATTCCCATATATCCATGTCTTTACTAAACTAAATTTTATTCATTATCCTCTTAAGCTTGAATTCTTTAATCTCTATTTGAACAACATTCTGACTTGGTCTATTTGTATTGACTCCTTCCACAACCTGAGCTAATGACGAGAAATCTTGGAACTCTTTTATATCTGAACTATGCTCCACCATATAAAGTAGTCCAGTTGGACTTGAATACTAATCATTATTCACCTTAGATAGTTTTGGTCTCCATTCACTATTTTATCTTCTTTCTTGCATTCCATGGGCCTCAATCTTCTTATTTTGACTTGAGAATCCATGCTTACAAAACTTTGCAATATGACCAATATTTTGACAATTGAAACACACCATTAACCATACCTCTTGACTGATTACTCTCTTAATATTTCCATTCATATTCATTCTTGGAATGTCTTTTACAATGCCTTTCTCTATAACCAAACTGGTTACATGAATAAAAATAACCATTAAAAGGACTAGTATACCTTTTAGCATTAGGGTGCTTGATAAGATTAGCTTCATTATACTAGCACCATCATTACTTGATTTACCATTTAAATTTAAGGCCTAATTATCCTTAATCACATTAGTATTTTTCTTTTTTTATCCATTGAAACCAAGACTTGTTTTGTCATTAGCAGTCTTTTAACTATTCAATATGTTATCTAGATCATTAGTACTCTTTTCAAAATTCATAAAGGAATTCAGCTTGATGCCTAATAAAGGAATCCATTTTAGTTACATAACTTTTGCATTATTATTATTTATCCTTTAGGCTTGTAATCATAATCTCAATTTGAGTCTCCACCTATTTGACTATTTCTTCTTGTTCCTTGGAGTTGTTACTAAATCTATCTTAAAACAAGTTGATTTTATCCTCATAGTCTTTGATAAGAGACCTCATAAACTTATTCTTCTTCTTCACCATCTTCAATTATTTTATATAATTCATTAACTCAGACTCAAATTCCACCTCATCTTATTCTTCATCTAAATCACCAATAGTACCTCTAAACCATATGGACTCTTCTTTATTTGAACAACTTGTTTCCTTAACCATGAAGAGAAATTCATTGACATCAGGTCCAACATCATCATGGTCAATATTATAATCACTTTTATCACTCTCATTAGATAAATTGTAATTTTTTTGGGTGTAAAATCTTCATTTGTTCTTGAAAAAATTCTTGATGTCAACATACTTTATAAAGATTTTATTGTTCTTATCAGACCTATGGGAATTATTTTCATCATCATAACCTTCATCATCCTCTTAATCATCCTTTTTTTTATGCTTATGAGAGATATTTTTATCAAGGTGACTAATTTCTCAACAATTAAAGAGCTTAAAGGTTACCTTACCCTTTTATTTACGTAAACTAGTTTTTAACTTCCTTGCAAACATAGATACCAACTCATCATCATCAATATCAAAATAGTCATTGTATTTAAATTTCATACCTTGTACTTCTTATACTTTGACTTATTTTCTACCTTTAAATTATCTTCCTTCTTTTTAGGTTTTCCTTTAGTTATCCTCATCTCATAGGCTATTAGGGTGCCATGAAGTCCGTCCATCTCTAGCTTGTCTAGATCTTACATCTCTTCAATAACAGACACTTTTGAATAAAAATTAGGAGTAAGACATCTCAAAACCTTTTGAACAATAATATACTCTTTTAATTATTCACCTAATCCTCTTATAATTTTGACCACTTCATCAACCCTCAATAGGTAGGCTACAATGGTCTCATCTTCATTCATCCTTAGGATTTCAAATTATCTTCTATGGGTTTTTAATTTATCCAAATTGACCTTGGAATCTCCCTCATGTATATTATTCAATTTATTACACATTTATTTTTAAAATATATATTGCATTTCCTTCACAAGCTTTGCCTCTAATAGGACACAAAGAATACCATTCATTGATTTTGAATTGTTATCACTAACCTTCTTACTTGTTGCATCTATAGGGGGAATAGGGGTACACTATATCCATCCAAAATTGATTACCAAAAATCATAACCTTGAGACATCAATTATGTTCTAATCCTAATAGTCCCAAAATAATAATTGGATCCATTGAAAAAAAGAGCCTTATTTGTAGAGAAACCACCTTGTGCTTGACTAGCTATCTTCAATTCCTTAGGATTTCGTTTAGGATATTAGGCCTACTTCAAAGGACCTGCTCTAATACAAAATGTTAAAATTATATCCATTGAGGGGGGGTATGGGGGATGAATCAATTCACTTTAAACATTAATTCAAATTCACTTATAATTCATGAAGTATCCATCCACATACATACATTAACCAATGTACAAATAAGCATCTACAAAATCATACAAAATATGAACATAATAAATATGTGGGAAACCCTCATGGAGTATAAAAACAACTCAAAAATATATTATAATACAATATTATTATTAATTAATCAATATTTAATGATCCATAACCCCCACAAGGAGCACCGACCCATCACTAGTCAAGCACCAACTTAACTAGGCCTTTAACAAGTACCAACTTTCAAGGAGGCACCAACCCCCTAGGTGACTTAACACCAAATTAGACACATAAAACATATAATAAATTTTGGAAACCCATTTCTCACCTAACTAATGATGATCCCCTTCTTTTGTTCTTCACACTCTTCTTTCTCTCTCAAACAACTTATTAGGCCTCTTCGCTCAACTAGTCCTCTCCTTGATAGATTTAGGTGAAATGACCTTGCTCATCATCTATATAATCACTGTTGTGACTTCATAAAATTTTAAACACACCTATTTAATGGTATTAAATCCCTCTACCTAGTTTCTAAACTTCAATTTCATTCACTCATCTCATCAATATTCTAACTAGACAATTAGGCCTATTAGACCTTCTTTTATACTTGACTCTTGATTTGACAACCTTGGTCAACCAAAAAAATATCCATACTTGGATCACCCTTTTAATATATAAAAAAATCTTAAAAATTTAAATAACTTCTACATACGTTGACCACCACTCATAAGGACGAAAACCATCATTAGGCCTAATGGAGACTTAATGCAATTAGGCCTTCTCAAGGCACACATTTCACCTTGACCACCTTATAAAATATTAAACCTAGATAAATGGATGAGAATAATAAAAAAAACTTAAATTAAACCAATTATAATCTCAAATTATGTCCCCAACACCATTTATCTCATTTCACTCCTTGAACCACACCATTAGGTCTACTCGCAATTAGGCCTTCTCACCACCATAAAGTCTACTTTGAATATCTCAATAATACACTAAAATTTTCCACATAACCATATAAAAAATCAAATTTATATAACATAAATTACCTCATGGTCATCACCATGTCCATTCTACTTCACCAAATAGGGAAAAAGACCTCAAACTCACCACTTCCATATGCTCACTTAGAATTGCAAGTAGGCTTTAAAACCCAATCATGAACCTTTGATTTTTCACACATTCTTAGGAGTTTATAATGAAGAAAAATAAATTAAAATTAACTTGTGATACATATATAAAAACTTTATATTCATTTTATTCTCCAAAATCTTTGCATAATGACTCAAAAACATCAATCTCACTGAAATATAGAAAACTACCTCAATATTTCAAAATGTAGTCATGGAAATAATGAATTAAAACAAATATATATTCACTTCCATAATATTCAAATGGTTTTATATTATCCTTTAATATCCTTATAAAATATTTAAATAAATATATTAAAAGTTCCAATATCAATATTGGTCTTACATACCAATCTCATGGATTCACTATACTCAAACCTCATTGTGTTAGATAAGTCATTTTGAGATCAAATTTATACCATAAAAAATATTATTAAAAACTTATATAAATTATGTATATGTGTTATATATCTTGAATAATAACCCCATGTATTTAGATCCATCCATAATAACTAACAACCCATCCCTAATTTCATTTTCACTTTTCACCTGATTTTCTCACTATCTTCCTCACTAAGCCTTTTTAGTGATATTCCAACTTATATGATCAGTTTATTTTATTTTAATTTTTAAACATAGTAAAAAAATTCCATGGTCATAAGGTATAACTTTCATGATTTTACCCAGTCAACCCTACCTACTACATCAAAATCCTAATAAATAAGGGGTTTCTTATAGCCTCCACTCACTTATCTAATAGAACAATTCCATCTAAAGGTATCTAGGAAATTCATATACATGTTATAATCACAAAAACACCTCATAAAAACCATTATTATCCATATTTAATGATATATCAAACATTAGGTTCAACTTAGGGTTTTAAGTCACTAAAAACCAATTTTCACTCTAATCTATCATTCATAAAGAATTGTCCCTCAAATCCAAAACCAATGCCAATAATTTTGATCTATGACCCTTCCCAAAATTCTATGAACTTATTAGTATATTATGTAAATTTTTCACATGCCAATGAGCATAATAAAATCCTTCTCAGGTTTATAACACCTTATTTTATGCACATAAAAATCCTCAACACCAATTTTCATGCTTTAGCCTTCTAAATTTTACTTTAGACTTGGTCAAAACACTTTACACAACCTTTAACACTTTTGAAAATTTTCTCATTATCTCTATCACCTTGTAAACTAAACTTGATCCCTCGTTAGGCCACATAGGTCACTTTGCTCACTAGGATTAAAGCTGTAAATTACACTTAGACATTGAACACACCTTTAAACCTCTTACACTAATATAAACACCTCATAATAATTTCATATAACCTCATAAAATTATCACCCACTAAAAAAATTATTATCATAATCCTTATATTTCTCACCTCATCATGTAACCAAGCTTGTGTCTTCTCACTAGGTCTCTTCATGCAAAGACAAAGCCAAAAACTAACATAGAAACCTTCTATAAAAGCTTATATACCTTATACACGTGTTAACTTAGTGTCAAAAAAATTCTCACATTATCTAAAACTAATATTCATCTTTCATAGGTCTTGATAACACCTTAAGACTTTTCATTAGGTCATGCAGAGTTTAAGACTAGTCTGGTTACATGCTTAGGCTTAAGACCTTACTCATTAAGGTTTATCTTGAAACTTTACTAAGTTTTTTAACACTTCATATTCATTTTTGTAAATCCTTAAACATCCACTCATACCCATGTGTATCCATCTTACCATACCACCATATTCATACACATTCTCATGATATGTCATTGTTCCTTAAGATTAGTGCTCAAAAGTATGCTTACCTTAAATATTGATCTTAAAATTGACAGGTCATAAACCTTAGAAGAATTACCTGGTTACCTTCAAATTCTCTCTTTTCATAATACTTCCCTATCACATACCATTTCACCATACATGACATTAATTTTTACCTTGACATTAATGACAATCATATTGACCTTGATATCAATGACAACATTAATGCCACAAACCAACAACATGACTATACCTCAACACTAAGAAATTAATAATCATATGTGTAGGACTAACCTATAAAGGTAAATCAATCTTGTTAAGAACCTTTTGGGAGGTCCTATCAAATTCTCTAACTAATCTAGTATAGGGATGTAAATCATAATGAGTATAACCCAAATGCGTAAGTAATGTCATCGTGAAAACATTTAAAATTAAACCATTATAAATAATTACATTGTATATGGGGTGTTTATCAAGTTATGCTTGGATGAATAGAGAATTAAGATCATAATCATCATTCTTACTTTTTAGTCATCAAAGGAAATGATAGATTTTTGAACCATAGGAGGTGTATGTCTTGTGTAAGTAATAATGGCTCCATATAGTGGGTTACCATAATAAAATGGAGAAGGATTTGAAATATATGCCATTTATATTGGGAAAAATTAGAGTTACACATTAATGAGATAGCCAAACATCTTAGAGAACAAATAATAATAATAATAATAATAATAATAATAATAATAATAATAATAATAATAATAATAATAATAATAATAATAATAATAATAATAATAATAATAATAATAATATAATTCTCACACTCTATTCTCATTCGAAGTACACAATTATATAGGACATGTATATCCTATAAATGAAATTTCATCAATCCCTAAATTATCTCACTAACTAATCAACAAGCTATATAAACATCCCCTTATAATATTGTTTTTATTCATGATAATAATATACCAAATAAAAACTATTTACATAATATTGTTAAACTAATAATATTTACATTTGACTAACAAAAAAAATATTAATATTTTAAACACCTTAACATTCACCCCCTTGTGAACATTATTTATCCCTAATATACACCCCCTTAATGTGAATATGGGGAAAACATCAATCTTGTATCTACACTTATACTCATGATTGGGTGATTTTCATAAGACAATCACAAACATTACTAATAGTTTTATATATGGCTTACCAACAACCAAAATCAAATGATTTTAAAGTGGTGTATGAATAACCATAAAAGGATGGTTTTGCAAGTGGATTACCATAAACCATATCATGACGTGTAGTATAATTATTATCTCTCTTCACTATCCCATATTTAGAAAAGATATAAATTAATTTTTATATCACTTATTACAAATGTGATCAGGCATACATCATTTGATCTTATTCACACAACTAAAATAAAATGTACCACTAAAGTAGAAGTGGCCTTATTGCTAGTGGTTAGTGAGAGGCTCTAAAACTTTGAGGTTCTATTTCCTTTAATCTCCAATAGTTTTGCTACTTACTCAACTTATATGTTGATGAAGCTTATTTAAATGTCATCTTTGATAATACAAATCCCCCATACACATAACTCATACATTTGACTTAGGATGTCACATACATGTGATAGTGCATCATTGTACAAACAATTAATTTTAATTTTGGCAATATGATGACACATGATTAATGAATAACTAGAAATACTTTGACACTTTTAATTTTTAGAGCTAATCAAAGGAATTAATATTATTTTTATAATCAAAATCCAATTAAAATCTGGTTTTGATAATATAATTGACACTTTTAAGTTTTTATAAAAAAATACAAAAAAAAGACCTAAATAGTAAGATGAAAATTAAAACTAATGAGTAAACTTTCTATACTAATAAATGCAAAACTTAAAAGACATTTAAACCAAAATTAGACTTTGGATTTTGAAAATTTAAAGACTAAAGGCATGATTTTAATAAGACATTTTTTTAAAAATATACCAAAACTAAAACTCTAAATACAAAACTATAAACTACTAAATGAAGTTATTAAAAACTTTATAGACTAATGTATTACTATTTTTAATACACAAAGACTAAAATAAAAATATGAAAACTAATATACATGAGATAGGAGTGAATTCATGAAGAGATAAAAGTAGCTAAATAATGTTGAGATGCATGGTAAGTCATGAGGACAAAGACCTATAATAGTAAAAGTAAATCCAAGCCTGATGTAACTAGAAGTCTTTATATATTTGTATAGTTATTGATCATACCAAAATATATTTAATATTAGCATTTTGGATTTGATTGATTGAAATATATGGTGAAGATAAGAGTGGAATCATGAGATATGCAAAATGAATATTATCATGAACTAAATGGAGAAAAAATCATAGATCACTATAATCATTTGTTCAAAGGTCATGGTGAGTTTGATGATATGCATTAGAGCTCAGATTAGATCTCATTCATAGAAAATATGTGCAAGTCTTTAGTGCATGCAACTAATATTATTCCTATTTATAATGGTGATCATTTTTTCAAGTCATTGAGGTGTGAGACTAAGTTATCCAAGTTTGTTGGGGATGATAGAGATCTATCAAAGATCTCAACACTGGATGACATCATATGAAGATCTTGTCAATCCTGATGCAAATCTCAATTTTAATATAATCATATAATTATCACAAAATATTTATCAAAACAAAAAATCTCATACATAGGGACTGTACTATCATGCATAATAGCTATGATTTATAATGCATAACAAAAGCCACCAAATAAATTCAAACAACTAGTTATTACCACTAAATCTATATAAAACTAGAATAATAAACCAAATATCTGATGAAAATAAATAATATCATGTCAAAAATAAACTAAACACTCACATATATTGATGAATTCCATCTATAATACAATATGAATTCTAGTTATCCTTTTATACATGTTATCTTTCCATTAAGACCAATACTCTGCTCGTACTAGTTATTGGAAAAATTAGGGTTACATAGAAATGAGAGATCCAAACATCTAAAAGAATGAATAATAATAATAATATTAGTCTCACACTCTCTTTATTATATTCTAAATACATAATTATATAGTACATCAATATCCTATAAATATGATTTCCCTAATCCCTACAATATCTCAGTGACTAACTAATAATTGGGAACAAGTAATCTATAGAAGGGATATTAGTGTAGTGTTAGTCAACAAAATCCAATAAAAATAAACACACTAAACACTAACACCTATAGCCTACACACTAGGGAGATAATATATAACAATCATATAACGAAAATATAACTATAAAAGAAAATAAATCATCATTTTACCTTCGTTGTATCTCTAAAATGGCTTGTTGAATTGGCTTTCTCAACTATGTACTCAAAAATTCTTTGTCAATGAATCTCCATTGCTCTATCTTTCCTTGGAACCTTGGTAATATTAGTTGGATTAGTTTGGATTAGATTATGAAATTAGAATGGTAACACTACTATGAATCTTTTTGGATCTATTTTGGCATAATAGCATACCACTAAGAAAGCTTATTGTCAATGGGTGAAGCCTTCTATTTATAGCCTCCAAAGTTAACTCTTACTCAAGTTGAGTTAGGTTAGGATTTAAGCATGGAATTATTTATAACTAAACTTAGGTGAGTTAAAGTTAACTCTAGTTCAGTTAAGGAGGGTACATGTAATTATTATTTTCATTTAGTAGGCATGGCTCACAAATTAGATATTTGTTAGATATTTTGTGAGATATTGATAACTCAAAGGAAATGATGAAGAAGTTTGATATTTTTAATTTTTGAATTTACATCTTTATATATTCATTAATTTCAAAATGGATTATTTAGCTAAGAATTTAATCTAGTTTAATTAGTTGATTCATTTTTATTAGTATTTTATCTCTTTTAAGAATTGTAAGTACCCTTCTTAAAGGGTCCATATGCCAGACTACTAGTTGTTAGGTTGTAAGGTGACTGGGGATAAATCTGAGAGGCTATTGTTACATACGATATAATACCCCAATTAGGGATGCTCAAAATGATTCTAAGAATTAATTAATGGTTTGAAGATGAAATTCAGATGTTAAGTGATTTTTAGGCTTAATTTTTAATGTTTAGTAGAAATTAGTCTGAAGTCCAATCAGAAAGTAGTTGTGGCCAAAATGGGGTGCCTATAGTTTTCCCCTATTTAGGAAGGCATTACAATATATAATAATAGTAATGTATTCTTAAATAATGAAAATGTATTTAATTCTTAATTCCCCGAAAAGATATGGATGTGCCCTAGATTCCCATTTGAGGGTGTGGGTGCCAAATAAGGTTGGCAATCAGTCCCTTGAAATAAGGAAAATGATGGGACTAAAAGGTAAAGGGGGTGGAAAATATTGATTTTCCTAAAAGTAGTTAGAATTAGTAGCACATTTGGATTCCCTAGTTGTGTAGATAAAAATTATGATCTTCCCAAAGGTGGTTATAATCATCATCATAGCGAGGTAAAAAGATAATGACTTTCCCAAAGGTAGTGATAATCATTAGCAAAATTAAAGCATGGCCCAGTTGGGCAGATAGAGATAATTATTTTCCCAAAGGTGTTTATAATAATTATCATAATAAAAATGTGTCCCAATATGTCAAGATAAGGATAATGATTTTCCCATATGTATTTATAATAATTAACATCTAGATAGATTTAAACACAATTATTTGCCCAAAGGCAGTTATAATCATTGACATGATAGTTTGGGATAATATGGAAAAGTGGAAAAAGGGGATTAAATATAGAATAAATACTCATAGAGTAATATTAATCCAACGTAGATGAAAAAAATGAATTTTGGAAAGCTAATATTATGGAGATACACATCCTAACTAGAAAGGATTAAAATTCATTCATGATTGAATTACTCTATATTTAGGTAATATTTGGATATATTGGGAAGTTATCAGGTAACCAAAGAGAAGTATCATAACATCATTGATTGTAATATTTCCCAAGCTAATTTTTGTTGTAGCATGTGATGGTATGTGTCATGATATAAATACCATGATAAATTAGCCATAATATGCATAAGGACTGACACATAATCTAATAAATGATAAAAAAACAATGCACCAATGATAAAAATCATGATGACAATGTTGACATATGAACATGGATGGATTTATTATCATTAATAAGGAATAATCTAATTAATTCATATATACTAAGTCAATGCGCAAAAATGAAATAAAATAAACATGCAATAAACAAACAAACACCAATAAATAAAAACACAACAAAAAACCAAGAAACATAAAAGAAAGACACAACAAAATAAAATAATGAGAACAAAATGAGATAAACATAAACAATGGTTAATATTAATGAAAGTGAAAACAAAAAACAAATTGTTCATGTATTTATAATAAAGTTGTTACTATTGGTGATAGGGTGACCCCTAAACTATACAGTAATGACACATGTATAATAACACAATAACAATGACACAAGGTTGCCAATAGGCTATAGGGAAGCAATGACACAAAAAAGGAGAGATATTTCCCCTAGGCTATAGGATACAACAACATAAATAAACAAAATGGGTGAAATATAAAAAAATAAAGGGGTAGTTGAGTTGACTCTAGATGCAGTAGGCAAATAGATGGTACCTACATAGTCTGATGAACACAAGATCCAATCTAAACTTCAAGCCAAATGTAGTTCTCCCAAGATATGGTAAAGAAGAAAATTATGAGCCAAAATAGGTGATATGAGAATGATCTCATAAAATGGTGAGAGAATTTTGAAATAGAAAATATTCATAAAATGGTGAGAGTGTTCAAAAATAAATGGCTTGCAAAATGGTGAGAGTGTAAGATGAAGCTGAGTGGTCTTTAGCGTATTAAATTCAAATACATAATGCTCATGATATGAATTCATAAAATGGTGAGAGTGTATGACTAAGGATAATTAGGATGTGTAAACTAAGTGACAAGTGGTTACTCATGAAATAGTTAGGATTTCCAAGATACTTAAGGAAAATAAGTGGTTAAAAAAGAAAGGAAGGTGTCGCTGAGCTAACCCAACATACCCCTTGTATCCAAGTGCTACCTACATAGTCTATGTGAACCCAAAGCCTATGTAGTTCTCCTAAAAATAGGATTAAAAATGCCAAGTTGGTTTAGAAATAAACTAAACAAATAAGATGGCCCATCCTACAATTTTTGATGAATTTATCTCTCATGGAAATTCTAAGCCAATTTTCATGATTTTTGTGATTTTTAGAATTTTATAGATCTTTTACAAATGTTTAAGATTTTTTGAAACTATTATAGATGTTTTCATAATTTTCTAACCATCTCAACTCAATCAAGAAATATGAGACATAAAATAGTCCAACTCATAAAATGGTCAGAGAGTTCAAACTTAAAATGCTCATAAAATGGTGAGAGTGTGGGAAAAATGGTGATTGATCTGACCTTAACAAAAATTTAGTGCTTCATAAATATTCCCATTAGGACCTCAAATCACTATAATTATACCTTCATAGAGGAGGAATCTATCTAGGTAGCAACAGATTCACAAATTTAGGAAAATGGAAAAGAATAGTAAAGGAATGGAAAAGTGAGATGACAAGTCATGGTAAAGGTGTTTTTCCTAATTTACCCATAGGTAGTTATAATTAGGAAATAATGGTAAAATTAAATGATACGAATTTTCCCACAGGTGGTTATAATGATTAGCACAGATTGAAACACTGATTTGCCCAAAGGTGGTTACAATTAGTAACACTTTTGATGAAACAAAATAAGAAATGAAGGATGCAACTACCAAACCACTATCATAATGGTCTAAGATACTAATTTTATCTAGAATATTGAATCATCCACTAAAAATTGATATTAATTCCCTTTTAGAAGGTTCCCAAAGAACCAATAGGATGGAACCAAAGCCAAAGGAGTGGGGAGGGAGTTTTAAAACAACTTTAGGGTTTAGTGAACGTATGGTAGAATGGTATATGGTATGATACAAAGAAGATGATGACATGGTACAACATAAACTTACCTCATAGATAATACTTTAGGTCTCTCAAGTTAAATAATGCTTGAGGTGTATGATTTTCATTGTCTCATCAAGTTTATCTTTATCTAATATAGTGATCCTATATGCTTTAGATCCATAATTGGTAATAATGACATATGGGACTATCCAATTGGGTTTAAACTTTCCCTTCTTCTTATTCTTCTAAACTATGGTTTTCTTTTGGTTTTATTTGAGAATAAAATCCATAAGCTCAAACTCTCTATGTTTGACCTGTCAATTATACTAGCCATGGAGTCTATTTTGGTATGTTTGAAGGCTATTAACAATGGCCATGCATTTTTCATCAAGTAACTCTTGATCTTATAGTCAAGCTAATCTATAATATTCATCATCTAAGATGTGTTTCAATAAGATACATATATTATGTAACTCGGCCTCGATGGGAAGAATGGCCTCAATGCTATATAGTAGGGAGTATGGAGTGACTATGGTTGGAGTACAGTAATTAGTGTGGTATGCCTAGAGGGTACAGAAGATTTGGATGTGACAATTATAGCCAACATCATTGACAATATTTTTAAAGATTTTGATAATGGTTTTATTGGATGCCTCTACTTGGCCATTACCTTGTGGGTAATATGCAGTATAAAAATGTTGAATGTTGTTGTACTTGGAACAAATTTATTTGATATCCGTCTTCTTAAATGATCCACCATTATCTAATATAATGTTATATGGGATACCATAGTGTAAAATGAGATGGATAAAGATGAATTTTTAAATCTATTTTCCATTCATGTAAGTGATGTATATAGCTTCAACCCACTTAGTGAAATATTTAATGACAACAAGGATATGTTTATGGCCATTAGATGAGGTAGGGTTAATCTTCCCAATTAGATTGAATCCACATGTTGTAAATGACCATGGTGTAAGCATCAGTTTTATAATTTTGGTTTGGGAATGAATCAAATTAGCATGCCTTTGACACTTTTCACAACTTTTAACATAAGCAATTACATATGCTTCCATAGTTGACCAATAGTAACCAATATGTATCATATTTTTATATAATAAATCCCCACTAGTGTGGACATAATATACTCCTTCATGAAATTCCCATAACACTAATTTTTATTATACCAAATTTAAAAAATAAAATAGAGTTACATCAAATCTATGGAAGTAAAAGATTGGACTGAGTAGGGTATAGTGAGAGGCTTGATGTAAAAAGTATTGTTTTGTTTACATGATAAGTATGGGTGTATGGTATGGTTTTGAAGGTTGTTAAATAGTTATGAGTACCAAATAGATGTGGGACAACAATATCACATATCATTTTGATGTTTAAAGGTTCATGAACATGTACTAGAAGATTTTTAATGAGGGATTGATATTCTTTTGACTTGTCTATGTGGTGGATCAAAGAGCCAATGGTGGCAATGGAAACTATTATCCTATTATTAGCCTGAGGTATGTGTTTAAAATATATGTTGATAATCTACTATTTAAGAGTGTCTACTATGGCCTTTTATGGCACCATCTTTTCAACTTTGATTTTAAAGTGGTCTTTAACTTGATTGATGATTAATTGAGAATAATCATAAACCATGATATGTTGAATATTACATTATACCACTTTACAAAACTCTATAATGAGTGATTCATATTTAGCCATGTTCTTAGTAAAAGAAATGTTGATATAGAAGGATTTAAGGATAATATCCCACTATGGTGTAATAAACAATAGGCCTATCCATGATCCATGCAATGTGAATGATCTATAAAAATACAACTTCCAATGTTTCTCCTCAAGAGGTGATTCTATGATGGTCATGATGGACATGTCTAGGAATTAAAAAGTGAGTGGTTTTTTAATATTTAAGGGGAGATTTAATAAGCTGATCTATAAGTACTTATCCCTTTATAGCTTTCTAGTTGACATGCTCAATCTCAAACTCACTCAGAATCATGATCCATGTAGCCATGCGGCCTTATAAAGTTGTCTTAGACAGTAGATATTTGAGTGGATCTACTTTGTAAATAACTATGGTCTTGGTGTTAATCATGTAATGTTAATGCTTTTAGGCTACAAAAACCATATCTAAACAAGATTTTTTTATTAGCATATAGTTGTGTTCATACATTACTAGTGTATAGATTATATAGTACATGGCATACTCTTTTTCATTATCATCATGATGAGCTAGAAGTTCCCCCAGGGCTTTATCTATGGTAGATAGGTACATTATAAATGGATTTCTTGGAATTGGTGGTAATAAAATAGGTGGATTAAAAATATAGTCCTTTAGGTGTTGAAAGGATTTTTGGTAGTCTTCATCCCAAAGAAATGCAATGCATTTCTTTAAAAGGTGTGGAAATGGATGGAATTTTTCATCTAATTATGAAATGAAACATATAATAAATTGAATGTTCCGCTATAAACTATATATCTTATTCAAATTAGATGGTGGTGGCATCTTGGTAATGGCTTGTACTTTTGTAGGATCAACTTTAATTCCTTGATGAGAGATGATTAATCCTAATAATTTTCCTAAAGTGACACCAAATATGTACTTAGGATTAAGTCTAACATGGTATTCATGAATCCAATAAAATATTCTTCATAGTACATCTAGATGATTGACACAGGTCTTTGATTTACCTAATATGTTGTCAACATAGTCTTAAATAATATCATGCACCATATCATGAAATATGATGATCATGGCTCTTTGGTATGTGTCCCTAGAATTCTTGAGGATAAATGGCATAACTTGATAACAAATAATTCCCCATGGAATGGTGAACACTATCTTGTATTGATCTTCTGGTGTGTTTCTAATCTGATTACACCTTAAAAATCTATCCATAAGTGAAAGCATTTCATACTCCACTTGGAGTTCACTATCATGTCAATATTCAAAAAGGAAAGTCATCATTAGTAAAGGCCTTATTTATATCTCTAAATTCAGTGCATATTATGATTCTTTTAGGATTCTTACTAATAGGAATAACATTTGAGATCCACTCTAAATATTCAATCAGTTAGGTGCATCTTACTTCTAAGAAAATTTCCAACTCTTTCTTTACTAGTATAACAATACAAGGATACATCTTTCATAATTTATGCTTCACAAGTTTGGAATTAGGATGAAAAAAAGATGGTGTACAAAAAACGTGGGGTCTAAACCAAGAATGTCTAAATAATCCCATGTAAAAATGTTAATAAATTCCCTCAAAAGAGATGTAAAAACTTCATGTTCCTCCTTAATGAGGGTTGCACCTAATTTGATCCATTTCAGGTCATTTGGAGTCCTGATGTCGACTTAAATTATATCTTATATGAGGATATTCAATCCATATTATATAATGGTTGGTAATGATTTGAATTGGCCTACAACTACAAAGTCCTCTAGTTAGATAGGTTCTTCAATATCCTAAACATGTTGAATCTAAATGTCCCAATGTCAATGATGTCCATGTCACAAATATTGTAGGAAATTCTTGGGAAATTTGATCAAAGGAAGTTTGTTCTTCCAAATTAAACTTAGACCCAAAGTCAAGTTCATAATTGGTGCTCTCTTGAGATTCATTTAAGGAAAGGGGAACACCCTAATCTAATGACACTTGAAACATATTTTCACCAAAAGACTAGCCTTTCTCTTTACTTTTACCTTGGTCCAAAAGCACCTTAAAGAGGTTTCCACTTTGGGACCTCAATGTTTTTTTTTGTTTTTTGTTTTTAGATATGGGTGTTCACCCATTACACAAAATAGGTTACAAGATCTAGTTTGATAGAGAACCCTTGATTGTGGTCTCTTAACAAAACATTGTCTCTTATGCCTAAAAAATCACAAAAGGCCTCATCATTTTCAAACTTGTCTATAGGTACTATGGATCTTTACTGGTCCTAGACAATATGTTGAGGGTGATAAAAAGGAAATAGGTTATGTCAGATAATTGGGGTAATGGTACAAATGGTATAAGGATCAAATAGGTTGGTATTAACAAGGTATTCATAGATGTTATTATTAGACTCTAATTTACTATCAGCACCATCATCACTAGATAATATCATTAGAACAAAAATAAGATATGTGGGGTCACCCCTAGGTGGTTTAAATCCTAGACCATAAGTTCTTTTATAATGAGTTATAGAAATTGGCTCAAGAGTACCATGTTGATTTGGCCCAAGGACTCCACTATCATAGGGTTATTTCTCCATGATCCTATTAGGGATGGGATATTTTGAATTTTTGTAACAATTGACCAACTTATCATTATACAAATAGGATTAATCATTGGCAAGTGGATCCTCTTATTGGTTAGTGGATGGTATGAAAATGATAAGAGCTAGAATATGAAGTTGACCATTTCCTTTTCATTACCATTTCATGCAGGGTGGCCTGGATTTAAGTCTTCCATATGACTTGGGGTTCTATGGAAGTTTGGTAATATATAATGTGTCATGGGCCAAGTGCTCTCCTAAGCCATTGGCCTAGATGGTAAAATGATTAGACATTTTAAGAGGAGATATATGGGAAGATGAGTCAAGGTTATCTAGGTCTATACAATTGGCCTCTAGTAATTTGATAAGTGTTTATTTATTTTTGTCATTCTTGGGCACTGGATCTAGGCCAAAATGGTAATTATAACTTTTGTGCTCAGCCTCCAAATATTTATAATGTCTATAGGACTGAAAATTTCCATTAATAGTGACCTCCATGCCTGAGTGTGATAACTTGAGACATTGGTTTAATGTCAAAGGGATTGCATAAACTCATGCATCCAAAGTCCACCCAAGAGCTAATTTAATGATAAATCTAGGTCTAACACATGGCAAAGTGTGTCATAGTATAATGGTCTAATTATAACTAATAAGCTTATGGTGCCTTGTGATTACCATTCTTCATTGTCATAGGCTTTGATAATAATTATTTTTGGTTGTAGATTGGTTGGTGTATATTCAAGTTTTTTTATGAGCTTCAAAGAATATATTTAGTCCTAGTCATTATCTATGAGGACACATTTTAATTTGTGTCATGTTATGATAGCTTCAATATATATAATATTATTATGAAGAGGGCCAAGGGATGATATATCACTTTGGTCAAAGGTCAATAATTGGCTTAGAGCTAGATGTCCAACCAAAACGTAAAATATGGTTGGGGTTATATCATTGGTAATTTGGGATTGGCATAGGATTTTTGTTAGGATGTTCTTATGGATAGTATATGTATGCAACAAATCCAAAATGGATATTTGTGCAAGCACATTCTAAAGTTATTTGAAAATGTCATATGGTTTTTCCTTAACAGTGGAAAATGGATTGTTCCTAACCAACACAGTGGGTTGTATTAGTTCTTTTGGAGGAAGTTGTAGGCCTAGAATGGTAACATTAGATCATCTATTAGGATTGGGTATATGACCATTTAAACTTGATGATCATGGAGATGGGTAAGATAGGATAAGTCTTAATTGGTGGTGCACTTGGTTGTGGGAATGTGGAAATGACAAGTTATCAATATAAGGTCCTAAAATAGTAATCGCTAGTTATTATTACACTTGGTTGTGGTCCCAAGTTAATGAAGGATTACTAGCATAGGTGGATTTATTGAAATTATTTAGCAATAGTCCTAGTCTCTTACTGCTTGGTTATGGATTAATGATGATGGTTGAAATGTGACCTCCTATAATATGACCTATAATTTTATTGTATTCATGTACAACTATGTGGTAAATATGTTGGCTATTGGGATCACTTTGGCCTTGGTTCCTCTCATTAGGTTGATGGTTTTGTTAATATTATTGATACTACTATTTTTGTCATGATAGTTTTTAATAATATTATTGTTGTTTTTTTGGTATACATTATTTATGTTGTTTATTATTATTATTATGTTGTAAAAAATGGTTTTGGTAGATACCCACGTTCTAATTAGATGTAGATTCTCTATTTTCCAATGTAATCTCCCCATTTTCTAGCATATTTTCAATGAGATGATTTAAATTCACATAATATCATATATTATATCCATGAACATGATGGTATTCATAGAATTCATGCTCTTTATACCAATATAGATATGGAATACCCTAATGATAGTGCTTTAGAATTAGACAACTAATCATATTAGCTATAACTAGCTTTTCAAATGTTGCTTTAATAAGTTCACCAAGGTTGTTGAAGAATCAAGGAGTGGGTCTTATTGTTGGAGGAGGGGTTTGTAAATGTTGTGGTTTTAGCATTTATGGAGCTGGTCTAGGTTGACATGAAGGATACACTTGTTGAATATGTTTTTAATGAGGATTAAGATATATTTACAATATAGGTTGAGAAAACAATGTTTGCACCATTTAGACATGATGCGACTCAGTTACTCCATTAACAAAGACATTATTATTATGGTTGTATTACTTGGATTTCTCATATTTATTATGCTAATCTAGTGTTGATAATTGAACTTGGAGTTGGGTAGGGTTCTTACTTGGGCTTGGTCCTTGGTTTTGGTTTTGATTCTAGTTTGAGGAAGTTAGATTAATAATACCTTTGTTAATAAGTGAATTTTTAATTTTCAAACCTTTGTCGATGATTTTTTAAAATGTATTCACACACTAAAGCTATAGATGTTAGGATATATAACTATGTAAATTTTTAGTAAACACATCAACCAATTATTTGTCTTTTAAGTTGTGGGTGAAGTGACTAGGAAAAATTCTCCATCTATGTAAGTATCTTTAAAATATCTCACCATATTTATTCTTGGCTTGTGTAAAATATACTAATGAAATTTCATGATCAAGATTATAGGAGAAATGATGCACAAATTTGTTTGAGGGATTGTCAAAATCAGATACAAAATTCTTTGGTAATGTGAGGAACCACTCCAAAGCCTATCTTGCTAGACTTTAAAGAAATAAAATGAGAGGTAAATGTCACTATAATCCATTAGCTATAAAATGACAAATAATTTTGTTAAATGTGCTTTAGGGTCTCATTTACCCTTTTATTTATCAAATTTTGGTGGTTCATAACCTAGAGAAAATGATATATAGAGATACTCTATGTTGAATGGGTATGAACACATGTCATCTAACTTGAATTTATTGATTTTATTCCCTAATTAAATGAAAGTAATTACATCATTCATTTGTTTTAGTTCTTGGGATAAGAAACTAGAAGGTAGATTTGGCTAAGGTGGTGGATGGGTGGTCAAAGGTAGATTACATTCACTAGAATATAATGGAGGTATGGTTTGTTGTGGAATTTTGTTCTGATGGGTAAATTAGGTAGGAATATACATTCATAGATTAAGATGCAATTTTTGAAACTACACACATTGGTGGGTTATATTCTAGTTTAGATTTGGCATATAGCCTTGGTTTTGAGGGAATTAGGGTTATGATGGAAGGATATGGATTTGGGAAAGATATTATGCCTACTGAGGTTGAGTAGGGACATTTTGCCAACTAGTCAAACCTAGATAAATAAAGGGAACTTGTTGTCGACCCAGTCCCTATCTTTAGATCTATGGCACATGTTGAGTAAGAATAAATTGCTACCTAATTGGTAATTTTTGGATAGTGGTACCTCTTTGTTGTAAAAACACATGTTGTAAACTAGATGATTATTGGTTGTTTAGAATTTGTTTTTGACTAATAGGAATACATTATTTGTTAGATAATGTTCTTACTTGTAAATACATATTGGCCTATGACTATAGAGGTATGTTTGTCACTACCTATAGAGGTGTAACATTTGTTTCCCTATACTAAGGAGGCATATTTTTATACATCTACTACAGTGGTAGATTATATTTTGCTTGTTGTTGTGGAATGTTAATCACCACTTGTTGAGGTGGGATAACATTCATCACTTATTGTTGAGGTAAATCACTAGTTGATGCTTGATTAATTAATATTTATAGTTACATGTTTGATGAAGAATATAATTGAGGATTAGAAGTAACATGCTATAGTTAGGAAGTAGGAGTTATTGCCCCCTATTATTGTAAACCACTTTTGGCTTTAGGTAAAGGTACTTGCTATTATGGACTATTTGTTGGTGCATTTAAACCACTTTGACCTAGATTAGAAGACACTTGTCAATTATTCACCATGTTTGGCACACTTTTTTATGTATAAGATATATTCACATTTTTTATAGATGAGACATTATACATATCACCAACTAAAGTACTTTATACAAATGGGTCTATAGCTAAATTGTCTTGATATGTCAATTCAATTAACACTCCTATCGAAGGAGGTAGCTTGATGAATGTAGAATTTGACATGGTCATGGCATTAAAATAATGTGTTAGATTAAATACGTTTGGGTTTAATATGCTTGTTCCATTTGTATAAATTGGTCCTTCATAAGGCCCTTTCCTTTAATAAACATATTTGGGTATTGATACAACATTGGCATGAGCACTTGAGGATAATTATTCAATCCATGTTTAATGGTTTGGGTATAGGGCATGTTTAGAGGCACTATAACTAAACTAGGTAAGTTTTTATGATGTAATTTTACTAGAAACTTGGCACCTACCTTTGTGGATCTGACTAAAACTTTGTCCTTATTCTAAAATAAGTGATGATAAAAAAATAAAGATCATATATCAATTTCATAATAATGTAATATGGTTATTGTTGATCATAATAACATAATATGGTTATTTTTAAACTTGTTCTATAACCAATGGTATACTAGAAAAATATTAAATGGTTTACTCTTGGTCTTTATTTGAATAGGGAGGTGTGTTTACCAAATATTGTGATAAAGGATCCTGAATTTGTTCCCCAGATTGAGAAGTGTAAGGAGTATTGGGATCTATATCACAAACTACATCATCACCATAGGGGTCTTGAATAAATTTATCATCTATGACCATGTTATCATAACTTAGATTATACATAGTTCCACTACGAGTGTAATGAGACATATCCAAACCAATGACTTTACAAACTTTGAAAATGAGGTCAAAAGGGAAAATGGCACAAAATTTGGAATGCCTAGGAATTTAGTCTAAAAACTCAGTCTAGGAATAGAGTTGCTTATCTAAAATGGTCAATGATAGACTCAGTCTAAAAGGGTCTAATTTTAAATGTCTTACATTAATAGTCAAGTGAAAATAAAAATACAAATTACAAACTTAGTAAAAGTGTTTCAAATAATTTTAATCTAGGTATAAAAAAGGTTGTTATATATTTGGGAACAAGGCACAAAGGTAGGCTCAAAACAACTAGGTCTAAAATGAAAAGTAAGATTTTAGGTCTATTGGAAACACAACACAAAATCTAGAATTGGAAAAACACTAGGTATAAAATAAAATGGAATTTATAGGTATTTGGAAACATGAAACAAAATCTAGACTTTGAAACACACTAGGTATAAGATAAATGGGAATTACTAGGTCTTTTGGAAACATGACACAAAAGTTAGACTTGAAACAAAATTAGGTCTAAAAAAACTAGGAATTGCTAGGTCTTTTGGGAACATGACACAAAAGATATACTTTGAAATAAAATGAGGTATAAGACAAACATGAATTGTTATATCTTTTAAAAACATGAAATAAAAGCTAGACATTGCATAAGCTAGGTCTAAAAGGTAAAATAATTAATCTAAAAATTTGAAACATTTAGACTCAACCTAGGCATTCAAATTTAAACACACTCTTGAAATTTAGTCACATGGAATATATAACACTTCAAAAATCTAGGAATAATAATAGTATTTAAACTGAGCAAGGATTTAGTCTAAGTTACACAACCCAAAAATGAGAGGTAAATGTCTAAGACAAAATTACATGAGGCATAAGCATAAAATAATTAACGTTAGAATATAAAATTATCAAGACCATTTTATAACTCAATATATAAGGCTTTGTTATTAAATGGACAACAATCTAGACCAAAATAGATAGCATAATGATACTAGGCATATACCCAAATGGTACACATGTTTTGAAATTATTATTGGATATAAGGAAATAAGTATTTGAAATTATGTGAGCAACATAATGATGTAATATTTATCCAGAGGTATGACAAATGGTTTTTTTTTAAAACTCTCAAGAATAAAATAGGAATGAAATTGGTAGTGTAATGACACCCCTTTCAAATGAGTGACACACCCTCAAAAAAGATTGAAAAATGACTAAGGTAAAGTGTGGCATCAAACAGATGATATAACACCTCCTTAAATAAAAGAGTGATGTGCAAACATGGATTGTTTAAAATGTGGTTTAAATAAATAAATAATTTTGACTCAAAATAATGCAAGTAAAAATGATAAACAATGAAAACACCTAAGTGTATCATCCTAATCCTAAAAACTTACAAGGTGGATTTATACTGTCAAATTTTGTGTATATACTTTCTCTTGAGAGGAAATTATTTTATTAATCCAAAAATCTAAATGCACATGAAAAGTAGGGTTTTTAGGCTGCCTAATTTCTCAAGAGTTGTATGATGACATGGAACTTTAGGCTACTTGTCTTTCATTGAAAATATATCCACAACAAGTGGGGTTATCTAAAAACTATCAATTTTTGTATGTTCTAAATGGTCCCATATGTGTGGTTAACACTAGGGCACAAAACATCATTTGTATATGTATTAATTGGTTTATTTTAAAAAGGTACTATCCTTTTCACAAGCACTACATCCATCAATTGCTTAATGTAGTACAATGTCAAAGTTAAACTTACGTTCTGATGTAGTTTCTTGCTAATGGAGCTTGTTTAACCACTTAAACAAGCATCCCACATAATTTGACTTCAATTTATATACCCATACTATGGAGTGGGGTTGATGAAATGTTGGGAGATGAATTCTTAGGTTAAAACTTCCCTAGATAACTCATGGGGAGGATATGGACTCCCACCCACAAGCCAAGATACACGAAATAGAAATTGTGGAAGGACTTTAAGGTCATTTTGGGATCACCCAAATCACTCAAAATTTTGGGAGTTCCTTAGAAAATTTCCTTACAATCTTTGGACAAAGCGACAAGGCAATAAGTGAAGCATTTTTTATCACCCAAGTTACCTAAATAAGATAGGGGAGAGCATACACTCTATACATATCTTGCAAACTAAACACACAATAATGATCACAAAACTAAAAGATCTTATGAGCACTTAAATAGAGTGTAAGTTCATTTTTAGAACACCAACCAAAATATGATATGAAGTTTACCCCTGTGGCATTGTTTGAGAACTTTGAAAAATGAAAATAATTCAAGTAAAAGAGTTTTAAACACCAAATGTAAATGTCAATTTGAATCTTAGAGTGTTAAAAAAGTGTCATTCCTTGGTATTTTTGTCCTACAAAAAGTGTTGGGGGGTCCTTGTAATAAGAATCTAAAATAAAATGAGAATATGATAATTTAAATTTATCTCTTGGGTTTATTACATTTTTAACACAATGTAATATCATAGATAGAGAAAAATTACCACTTTATTGTAATTTTACAACTAGATAGTGAAAAACTACAACTGCCTATAAAAAAATTATTAGTGTTAAACTAAAACTATGCATTAACAACTAGAAACACAAAACCACAACTAAAAATATAAAACTACAACTTGAAACAAAAAAAATTGAAATTGAAACACAAAATTGCAACTAAAAATGCAAAATCATAACTACAAACACAAAACCACAACTAGAAATGAAAAACTACAACTAGAAACACAAAATTGTAATTGGAAATGCATAACTATAATTGGAAACACAAAATCACAATTGGAAATGCAATAATTCAACTAGGAATGCAAAACCACAACTAACTTTTCAATAATGTAATTAAGAATGCAAAACTATAACTAACTTTGCAATAATGAAACTAGGGAGTTGCAATAATGAAATTGACTTTGAAATAATGCAATTGGCTTTGCAATAATGTAATTGACTTTGCAATAATGCAACTAAGAATTTGTAATAATGCAATTAACTTTACAATAACGAAACTAACTTTGTAATAATACAACTAAATTTGAAATAATTAAATTAAGAGATTTAATAATTCAACTAAGAGCTTTTATAATGCAACTAAGAGTTGTATTAATGCAACTACACATAGTAAAAGTGAAATTTCCTATGTAATGTCCATGAGCTTCAATTTTTCACTTTTTGGTCAACAAGTTAAGATTTTGACATGAAAAATGCTAGAAAGATGTCTTAAAATTCCGTGGGAATAACTTTGTGGGGTTTGGGTCCCACCAGGCATACCATCATGTGAACAAGGAATCCATATAGGGGATATTAGTGTCATGTTAGTTAATAAAATCCAATAAAAACAAACACACTAAACACTAACACCTATGGCCTAGACACTAGGGAAAGCATATATAATAAGCATACAATGAAAAAAATTCTAGAAAACAAAATAAATCATTCTTTTACTTTCCTTGTATCTCCAAAATGGCTTGTTAAATTTGATTTCTCGACTATGTAGTCAATAAATATTTATCAATGAAGCTCCATTGCTCCACCTTTCCTTGGCACCTTGGTAATGTTGGCTGGATTAGCTTGGCTTGGCTTATGAAATTATCATGGTAACACTACTATGAATATTTTTGGAGGTATTTTGGCATAATAAAATAGTACTAAGAAAATTTATTTATCAATGGGTGGCACCTTCTATTTATAGCCTCCAAAGTTAACTCTTACTTAGGTTGAGTTAGGTTAGGATTTAAGCACAGAATGAGCTCAAACTAACCCTAGGTCAGTTAAAGTTAATTCCATTTGAGTTAAGTAGGGTACATGTAATTATGATTTTTTTAAAATAGGCATGGCTCACAAATTAGATAGTTTTTATATATTTTGTGAGAGCTTGACATCTTATAAAGGCAATGATGAAGAAACTTGATATTTTGAATTTTTGAGTTTCCTTTTTTAGATATTCATTAATTACAAAATGGATTAATTAGATAACCATTTAATTTTATTTAATTAGTTGATTCATTTTGATAAGAATTTTATCTCTTTTAGGAATTTTTCAAGTGCCTTGCTTAATGGGTCCATATGATAAACTGCCAGTTTTTAGGTCTCAAGGTGATTGGGAATGAATCTATGAGAGGTTATTGTTGCATATGGTATAATATCATAAATAGGGATTATTAAACATAATTTCAAGCATTAATTAATGGTGTGAATATGAAATTTAGATGTTTAGATATTTTTGGGCTTAATTTTCAATGTTTGGTAGAAATTAGTCTATAGTCTGATCAAAAGCTAGTTGTGGCCAGAATGGGGTGTCTATAATAAGCTCTATGAATTTGCTCATATAATATTGTTTTTATTCACAATAATAATATACCAAGAAAAAAATATTTACATAATATTTTTAAACTAACAATATTTATGTTTGACTAACAAACTAAAAAATATCAATAATTTCAACACCTTAACAATTTAATCTTTTGGTTCCTTTTTGGAATGGTCTTGTAAAGGATTATAAAATATTTTTTGTTTATAGTTATCACTAGGCTATGAAATACATTCATTTGGAGGATTATCAAATGTAATTTATTGGTCATAAATGAGGTTCTAAATCTTAGGTTTTAAGGTAAAACATATGTTCATAAAATGCCCAAGGCCTTGGTGATAGTCACAATAAGTGTTTGCATCATATCCTTTGGGTAAAGGTCTATTTACATCAACCTATACAAGATTAGGGAGAGAGATATAATATGACACTCTAGCAAGCATTCGAGTAATGAAATAGGAGGTTTAGGTAAATGTGTAAATAATCTCCTTAGTGCATTAAATAGGACAAGCCAATTAGGCTATTATGTAACCATGTTAATTATGGTGATTGATTTCTTTTTAGGCTCAAAATTTTTTACCTTATAACTTGGTTTAATTCTAAATTTTGTACTAGATATAGATTCATCTTGTGTGTTTGCTACATACATTTTGAAAACAAAATATTGTAACTTTTTAAAAAAATAGACTCATGTAAAGGAGCAAGCAAACATTGTTTGAATATGTATTTCAAATTTATCTGCCATAATATTTTTTAATTTTACTAGAATTATCTTGTATCTTAATATATATTCATTAATTGGTTCATTAGTTCCTTGTTTTTAATTTGTAATTTTATCATAGAAAACCTTTTAAGTAATGTTAATAAAAAATTGTGGTAAGCATTGATCTGGAAAAGGCTAGAATGCTTTCACAAATTGGAGAGGTAAGTCATAAAACCACCCAAAAGCATGGTCCTTGAGGTTCTTTAGAAATAATATGGTCAAATGTTAATCATTTGAAGCATAATCAAGGCGTTCCACATAGAAGGTTTGAATATGTTATTGAGTATCACCCTTATAATCATAAAATGTGAATATAGGTGCAACAAATCTAGTTGTCAAAGGGTACAAAGAGATCTCAAGTGCAAGAGGGTTATGCAACACATCTTGTGAATATATGGAATGTGAAGTCTTTGAAGACTTTTATTTAATGTTTATAACCATATCATGTAAGGTATTTATGACTTGAAGGCATGATTGAACTATATGCCTAATGGGATTTTGATTAGTAATTTGAGTAGTCACCAGAGGGGTTGTAAACATGTTTTGAGTAGTGATAGGAATGGAAACTATTATTTTAATTAATGGGTAAGTTCATAATAGATGTATCAATAGTAGTCTTATGGAAAAAAAGTTGGAACACATAATTTGTGTTCCAATTATATTTATTGATTTATATTGTGGGTTGAGTTATATTACCTTCTATAGATTCACCATTACTACATGAGGAAGCCTTGGTTTTATCTTGTTTAATTATTTATTCTCTTGTAAAATATAAAAATTCATCTATTAATCACTTTATATTATTGAGATTAGTAATCAATGCTTCTTCATCCTCCATTCAGAGTAATGTTTTTGTGCTAACATTTCCCATTACTTTAAAAATGAGAAGTTTTAAATTTGAAACACAATACAATAATAAAAAAATAAGAAAACTCTAAGTAGCCTAGGGTTTGATGTTCAAATATCAAGTCCATAAAATTTTCAACCCTAATTTTGATAATAGGATATCCTTACTTGGGTATATAGAGTTAAGTATATAAAAATGATAGGGTACAAGGGTGAATATCAAATCTACAACAATCCAATTAATGTGATAAACTTAGATAAACCATATGCCAAATTTATAAAATTAAGATAAGCTATTAATATAAAATACAACTATGCTAGATATATAAATGACATAAAAGAAATTACTTAGTTATTTTTTATGCTAACATAGTGTTTGATATAGTACAGGTAGGAATCAAACAAAAAGATATTTTTGGATCAATCGTAAGATTTTAGATCTAGTTCCATTAGCTCTCTGGACACTTACATTAGCTTGGGACAGTTGCATTAATGCTACTCTTAAATTTTGATGCCAATGTCCCATACCAAATATCTTATTAAATAGGATGTGACCACCTAGATACTTATAGGCTTGTCTTAACCTTTACTCTAGTGAATTAAGATCTAGGTCATGGACTGTTGGTCCTAGTAAAATGTAATAACCCTAGTTTTATATCTTCAACATGACCTTAGGGGAAATGGGTTAGTGGTAACATGGTGTTAATATGACCTATAATGGCCCCACTATCAAAGGGTGCTTCCTACATATCTAATAATCCATAAGAGGTCCTCAGATTCATGTAGTTCTCCTCTACATGATGGATTATGTGTGAATCATGTAATGTGTGTAAAGTAAGTACAATAGTGACCTATATTATAACTTAGATAATATGACCTTATGACTACTCCT
Source organism: Torreya grandis (assembly GCA_037957365.1). Taxonomy (NCBI): domain Eukaryota; kingdom Viridiplantae; phylum Streptophyta; class Pinopsida; order Cupressales; family Taxaceae; genus Torreya; species Torreya grandis. The sequence goes on from JARHVA010005295.1 coordinate 1,027,700, forward strand.
TTATTACTTTAGACCTATACATAGGATGTTCCTTTGATTTATATCAAAATAGAGAAGAATAAGAAAGCTTTTGGTAACTTAAGTACTTCTCGAGTTATCTTTTGGTCTAATTACTAGGTCCTCCCCAAGTGACAAATGAATGAGGGTTGATATCATATTTATACCAATATTATTGGGAGAAAACTTAAATTAGATAATTTAAGCTAACCATTATAATATATTTCATTTTCAAATTAAATGTCTTGAGGGGAGTTAACACTTACAATAGGGTAGAATAGTAATGTTGATGCTCTTGTTTATCTTGAATGTTGGTGTGTAGGGAGAAGGAGAGAAGAGATAGGCTCAGATCTTCTAGAGGTATAAAATAAGTACATTTTAAACATTTTGGGTAAGATGGGATGTTTGTGTCATCAATATAATTCTATTCAAACTAAGAGATAGGCCAAGGGGAATAAGATATAATAGATGGGAGGCTTGTAGAAGTAAGGCATATGTGGAACTAAAAGGAATATTCAGGGTCATGATTTTTCTAAGTGTACAAGATTGAGGTGCCACATAATAAAAAAATATCATCTAAAACACTAAATTTTAAAAATGTGGGCTAGCTAATGTGGTTTGGCAAAAAATAGGATGTGTAATATTATCATGTGTTATTCTTTGAAAAAATTGTGAAATGGGCATGAACGTGACAATTATGGGTTTAGTGGCAAAAGTAGTTATGATATTGACTATATATTCTAAAACTTAATTAATCTCAATAGTAGAGACATTAGTGATATGAATACTGATAGATTCTAATGAAGTAGATGTAATTGGGAAACAACTAGAGTAATTAGAGTAATAGATGAAATATGTGAGGTAGTTACCTAGGTTGATTCTTGTGGAATTATCATAGGAGGAACAACTATAACATATGATGTAACCAATAAAGTACCAATTATTGTGCCTAATTTTCCCAAAACATTTTCCATAGTAGGGGCTTGGTATTCATTTTTAGTCTTACTTTCTCTATATTCTAAGTATGAAGAGAATTAGGACTTAGAGTTGCATAAATTAATTATTGAGGTAATTTTTGAGAAATTTCTAATGCAATATCTACATCTAGCTCATCTTCATACTTTTCCTCAAAATCCTATTACTTTTTAGACTCATCTAGATTTTATTCTAATAGGTATTTTTCCACATACTCAAATTTTATCTTGGGGTAAGGGATGCCTAGAGATATGCCCAAATAAGGGGGTGGCCTCTATTATTCTTATGTGAAAATAGGAGTTCATATAATGGTATGATATTACCTTCTCACATAAATTACCATTGGGGAAGAAATTGAGATATGCAGTGGAGGAGGAGAAAGTGAATGACTAACAACTAGAGCTTGAGGTGGTGGATCTATGATAACTATCAATGTAAATATAAAGGTGAATTTTTGTACTAAAGGTGTAATTATTTATTGATTACATTTCCTTGCATACCTACTCATTGGAATATTATTAAGGACCCTTGATTTTAATTTCTCATCATATTTTCCTTCTATTTCTTTGTTCACTTAGGGTTGCTAAGCTTGCTTAGGTGATTTTACTTATGGATTTATCCTTCCTCATAATGGATGGATAATATTGTATCATATTAAGAATACTCATGTACATCCTAAAATTCCTCATTCTTATGTAGACTTCAAAATTATCCTCAATATTTAAAAAAATTAAATCATGCTCATATTTATAATGTCCATAGTTTTACTTGAATTGTCTTTGGAATGTATTTATATGTTACATTATTACCCTCTTGGTGTCTCATAATCTAAATTTGGCTAGTCTAAACTTCAAAAAACATCTATGTTTTGAGGTCATAGATAATTATTAGTGGAATCTTATGATACCTATAAAATCTGGTCCTCTTTAATTTCTCATTCACACTTTTATATTATTGATATTTTATCTATTACTCAACTAGTTTTTAACACACATGTTTAGGTAGATAAAAAAAGGGACACTAGTGTACCCTCAACTTTGATAATCATATGGTATAGATAGATCCAATAGTCATCTAATGACTTGAGTAATCTCTTGATTTATGGAGATAACCTTGACATTAAATTTTAGTTTATTAATTTGTAGACCATAATATATAAAGTGTTTACTATCCTCTATATATGGTCCCTTTCCTTTCAAATATGGAGATGATAAAAATAATCACATATAGTTTTGAATCCCAAGGATGAGTCTTATAATGGTTGATAGTCCTATAAATGGTATCTACCAAATGTGGACACATGTAAAAGTTATTATTTGTTTAGTCATGAAAATATTTTGAGGATAGAAGTGACCATCTATCTTTAGTAGAGTAGTTCACCATAATTAAAATGTATCCCTAAGAGTTTATGTTAGATTTCAAATATAGGTTACAAAAAACATGGGATAGGATCCACAAAGTAGTCAATCCCACTCCTAATTATTCCTTCTTATACTACTTAAGAGACTTAAATTTTGATGTTGCATTCATGATATAGTCCATAGGAGGGAACACTCTACCAAATGCATATGAGGTGGACATAAGGGAAAAAAATTATCTAATCTAAGAAGGCAAGCTCACCCAAGACTCCTCATGCATTTGTTCCCAAAGATTCAACCCCTTATTCCTACCATTTATCCCTTAACATCACTAACCAATAATTATTAGGAAGATGTCAATAAAGTAGATAGATTGGGCAAGATTGAAGGCCTGTTCAAGGCCTAAAACAACAAGATAGTGGCCTTGGAGATGCAATAAATTAAACCCCATACACATTTCCAATCACCTTATCAATACCCCTATCAACCCTATTAGTATAATAAACCTTTGTATCAGCCTAATCCACAAGGTTAAGGGCATATCACTCAAACAAGACCATATAACAACTACAACCCTAATTTTACTAGTAGTTCTAGAGCCCTAGTTTTAACTCAAAACAACTATGTTCAAGAGGGTCAATTTCCTACTCAATGGGGGTAATCACATGATATGTCAATAAATCAAAGTGATGATTTTTTCCAAGCTTATTTTATGTAGTGGAACCAAGCTCCTCCAACACATGATAGTCAACATGTTACAAAACATAAGGTACTCCTATATAACATGGAGACACTCCCTTCATGACTCAAGCTGATATACCAAATCAACAAGGGATAAGTGGAAGTAAGGCACCATTTGAGACCACTTTTTTTAACTTCTAATAATAATATCATTCCTTTGAGAAAATGGCATCCAATCAAGTTGGAATTATAGCCAAGATAGATAGACTAGTTGTAGCCCATTTAAGGGCTAAAAAAAGGGTAGTTGATGATGGTTTATAACTTGAAAGAGTATGCCCTCTACCATATCAAACAAATTAAGGGGATAATATTCAATATTTATCTCCTAATAAATCATCAACTCAACAAGTTCAAGATGGGAGGGGGAATAATCATAGAGGTCCATTTATACCTCAATTAACACAAACTCCAAGTGGTGTTACTACTCCCAAGTTATAGTTCAAGGCTAACAGCTCTCACATTAGCATTTTGGATCAGATGAAGAAGGCCCATGTTACTATACCTATATGGTATCCATTAATCATTTTGGGGAAAAATATCTCCTTTAATAAGATCTTTCCAAACTTCATGTCTTAGACAAGTACATAAAAAAGGTGGGTATAATCCTAACCAATTCTAATCAACCTCATGAGTCTCAAGCACCCAAGGTAATAAATCCCCCTAATTTATATCTCTCTATTATCATAGGTGATTCCCTAGTACATAACTGCATGATAGATAATTGGGATAACACTTATGTCATGCCTAAGTCTATAACAAATAAATTGGGCTAGAGTATGAACCTAATACTAATGGGCTCTTACAACTATATGGGTCTCCCACTAGGAATATTGGTGACCTTAAGGATGAAAATAATCTTTGTTTCTTGTCCTAATTTCACTATATTTTAGATGTGGTAGTAGTTGACCTCTCTCCCTACTTTGCTTTATGCTTGTCTAGGGATTTCCTTACCAAGATAGGGAGTTAACTCTCTTATAACTACTATTATATGGTTTTCAAGACCAATTATGATACAAAGGTCACCATAAGGTCTTAACCTATCTCTAGGCTCAATTTAGAGCCTTCCATGCCTAATTTGTCAAATGTTAATTTTACTATCATACATGCGGATGAAAACCCCAATGATTGAGAGCCCATTGAACCACTTGAAGGCATATGATATTTTCTCCTTGATGAATGGGCATCAATAAATCATGGCCATTATCGATAAAATATCATTTAAGAGGGAGGATTGTATGTGTATTATATGCATGAAGAAGGGGTTATCATACCAAACCTCACTAGCCTAATCCAAGATCATGAAGGAGTATGGAATTTGTTCTTCCATGGATTTAGATCCAAGAATGGAAGTGGGTTATGTGTCATGCTTGTCTCTCCTTCCATGTAAAGTTACTTTTTTACCATGATGTTTCAATTCAATTACCATTCCAACATAGTAGAGTATGAAGCCTCAGTCATGGATTATAATGGGAAATAAAGAGAGGAATCACACTCTTTTAATCCATGGGAGATAGTGAGTTGTTATTGCATCAAGTGAGAGAGTAGAGGGAATTTAATAACCCACTCTTGAAGGCATATAAACATAGGATTTGGGACCTCTTGGAGGAATTTGAGGCCTTTGACATTTGATTTATTCTTAGAGAATCCAATCAAAATGTACACCAACTGGTAGCCATAGGAACACAATATGACATACCAAGTAGGGTCAAAGACATCAAGGAGTAGTCTCAAATCAATCTAGTATATAGAACTTCATTTCTTGATAATGAGGTGAGTTGGTAGGTGTTTGAAAATGACAAGCAAATTACGTGTTTCTTGTAGTAGGAGGTAGAATTATACTCAAAGAACTAAGGTAAATTACAATAGTAATATGGGTACCATATTGTCTAATTGAGTAAATAAGTTACCTAAGGGTTTGGTGACATTATAAATCATATTCAGTGAAGATGATAAGCTAAGTAAATACAAGGTTATCATATCCATAAAAGATGAACACTATGAAAAGGTCAACAAATTCAAAGATAGGTTACTCAAGCTAGGAAAAGTGAACACCAAGGAGGATAGGGTAGCATTCATAGAATTATTTCAATATTTTTCAAACATATTTACTTTGGAGTATCATTAAATGAATGGGTTTGACCCATTTTGGCTCAACATACAATAGAATTGGAGGTAGGTGATAAGCCTATGAGACAAAAACAAAGACCATTTAACCTTAAGATTAAGATCCTTATGAAGAAAGAGTTGACCAAGATGATTTGATCTAACATCATCTTAACCATCAAAGACTTTTCATGGGTGGAAATTCTTATGCCTGTAAGGAAGAAGAATGAAGAGATAAGGTTATGTGTAGACTTTAGAGATATCAACAAGTTGTCACTAAGAGATCACCACCCTCTACCATCTATGGATAAAATTATTCAAAGGGTTTCATATTAATAAAGGTTCTCCTTACTTGATGGATACTCAAGGTATAATTAGGTATTAGTGGGGGAGGAGGATCAACACAATACTACCTTCACAACCAAGTAGGGCACTTATACTTACAATAAGATGCCCTTTGGATTGTCTAATGTAAGAGCCACCTTATAAAGGGAAATGGATGTAAACTTACAATGGATTATCAATAAATTTGTAATCATCTAACTTAATGACATAATTATATTATCCAAGGACCCCAAATATCACTTGACACATCTGAGGCTATTGTTTTATAGGTGAAGGTAGTTTAGGGTCTCCTTGAACCCCCAAAAATGTATTTTTTCAATACATGAGGGTAGACTTCTAGGGAATTTTATTTCAAATGAATTCATATATATTGACCCTAAATTTATAGATTTGATCCTTTCCTTATCACTATGAAAACATGAGAAGGGATTATAGAGTTTCTTGTGAAAAATACACTTCATCAGAAGGTTTATATCTAGATTTGTAGAATTGGTAAGGCCTCTAACTCACATGCTCAAGAAATACAAAGAGTTTTCATAGACTAATGAAGGTAAAAGAATATTTGAATCTATAAATTAGGAAATTTACCAATATCCCAGCCTCCTCAACCCTTATTTTTCAAGGTATTTCTTCATGTATGCCTTCTTTATAAATGACACTATTTCTGCCATGCTTATGTAGCAAAATAGTGTAGGCCTTGAGCAAACCATAACCTTATTTAACCAAGAGTTTTATGGGTATATATAAATGTATAACTTTATTGAAAAAAATTTACTTGCATTCATGAAAGGTATCAATAAATCAATAAGTTTAGACACACGGTGTTTAACAAAAAAATCATTATATGGTGGTTCATCCTAGTATCAAAGATTTCATCCTTAATAGAGACTTGAGTGAAAAGAGGATTGGTTGGGTGACCAAATGCATGGAATATGACATAAAATTTAAGGTTACTAAGTTGGTTATGGGTAGGGTACTATGTGAAAACCTTCAAGGGGATGTGAAAGAGGACATGGAAATGGTTTTGGTAGTCCAAGATGATAAACAAGTAGTTACACCTATATCTCCATCTAGCTAGACCCAAGACATGGTGAGATTCCTCCAAATGGTAGAATATTTTATATGATTAAATATGAAAATAAGGAGGTAATTAAGACTTCAACCCATTCCTTATGTATTTATTGATGGGTTACTATTCAAGAAGGACCTTGATGGAATGTTTTTGAGGTGTGTATAAACTAGTCAAATTGATAAGCTCTTAGACCAGTTTCATGATGGGCATGTAGGAAGACACTTTGAATCCAAAACCAACAAAAAAAGAATTATAAGATCAGGATATTTTTATCCAATTTTATTTAGGTAATATCATTATTGAGTTAGGCTATACCAAAAATGTGCTATGTTCACAAACAAGTAAAGACTAGCTGCCTTGCCTCTCAAGCCTATTCAAGTGGAAGATCCCTTCATGCAGTGGAGATTAGAATTTGTAGGTATGATTCATCAAAAATATAGTGTTGGATATAAGTTTATTTTGATTTCTACTTATTATTTTACTAGTTGGGTGGATTAAGTTTCACTTAAAGAGGCAAATGAGAACTCAGTCTTAGAGTTCTATGATAGCCTAGTGACCAGATTTAGGGTCATCTCCAGCATCATATTAGACAATGCATTAGCCTTCAATAGTGAAAATTTGAGTGAGTGGTCTCTTCACCATGGTATATAATTAAATTATTCATATAATTAATATGCATAGGGAAATGGAATTGCAGATTACACCAACAAGAATTTGATTAGGATCATAAGAAGAACAATGGAGGATAATCAAAGGGAGTGTCATACCATGATAAGGAATACCTTAGGGGTAGATAGTATTAATCCCAAGAGGTCTAATAGACACTCAACATATCTTCTTATCTATGGAAAGGGATCAAATATTCCCATATCACTTGAGCTACTAGCCTTGGAACTTTCACACCAACTTGAACTCATGGAGAGTGATGCAATAGAGGTGGGGATGAATGAATTAAGGGAGCTAGAAGAGATACGTGATGATGATATGAATTCCATGTCTTCCAATAAATATAAATTAAATATAATACCATTTTACCTTCAAATAGCTTCAAATAAGGTGACATTATACTTAAGTGGGATGAAGACCATGCCAAGCTAAGTAAGTATTCAAAGTTTGATAGTCTTTGGAGTAGGCCATATGTCATTACCAACTCCAGGAGGAATAATTCCTTAAAATTATATAAAATGAGTTGTGATTAAATACCTGCCCTTTTAAATCAGGTGTTCCTCAAGTATTTTTACTAGAATCACAAAACCATCTTGTACATAGTAGTTAGTTTCCTTCCTCGAGTGCTACAACACATGACTTTCTAGTTGCTTGTTTATTTATTACTTTTTGTTATGTGTCTTTATTGTTTCCTTGTATTTTTTATGTCTATTATATAATTTTTTTACTCCTTGAGGTCTATAAGGTATTAGTCATGAGTTGGTAGTTTAGTCAAAGAGTCTTTCATATAGAACATGAGTGGTATGCAAGAGATCCTAGGTCCTCTTAACTAGAAGGTAGGTCAAGCCTTCAAAGTCATCAATAATGTTTAATAATTTATTGAATTTTGACTAAAAATGAGTTAACCCATTCATGAGAACCCAAACTCACATTTTGGTCATCCTTATTATACCTCTTGAAGTGTTAGGATAATCCAAAATGAGACCACTAGTTATCTTATCTAGGTAGCAGTTTCAAAGAGTTTTGTCATGATAAGGAACACCATGGTAGTCATATACTCCCCCTATTGATCTTGAGTCAATTTATTCCCTTGTTTTTAGTCATGTATAATGATCTATAACAATCCTTATGGTGGTATTAATGGTCCAATTTTGCTCATAATGAATATTCTACAATGCTATAGCTTATGACTCATCATGAATCCTTCTAGTGTGTTGAAGATCTACAAGGTATCGTTTGATATGAAGGTTTAAGAGAGTTATAATGAATAAAGGGTAACTTAATCTAGTTATTTAACATGTCTTCAGGTTTGTTAGTAAGTGTTAAAGTAACCTCCATTTGCACATTCACTTGAGATCATGTCTATTACCTTAAATGGGGTGTTTGAACTTAAGATGATGATATGTTGACCTTAAAATGCCACTAAAACCATCAATCACATCCTCAAATTCCTCTATGATCACCATATTTCACTAATCAAATGGTCTTATATGTAAAGGGTGTCTTCTCACAAAATGGGCCCCAAATGTGTGAAAATGTGTCCTTTTAGCTTCCCCAATCAAACCATATGTTTTGAAATGTATTTTGACCCCTATTTTATCTCTTCCTAACTACCAATGATGTATGGTCTGAAAACATGAGAAAATGTAGGAAAGCTATAGGTTATAGGTTTTTTCAAACAAGTACAAATATATACATTATGGATATGGTCAAATGGACTCAGATATATGCAAGGGGAGTTAAAAATAGACATAAAGTGAGAGAATATTTGATTTTAAAAAGAAAAAGTGATAAAACATAGTCCATTTCCTCCATTAAGCTCTTTAATAGCAATAAATAGCACTTTAAGTTTGTGCTCAGTCCATATAGGAGAGATAATATGGTGGTTTAATCTCTTTGATAGAGGAAAGGAATATAATTTCCTTAAAATCATAGTAATTCATCCCAATATTGGTCCTATATGATTTATGAACAAACTTTAAGAAGTTAAGCTATCCAAATTAGACTTCTACATCTATACAAGTTCAAAAATGGAATAGTTTCAATGCATTATTGGCCTTCTTGATGAAACAAATGGTTATAAATGTCTTATAAAGGTCCTTATGACCATTCCATTTCATCCTTCACCCCTTATTCACATGTGTGATCTTATGAAAGAAATAAACATACAATTTATCACTAGCTAATTGTAGGCAAGGTTTCATTGATGAAGGAGGATCTTGAGTGCACACATCTAGAAAAAGACATTTATTTAAGAATTGATGATAATTTAATATAGTTATTATAATATTATTATCTCATTAGTTTAAGTGGAATGGTCAAATGGGCCTTCAACTCTCTCAAGATGCTACATTTAAATGAATATGATTGTGGTTGATCTTCAGTACAAGTATAAGTAGAGTATTCCAGGATGGTGGATGCTGGAGGTAATCAAGATAACATAAAGGTAGCATAGGTACTATATATGTGTGTGTGTGTGTGTGTGTGTGTGTGTGTGTGTGTGTGTGTGTGTGGAAGACCCATTCTCATAATAAACAAACTCTATGATAACCCTCATAGGCAAGAAACTATCAAATAGAGATCCAAAGCATTACTACACATGTTAAAAATATAAGGTTTATTAGTAGAAGTTAAGGTATTTAAAGAGTCTTAGGTTTCCATTTCTCACTCCATATGTCTAATTGATGACCTCCAAATTTTATGTCTTATTGAGTATGTGAGTACAAGTGCCTAGGGTCTTTGTATGCCATCATGAGTATGATTCAATATTCCATTTTAATCTCTCAAAGAACACCTATCATCTAATTGTCTCATCATTGTCACTCAGCTCATAATGATCTTTGAGTCCCATGTTATAAATTTTTAAGGACTTATGACTACAACTTATAGGTTTTAACCCTTTTACATATGACTAAGGGTTGAGAATAGGGCCAAATATTGTATAAAACCATAATAATCCATTAATATTATATGAAAATGGTATATCCAAGTGTAAGTATTGTGGATAAGCATGATGGCCACCTATAATAACATATCTTAGAACTAGCCCTCAAGGGTTTCCAAGACCATCATATATAGTTGAGTCTCAAGATAAAAAAGGGGTTCATATATTTTAGTGCTATTTATCTTAAAGGGATGGATTTGGACACAAGGAATGCCATTAGGGTCTCAATCATAACAATGGAAACACTCTTCTAACTCAAGAACATGTTCAATAAACTTATTGATAGCCTACATACATAAATCATTACTTATAAGATTATTGATAATCAGCCTCCAACCTTGAATATGAGACCTAGTATGCCATAGATGAGAGAAATTAGACTAGTATGGTGGTCAGAGCATATAAATCATGTTGCTAAGGACAAATAGTTTGGACAGATGACTAAGTAGAAAGGATCAAGTATGTGAAGTGATTTAGGCTTATTTAGTCATTCTAGAGTGCATGACTATAGTAGATGGTAATGCCAATATCATGTAAAAAGTAATCTCAAGGTGATGATGATGCATGTATCCTTTAGGATCTCATATAATGGTGATACCAAGTTAAGGTGATTATCTGGTCTTAGTTAGACATTAAAGACATACCAATCTATCTTGACTATGAAGTAACTAATGATAATAGAATAGGAAGGAAAATCCTCAAAGAATATAGTCAAAATTTTAAAATATGTTACTTTAGCCCTTCAAGGGCTTAAATATACTACTTAGATCTTCACCATCATCTGTTTCAATCACTTACACTAGATAGTGATGGTCAAGGCAAGCTTAAAAGAGAGGGGGGTTGAATAAGATGGTATAGGCAAATAGGGTCAAGTGAAAAAGGTGGAAAATAGGATGAAGAGGATTCTATGATAACATTGAGGCCACATACACAACTATAGGTGGGTTGAGGTTCTAAATCCTAGTCTGAGCTTACAAAGCCTAAAGCTACCATGAACTTTTAAGACCCCACCACCACCTCATTAGTAGATCTAAAACCCCAAAGTAGACTCAAGGAAAATGAAAAAGTGTATAAGGATATATTAGACCCTAAAGGATGTGTTTAAAGTAAAATAATACATGTAAATAGTCAAATTCAGTCTTAACACCTTCTTGAGCTCTATTCTCTTAATCTTTTATATTGAGCTGCCACTTTCAACACTCATATCTAACATGATATAGACACTCAGACCTAGTGCTCTTAAGGGGAGTTGGACACCCCTATGCACTCAAGATCCATGAATTAATGAGTTGGATTTAGGGGCCCAACTCTATGAATAAACCTTAACACTAAAACCTACAAAAGGCCTAGTATGGAGCTTAAAGCATGTCATCTTTCATTCATATCTCACTATATAATTTGCATGGAACCTACAGATATTTAAGATATTTGGAGGGGTCTATGGGATAGATGTTCATGATAAGAAGTTTTGGTTTTAAGGTCCATATTCTATGAACCATCATTAAGATGGTGGACCTCTAGAACACTCTCTAAACCTTGATCATGACTTGATGAATGAGTTACACCCTCAAACACCTCCAGATGAAGAAGTTGGGATATGAAAAAATCTTAGTGGTCTCCCATGGTCACCTAAGTATCAAAATAGTCTATTGGTTGGCATGTGTAGGGTATGTGTTATATGGGTTAAGACTAAAAAAGCTAATCTAAGAATATATACAATAAGTTTAAAAGGATTTACAGATCCCATATGTTTCTAAGGAGGGAGAGGGACCCATAGGTATCAAATAACTACACAATGGTCACTTATAGGGGCCTCCAAGCATGACAAACACTTGCATATAGGCTTAGGTGGTTATGTAGAGGACTATATGCATACAAAGGAGATGTAAGTGGATTAATTAAGATAACACAAGTGATATAGGTGACATAAGAAGTAAATTTCATATCAACAAAGGTGGAAAAATGATTCATAGATCTATTTTGGGGTCAAAACTTAGAAATCTTACCTTTAGGCATGTTTGTCTAACACTTCCCTTAAGGAAGTGCTACTTAAAGGCTAAAAAAAAGGATAAAAGGGAGTTGAATAACACCTCATACCTCCATGGAGATGTTTTTCAAGGATTTTTCGATGTGTAAATAAGATTGGTTTGTAAAAGAGAGATCATAGTTGGTCATTTTGGCCTAAGAGTGCCTTAAAACTACTTAAAATTCACATTTCTCACCCGAGGAGCAACTTAGTGAGATCATAACTTTATGAAACAATTGCATGGGGAGATGATAACTTTGGAAGAGTTTATAGGCCTTCTATATAAGAAAATGGCTACATTGGTTCAAGGATTAGGGGCATAACCTTTATGAACCATTACTAAGAGTCTTGATTTAACTATTTTGGGAATATTGGAGTCTTATTACTAATTTAGTTAAAGGTCTAAATTGACTAAATTAGTAAATAATATTGGAATAATCTAACTAATAATTTGTATAATTTATTTGACCTTCATAGCTTTCTAAAAATAGTAATGAAAGAGGAGAAATATAACTTACCTTAAAACTATGTTGATAAGACTAAGACATAGGTTGATACTAGTTGTGCAAGATTGAGATAGTGTCATAAAATAAGATATAGCTTTCATTTGGTGAAAGGATAGGATTATTGAAAATACGACACTTCAAGGTATGGTATTATAGTCCAGGTCTTGACACTATTGTCCAAACTGATCATAAAGATCTAAATTTTTTAGGTTGTTTTGTTGTCCCTGTGTGAGCTTGCCTATGAAATTTTAGATCCTAAATGTTGAGAAAGTTCTTTATAGAGTAGATTTAATCTTCAAAACCTAGACCTTCATTAGGCTTAAATGAAAATTGAGAAAGAGGGGGGATTAATGTGTGTAAGATGTAATGAACATGTATTCATACCCCTTGTGTGGGCATGATGCCTACATACCAATACTCTAAAGAGGGATCAAGCCATATGTAGTTCTCCCACTTGATATGCTTTATGAAATAGTGTTATGTAGATGCAAAAATGCTAAACTAGATGTGCTTGATGAGGGTAAGGACCAATGTGAGGGTTTGAATATGTTGGTAGTTGTATTAGATGGCTATATGTAGAGAATAGGGAAATTTCCTTTAGTGGTTTTGCTTGTATTCTTTCTTGCTTTTGTAATATTTGCCAACCCCTTATAAATGAAATTTGAATGGGATTTTATAGAGATATATTGGTCATGTGTTAGATGTATTCATGCTAGGATAACATAATGAAGAAGAGGAATCAAGAGAAAATAATCATTTGAGCTCAAAATGTGATTGGACATGACTGATAGAAATGGGACACCCTAAGGTCCAGTGCTATAGTCCAACCCAACACTCCTATATTATAGGTTCAAGACCTAAGGGGATGTAATAAGCATGTAAAATGGGATCTAGTTGAGCTATAATCATGTCTCTAAATACTATAGATGACTATGAATTAGTAAAAAGGTGTCTATAAGGGTCAAGAGAGAATGCAAGAGGGACCTATGGGTTGGCTGTCACAAGCCACACTCAAGCTACCATTTTTTACATTTTATATGACTGAATTGACCCCCCTTTATTATAGTGATGAAATAAAGTGAAATACTAGGATAAAATAAAAATAAAAAGTGTACCTCAACTTACCTGTAAGGGTGAAGTCCATAAAGCTATGTGATATTGGTTGTGCATAGAGAAAACACATTATGAAGAGTAAATCTAAAAGAGAAAACAAAGAGTAGATTAGTTCTTACTAGATACACTATATATAAAATAAGAATGTACAAAGCTAGATAAGAGAGAGAGGAAGAGAAAGGAATGAATATACCTCACCATATACATGAACCAATACAAAACCTATTATGATGCTGAGTAATTTTGGGTACGTGTTGTACCAAGATTAATATTAAAAATGGAGTTGAGTGCTCAATTCCTAAATAGTGGCTAAATAATTCAAATTTTATCCCTTTGTCTCCTTCATCACCCACTAAGTGAAGGTATGTGGTCATCCTTGTACTAATCGATGTTTGGACTATGTGTCTAATCCCTCTAAGTGGCTCAAGAATATAAAGGCTAGATAGACATTTTGCTCCATCATTTCCCTATGAAGTGAAGCTATAAATTGATACTAGTATGAATATGTGTCATATGAAATAGATCCTAAAGCCCATGAATGCTCTATAATCTAACAATGTGGTATGGATAGCTGAATGTGTATTAGAAACTAGGCCAATCTTGGCCAACTCCAGAAGGAGGAGATTAGGCTTGTATGAAAGCCACTTTGAAAATAGAAATTAGCCTTATGTGGAAGCCACTAAAGAATCTAAAGGTTAGTATTATATGAAAACTACTCTAAAATGATGCCAACCACCTATATATGGAATAAAGAATGTAACTATTGAGAATGCGTGGGTAATATATTAAACTTAAAAAGAAGAGAAGACTAATGTGCCTCACACATTACTCTCAATCACTAGTGTTTATAACATGGATTTTGATCTGGAAGTTATACCAACTACCCAATCTAAAATTATAAGTGAGATCCATCATGCTACACATGATTCCCCCTATATCTAGATTATTTGATAAAAACTATAGTGAAACTACTAAATCTAAATTGATCTATATGTGATAAAACTATAGCTAAGCTTACATTTCTATCTATTTTAGGAAAATATATGTTTTTTTATTTATATAAGAGTGCCAAAAATAAGACACCCTATTGTCTAGCACTATTGTCTTTTGTTGAAACTAATGACTATTTTTTAATCATCACTATTTTTTGGTTTGTTCTGCCTGGTTTGACCTCTGATTATTGTTTTGAGTGTTTTGAAAACTATTTTTTTGACCAATATAAGCTATAATATCCATGATAAAACCCTTATTTATTTCCCCCTCTTTTGAGGGTAGGAATGAAGAACCTACAAGTGTGTTATGCCATGAAATACATGATATAGTAATGATAATCAAAAAAATGTCTCAAGATATAGCATAGTTTGTATTAGAGATTGTTATATCAAATATGGGTATGCCTAGATAGATATAATAATGTAATAGCATGTGTAATGTATTGAATTGAAACTAAAATGTTAGTTGTTAGTTGTTATTTGTCAAGGAGGGATGGAGCATGATGTCGATCATGGCATCAAAGAAAGCAAGATAATGCATGATGTGGATCATGTCATTATAAATAGTGAGAAGCAAACAAGAAACAAGCACACAAGACAAGAAGAAAGAATAATATAATCATGGCCAAAGGGCCAAGAAAATAAGGGACATGGGAAAATGTCACTCAAACTAGAAATCAAGCATACAAGGCATGTTCAAATGCCACATACACATACAAATGAAAACAATCAAGGTTGGCATGAGGGCCAAAATCACATACAAGAGTATAGGCAAAAGACATTGGCAAATGTCCTAAAGAATAGAATAAAATGATATTGTAAATTTTTCAAAGGCACATACAAGAGACAAAATAGAAACTAAGAAATACAATCATATCTAGCTACACAAATCAAGAAAGGAAGGCATGTAATATACTAGAAATACAATCTCATCTAACTAGTCAAAGCAAGAAGTGAAAGTTTACAAGACATGGAGTACAACACTAGGTATATGCTAAGAAATACATAAGTGTTATATACTATGAATTTCTATAGAGTAATCTATGTAATCTAGTAAGTAATGTACATCAACATGATAACTAGAGTGTGTGGTATAGGAACGACATAACCTAGATTGTGTAGTCATGTAGATGATGCCTATAATGGCTAAATATATTGATTTATGTCTCAAATGTAGAAGTAGGATGCCTCCTCAATGGGTAGAGTAAAGCAATAAAATATTTGGATGTCACTATGCACACTCAAATAAGATTAAGTGAATCATGATAATGTAGATAAATTGATAAACAATAGTATAGAACAACAAATGTAAGTTGAGCATAGTAGTAGAAATGTAAAGCATGAATATTGCATAAAATTTAAATGTTTTTTGTATTTTTGAATTATTTGAATGTTTTTGTATTTTGAAACTTTATATTATTTTTGATATTTTAGAATATTTATATTTTTTTGGTATTTTAAAATATAATCTATGTATAATCAACATGAGGAGACTATGTAGAATAAAAGCTAAGAAACTATGTATAAGTAATCAAAAAGAAACTATGTACAAATAATGTTGAAGAGAGATGATACTAGTTGACGAGTCTCATAAGAGACTCCCTTTCATGGTGTCTAATTTCGTAAGATACTAATTGATGAGTCTAATTTCATGCATCTATGATTTATATAAGGTACTACTCAATGTTTCTAAATTCATGGTCGACAAAGTAACATATCAAAAACTCTTGCACTAGGAATAATAGTAAATGGTGTGGCCACATTTGTTAGACCAACCTATAGAAGAAGTAAAATCTCACCCAATGAAATTTGTATGTGTTCACTAAATCCACTGATAACTATGTCCATTAGGGTAATATCCTACTCTAAATATCCCAGATGCTATAGTAATGTCATAGTGCACAGGTTCATACAAGATCCATTGTTTATGAGAACATTATGAAGATTGTGAATGTAAGATTTTATAAAGAGTACATGATAATTCAACTCATCTTCAACTATATCCTACTTTGAGAAGGAGATGGAAGGTCTATCTAGAAATATATAATTATACACACCAATCATATTGCTCAAAGGATGGGTCTCAATTAAAGGTGCCTTATATCTAGTTAGTGGAGGATGTGCATGATATGGATGGTGAACCCCTGATGTATTCCCTATATCTTGTTTAGAATATTATGGGAAAGGATTTGAAAATATTTTAAAATATTTGTCCTATCGTTTTTTGGTTGAGGCGGCTCAACTGAAGTGCCAAGATCAATAATGTTACCATCTATCAAGTCCTATATCTTATGTTTTAAAATGATGCATCTATTTTTTATGTGGCTTGGTGCCCTTTGAAAATAAAAAAATAAATTCTGATCATATCCCCATGGAAGAGGATTTGTTGGATCAACTTATTGAATATAAGAGAGAGATATGATATTACATTCTAATAACTATTGTAAAACTCTGGCTAGAAATACTGGTAGATTGGTAAAAGTTTGTCAAGGAGGTGTTAATAAAAACACTCACTAAGTGGGCTCTGAAGCCACATTAACTATAGGTTGATTTTGACTCTTTCTATCATTGACCTTTAATTTATATGGGACTTTATTGTTACTCTTTTTTTTTTTGGATATGCTTATGTACTTGAGTTTGGCCATTGAATTAGTTTGACTTCCCTTTCCTATAGTGTATGGCATACCTCAGTGAAGGAAGAAAATCATTTGAGCATTATTGATTCATGAAATTTTGGTAGAATAATTTGTTTGAAGAGATATTGTAACTCATGATTAGCCATGGGGCTAGTCATCTTATACAAGATATTTTTATATCAAAGAACATAATCTATGAGATGCTTATTTGACCTTTGTTTCTATTGTGCAACTTGGGCTCAAAAAACCTTATCACCAATGTTAATGCTGAA
Organism: Torreya grandis; assembly: GCA_037957365.1. Taxonomy (NCBI): domain Eukaryota; kingdom Viridiplantae; phylum Streptophyta; class Pinopsida; order Cupressales; family Taxaceae; genus Torreya; species Torreya grandis. The sequence goes on from JARHVA010005295.1 coordinate 1,045,446, forward strand.
ATGAACAAGGAAAATGTTAGCTAAAGGATTGAATCCATTGATCGACTGAGTCAATAGACTATAGAACCATTGTAAACCATAATCCTTTAGACTCCATACAAATAACATGGTTAGTAACCAATCATTTGGCACATAGTCCAATCATGCTATGTGAAAATCTCTCAAGTGTGTCTTTATATCACCCTTGCCATCATATAGAGTGAGTTTGGGTTGAATAAAACCTTATGGCAAGGGTGTCGAATCAATATGATTTACCAATGGTGTATGAACTAGAGAAAAAGAATCCAAATCTTATGTTGTTCTAGAAGCACCTTGCTTAAGATGTAGCACCTTGGATTGAAGAGATTTTATCTCTTGCACAAGGGTAGTTACATCGAGAGATAAAGATGTACTAGTTTTAGTTGGTGGTGCCTCATAGGAAGTTTGGGCTGCTATAGGGGGTTATTGAGACATATTTGACCCCATAGTGTCATTTGCAATTTTGTTACTCTGAATAAATAGAAGATTCAACTTGTTTAGCCTTTTTAATTTCCATGATATACTTATAAGATAAGAGTATGATCTCAAAGTTGTTCCCTGAGTCTATCTCAAAAACTTTGTAGGATCAAATATTTTTTGAGGATAAATTTATTATCAATAATAGGTATAAGTGGATCAAGAGTCCGATGTGGTGGGTCATGAACATTAGTTTTTGTATCATCATTTTTACTCTCATATTGCTCATCATCAAAATTATCCTCATGAAAATTGGTGTAATATGGATGTGTAGGATCTATAGTAAGAACATGAGATGGTTTTTTATCCATGGTATATGGTTGGGTTGAAATAATTTGGGTGAATTTAGGAGGGTTACCACTAATTCTTATACTTCATCTCAAAGGACGAGATGTAAGCAGATTAGGTGGCATAAGGAAAACAACTTGAATAATGAAATAAAATATTAAAAAGATATAATATAAACAATGAAATGGAATATACGTAAAAAGGATACAAAACTCACAAACATGTAAGGTGATGCCTCAAAAGTAATGGGACCTAGTATATTGAACTAAGGTTTGGAAGAATTTTTTTTTTTAAATTACTATGCAATTTTAAAAATTAATGACAATTTATTATTTATATATGTAGGTAAAAAATCATAAAATATTGGAAAAATTCTTGATTTAAAGGGACCTAGTAAATGTAACTAGGGTTTGGAAGAAAATATTTAAAAATAAATTACTATGAAATTTTAAAAATTAATGCTAATTTATGATTTAAATATTCAAAAAAAATCAAAAAATTATTAAAACAATTAGAAAGGAAATTACCCTAGGATTTCTAGGGTTTTTATGTGTAAAGAAAGTAAGTCGAGTTCACCAAATGATTTAACTATTTAAAGAATATTACAATCTTATTCTTAATTTAGTTAAAGGTTTGAGTTGATTAAATTAGTAAATAATATTACAATAATTTAACTATTGATTTGTATAATTTATTTGACCTTCATAGCTTCCTAAAAATAGTAATGAAAGAGGAGAAATGTAACTTATCTTAAAACTATGTTGATATGACTAAGACAGAGGCTGATACTAGTTGTGTAAGACTGGGATAGTGTCATGAACTAGGATCTAGATTTTTTTTGGTGAAAATATAGGAGCACTAAAAATAAGACACTTCAAGGTTCAGTGTTATAGTATAACACCTACTGCTATTGTCTAAACTGATCATAGAGATATAAGTTTTATGGGTTTTGTCCACTGTCCCTATGTGAGCCTGCCTATGAAATTTTAGATCCTGAATGTTAATGGATCTCCTTCTAAATAATATTTAATATCCAAACCTTATACCTTCATCATGCTTGATTTAAACTTCAGAAAGAGAGGGGGTGTGTGCTAGTGTGTGTAAGATTCACTAAACATGTATCCACACCCCTTGTGTGGGAACACTACCTACATACTAATACTTTGAAGAGAGATCCAGCCATATGTAGTTCTCCCACTTGATGTGCTTTGTGAAATAATACTATGTGGATGAAAAAATGCTAAACTACATATGCTTGAAGTGGTTAGGGATTGGTGTGAGGGATTGAATATGTTGGTTGCTATATTGGATGGTTGTATGTAGAGAATAGGGAAATTTGCCTTAGTGGTCTTGCTTATATTTTTGTTTGCTTTTTTAATATTTGATAACCCCTTATAAATGAACTTTGAATGGGATTTTATAGAGATCTATTGGTCATGGGTTAGATGCATTCATGATAGGATGACCCAATAAAGAAGAAGAATCAGGAGAAAATGGTTATTTGAGCTCAAAATGTGATTAGAAAGGAGTGTTAGAAATGGGACACTCTAGGGTCTAGTGCTATATTCCAACCCCAATGCTCTTATATAATAGGTTTGAGACCTAGGGGGATGGAATAAGCATGGGAAATAGGGTATGGCTGAGTTAGAATCAGGTCTCATAAGTCTATGGATGACTAGGAATCAATAAAAAGGTACCTATAAGGGTCAAGAGAACATGTAAGAGGGACCTATGAGCTAGGTGTCACAAGCCACATTCAAGCTACCAATTTTGACATTTTATATGACTACAAGTCTAAAAGCCCATTAAAACTTATTAAAACCATAATAGTGACTTGATGGAAAAGATATTGGATAAAATGTATATAAATTCATTAGGATGGCCTAGTAAACATTTGGAGATTATAATACACTCTTAGGGGATTCCATCCATGGCATTGGTCTATATGGACCCCCTAAAAACTAAAATTTTATAATTTTTTGAACATAATTTAAGGTGAATAATTTGCTTAAGGGTTTAAAATCATTTAAGAATGTAATTTGATACATATTTCACCTTCTCAGACTATGAAACACTCATAATTATGCCTATAAACAATCTAGTTGTGTTAAAGGGAGGTCACATAGTCATCTAAGTGAAGTAGAATTGTAGGTGTGAGATAATTAGAAATCATGTATCATGGTATGGTATGTCTATTAAGGCTTATAATAGGCTCACTTATTTATCTTTAACGTTTGATTCACCCATCATATCCATTTAATTAGTGAACAATCAAGAGACTAGGCTAATTATCTAACAAGCCTATTAATCAACAAAGGGAGATTTCCATGGGTGTAGAGGGATGATAAGGGAGATACTAAAAGTTAATAAAACCCATATAAATTATGAATTGAATGAATTTGGCATACATTCTATGGTCATCATGCAAAATGGATAGTTTCTTAGCCTAGTTGACATGGACAAAAATAAGTTAGACTGCTAGATGATCTATGGAGGCCCAACTACACCACTTAAATGCTTTATAACTATTAAAAATAGAGGAAATTTAATAGGTATGGCATGTAAATTCTACTCATGAGGTTAACTATGTCTAAAAATATACCTCAATGCCCTAAGGATGTTCATTGAAGATTCTAATCAACCTAGACAATGCATGGAGAAGGAATGGAGGGTTGATTGTAATTTCCAATTAAAGGGATGAAGGAAGGAAGGGTTGATTCATGAAATATTAATGTTATTTACACACCTAATTATATTATCATTCTTTTCCATTATTATATATATTTAGGCTCTTAGGCCATTGTAACTATCCCTTGGCTGGGTTGACAACCTCTTTGAATCAATAAAGAAGGACTATTTACATGTTTGTCTGCTATAATTAATGTGTTATGGTTTATTAATTTTTAATTTTGATGTTTATCCTCTTTTATAGGTTCTCTCCTTCACCTTGTATATATAATTCCATCCTATGTAGGTCATGAGATGTGTTAGAGTGTTGGTAGCTGTGTTGAAGAGTAAGCTAGTTGATAGTGCCTCAATCATACCTCTTTTCCATTATATTTAGGTTGTAGACATCCAAAATAGCCTTCAAATAAAATATTTATGTTTAGGATTTCATTATGGATCTTTTTTCATTCATATTTATTTACTTTAGTCATAAAGTGTTGATTAAAAATTAGTTAGAATGGATAGATAAATATTAGTGCATCACCTCATTAGGTTAGGTTTATTTAATATATTTATATATCTCTTTTCACCCCGAAAATTAGTAATTATTAGGAAGTGATATCAATTTGATGTACCAGGGGAGATATCCCCATAAACTAGAGGTTTGGTCATCTTATAGGTCACCAACAACCTTTGGACCAATCCCATGTTACCCCAAACTTGGAGAGAACTAAACCATCCTCTCCTAAAGGTATAGTTTGGAGTGTTAACATCTTGTTCATTCACTTGTTATCATTATTAATAAGTTTAATAATGATTAAAAATGTATATTGTGTGGTTATATATACACTAGAGATCATTTCATTGTAAACCCATAAGTTAAATAAGTTATTAGATGTTATTCTTTACTAGTATAGTCGCTAAAAATAATTTATTGAACTTTCCTAAACCCTAGTTTAATCACTCACAATGGATTATAATACACAATTCTTGATATTTGTTTTAATATTGTATCATTCTATTATCTACACTTTTTTAAGGATTTGAATTCAATAACTTATTGATAAACCTTCTTATTGAGTATTAACTAATATATATTGTTTGCATGGTTGTTTTTTATAAAAAGGTTAATGAATTACTTTCATTTCAACCAATATAGATTCATTTATGTCATGTTTTGTATGTGGTTCTTCTTTAGAATTCATTTAGATTTGTTCATGATTTTGGTAAAACATTTTGTGTGCATTCTTTGAACTCATTTCACTGAGATTATACGTTTGATTAGATTTATTTATAAATATTATTGGTTAAAAGATATGTAGGATGTTTCATTGGATAATTTATTTTAATTTGTAGATTCTTCTATAAATAAAATATAATTTTATATCATTTCATTTATTTGATTATGACTACATAAGGATTTTTGAAAATTATTTACATAAGATAGTCTTGTATAGACTAGATATAACATACTAGAATGGTCAATTGAAGATGGATCAATTTTTTCTTAGTTTAGTTTATAAAAATGAAAATTTAATGAAATCTATATTATAAATTTGTGTTACCAATTTTCATCTACTTAGTTTTGTCAATGGAAACATATTAAAAAATGAGACAGTTAGGGTTGCATTGATGTTATATAGTATGAATATTATTCCATGCCAATACAAATCAAATACCATATTCCTTAGACTCTTTGGTCCTTAATCAATTCATTAGGGAATAATGTTTTAGTTTTTGTTATGTTGCCTTATTAAGATGATCTTCCATTTTATTGACATTTCGATTAAAATATGAGTTATTATTACAAGCAATAACTTTTAGGATGAGTATAGAATATTACTCATTATAAATGTTATTGGACACTTATCTCTTGCTTTTTTAAAATTGAAATTTCAAGTTTTATTTTGTATTCGAGTTTTATTTGATGCATACAATAAGTTGACATTTATTAAATCAAAGATATTTAATTGGTTAATTGGTAGAATTAAACTTTTGCATTTATTAAATTAAGTTGTATATTGATATTCTTAAATCCTGGTAAATTATAATAGCATTTAACAAAGGTAGTTTAATGGTTTCTTAAAATATTATTTGGTGATATGTGCAAGTGAATTCATTTGTTGTTTTTTATTTTTTAAGTTTATCAATCAACTATGATTGCATTAATACACAAGATACAGGATGTGAAAAAAATATATTATTTGAATAATACTTAGTAGTTAGTGTGAATTATTAATAACTTATAAAGCACCAATTGATATGTGTGGTTTATTAAAACATTTATGTTCTCTTTTGACATAAAGCTAGTCAAAATGACATCAATAATGGTCATTATGCTAAAATAACATAAAAGGATAAAAGGATAACTTAACTCTCTTATGTTTTAAATGGGTCTTACTCATTTAATATTTGAATTATTTTCATGGACTTGTGATGTACTTAATTGTGGACAGTCATGCTGAAAGTGAATAGAAGTTTAAAAAACTAAAAAAAATCTAACTCTAGTGATTATTATAACCTTAAAATGAATGTGGAATTATTTGTCTAAGATTTATATGAAAGGGATAATAAAGTCATGATTTTATTATCATTGAAGCTTTTGAATAATTTATTATTTGGTATTACATTAATTAGTAATGTAACTTTGTTTATACACTTAAAAGGTTATGAAAATGGATAGTAGAGCTATGGAAATAAACTAATGAGTAAACCATTATCAATGAGATGGTGGAAATTATGTAGCTAGAATGGTATAATTGCACCATTGATCACTAATAATTTTTTTTATAACCATAGCTTTATTAAACTTAGTGAGTGAAGGTGGCATATGCTTTATCTATGCCCAAGGTTTCCCATTTGAGGGTCTCACATAAATTATTTTAAATTTTCAAATAGTTTGTATCTTAATTTGAAAAATAGTTAAGTGATGCATGTGGTTTGTTAAGGTCTTTAAATCAAATTTAGATAAAGTTTTTAACATTTAATATTTGAGCTGAGCAATAGCCATTTAATTTATGGTAATGTATGATGTTAAATGTACCTCAATAAAACTGATATAGGGTCTTTAACCTTTATAGCCAAATTTTTTTATCTATTAAAATAATGTTATGTAATGATTCATTTTTAATCCTCATTATAATTTTCATAATTGAGTTAGTTTTAAACTTTCATGATCTTGGTAGTTGTCTAGATTATTTTTATAATCACTGAGCATAACCCTTCTAGTTAATATTTTTTGTTAGCTTTAATTTTTTGGGTTATGATATGTGGTATCATATCCTTTGTTTAACTCAAAGGAATTTTTTTTTGAAATATATTATCTAAATATTTATGTTTAAATGTTTTATATGATGTTATGAACCAAAGCAACCCATAAAATATTAAATTCTATAAGTGATCTAGTTGACAAACACGAACTGAATAACCATGAACACATTGATGTTGTTTTTATGATGATAGTATAAATGTTGAGGATTAAGGTAACCATGGTCCTCACATTCCTAAAGAATATAATTTTGTTCTTCATGATATCTTAGGTGCATTGTATAATATTCAATAAAAAAGGGAAGGGTGTGGTCAAAGGATGATCCACCTATAAAAATTTTAGGAAGGTGGGAAAGAAGAAGAGCCTCATGATGAGAATCCAAGGCAACCTAATGTTGTGGATCCCATAATAAAAGATATAAAAAACATTCCTCCTCCCAAATTATTTGGTGGAGATAGTAGGTATGATTTTGAGGTATGGTAAATTAATTTATAGGATAATTTCACTCTATATAATATGGGTTCCAAATATAGAATCATGCATTAGAGCTTTCTAGTTGGTGGTTGATGTTGCCTTGTGGTGGGACCATTTATTTTATCTTAAAAGTTATGATTCCATGAATATTTCATGGGAAAATTTTGATAAATAGTTTATAAAAAGATACCTAAACAATAGCTATAATAAGAATAAAATTATAGAACTTTAATTATTTAAATAAGGAACCATGATGGTTTTAGAATATGAGAATAAGTTTCTAGATCTCTTGTAACATATTAATTACATAAAATATGAATAAACAAAGTTTTAAAATTTAAAGTTGGGCTTGAATGAATTAATCATGCATGATGTAAACATGACTAACCCAAGAACATTAGCTATTTATCTAAAATTAACACACCGTGTTTAAGAAAAAGAGAAGTCTCACCAAAAGGCAAGATAAGCCTATATGAAAAATAGGATGTAGAATAAACCCAACGCATCAATATGTCATGTGATAAAAAAATTCAAGAAAAGTGATAAAAAAGAGACTTTTGTAAATAACCATTGCTCTGTAGGAAAATTTGAAAATAGCAACAAGGATTCTAAACCTCACTCCTTTACTAAGAAGAATGTTGAAAATAGTAGACATCAACATTAAATCTTCCATGGACCTACCACATGAATTAATATAGTTACTATACCATTTAAAACTTATGTGACATGTTGGGAATGCAATGATAACCATTATTTCAAGGACTATCCTAAGTTGCGAGGTAATCACAAGGTCTATGTAGTTGGAGAAAATAGAAATGTAGAATTTTGGTCAAATCCAATCAAAACCTAAGGTATAGTTTCAGGTTTTTCCTTAAAATTTTGATTGATTCAAGAGAAAAAATAGTTTTATTTCTCCTAAAAGTGCTTTAAAATTTTTTAAAAAAACTTCTAGGCTTATTTAAGGATAGGATGTAGAATTTTGCATTTATGAATGCCTTGAATAGGTTAAACTAGATTTAAGAGTTTTCAACACCTGCATAAACATATTTCTTACCCTATTAGGATCCTAAGACCTTATATTAGGCATGGATTATTTGAAAAATCATCAATCCAAACTTTATTTCTATAATAGCAAGATATAATGTCTAATTGAATGTGGTAAAATAGTAGTGATCCAAGGAATCATTAATCCCTCAACCCAAAGAATAATTTAAACTTTACAATGAGAAAGAGATATAAGAAAACTATGTCAAGTATATGCTATAAAATTTAATAAAATATTTGAAGAAACAAGATCTATTATTCAAAACTAGCCCATTTTGGAAGAATGTGTTGATGTCTTCCCTAAAGAGCTACTAGGATTGCCTCTTAAAATAGAGTTTGATTTTCCAATTCATATAATTCATAAAATTACACTTAAATCCAAATAACCTTAATATATGAATGTAGAGGGTCTAAGAAAACTCAAGGTTTAGTTGTAAACTATTAGATAAATGGATGATACAACTTAGTGTATCACCCTGGGGAGCTCTGATATTTCTTGTTAAAAATAAGGATGGGATTATTAGACTATTAATTTACTAAATAATTCTTGATAATGTTACTATCAATAAGAATTTCCCCATTATGAAGATATATTACCTTCTTGATCAAATGAGAGGATAAACTATGTTTTAAAAGATAGATTTTTAATTAGTGCATCACAAAATATGTATCAAAGATGAATACATTAATAAAACAACTTTGAAAACAAGTTATGAACACTATGATTTTTTTTATGCCCTTTAGCCTTACCAATGTACCACTTGATTTCATGAATCTCATCAATAATGTTTTTCAAGATTTTCTTGATCAATTTATTCTATTATTCTTATATGTCATTATAATTTAATCAATGAATGAGTAAAAAATGAACAACACTTAAGAATGGTGTTTCAAAGGTTAAGACACAATAAAATATTTGTAAATATATCAAAATTTTATTTTTATCAAATAAAAACCCACTATTTTGGACATGTAATAACTAGTAATGGTCTCTCAATAAATCCTACAAATATTGTAGCCATTAATGAATGGCTAAATTCTAAGAATGTGTATGAATTGTGAAGCTCCATGATACTAGCCAATTTTTACTAGAGGTTTGTGCAAGATTAATCAAGGATATAAAATCTTATAGTTTCATTGAAAAATAAGGGAAAAAATTATGGTTGGTATACAAAGTGTGAAGTAGCTTTCCAAGAGATGAAAACTTTGTTAACCTCAGCTCCTATATTGGTTATACTAGACCCAAATGGTAATTTTGAAGTATGGGTTGATGCTTGTAAAGTTTTTATTAGTGTTATTATGACTCAAGATGGAAAGTTAGTTTCTTATGAGTCTCAAAAACACAAAAATCATGAACAAAAATACCCAAATCATGTTTTGGAGCTTTATTTTATCATCCATGCACTTAAGTAGTGGAAAATTTTCTTGTTGGGAAAACATTTCAAAATAAAATATGACCACCAAATTTTTATCCACTTATTTTCTTAAGATGATTTGAATATAATTAAAATAAGATGGTTAGAATTTTTTAGTAGTTTTGATACTAATATTTTTTTTTGCTAAATGAAAAGAGAATTATTGGGCACTCAAATTTGTAACTATTTTTCCTAAGTAATTTTTAAATACAACAATGCAAAAGGAAGCATAGGAATGGAAAAGTCACGACATAGATGACCATAGTGTGGAATAGGAAAGTCTAGAAGAACAAATAAACATGAAACATGGCAGAACCAAGAATTTAAGAATAAAAAAATATTAGAAGACATAGGAAAGGGTGTGGAAAGTGGATATAGTTAGGGCACAGTTCGCATGGACATTAGATAAGAATAGTCAAGCATAAATCTAGCACTTGTCTATGAGAAAATAGGCACATAATGATGAGTATATATCATAGAAAAATAATATATGGGTATTTAGGGTTGATTCCTTATGAATTTAATGTAATGGCTTCACATGACTCATTTATCATAATGGTTATTGATGAGTCATCTTTATGTAATTAACTCTATAACTGAATGGTTGGGGTAGACACATGTATAAATACCCCTTAGTTTTACTCATTGTTGGTTGATAATTATGATATTTAATTCATAATAATTATAGAAATTAAATATGTATTCAATGAGAGGAAAATTTTGTGTTGATAAAATATTTATGTAATTTCATTATGAATACAATGGAATTGTTACTATTTTATTCTTAGGTTGCACCCATCTTCTTTTTCTATGATTAATTAAGAAGGAAATGAATAGTTAAGGCTTAGACATGGAATTAAGTATTAATTTATAACTAAGTACCTATTCAATCACCCTATCTTAATTTATAACTAAGTACCTATGGAATTGGTCTTAAGTTACGTGATTCAGGTGAGGTTGAAATAACCTTTCTCGAGTGGTATGCTAGCGCATTAGTTTACTATAAATCTTTTTTTCTTAGGTGTGATACTATGGAAAGACATGATAGACTAAATGAAAATATCTTAGCATTTTGGTTCTATTTCTAGGACCCATTGATCTTATATGCATGATGGTGGGAAAAACCTTGAATGGTTATCTCTAGAAAATGTCGAGCATTGGGTTGCTATTCTAGAAGAGAATTTTACACTTGAATTTATTGAACATAGAAATTATACATGTGTATGGGTAAAACAATACCATTATGACTCATTCTATGAAATTTTATTTGTATAAGTTATTGTTCACTTGTATTCCTACATTTTATCATACGTACTAGACCATATAAGGAATTATGGATGGAAAGTCTCTTGGTCATTAGAGAATCATTTAGCCTTAGAAATATTAGGAGTGCCATAAATGATTATGATGGATATTTTCTAGTGAGGAACACTTAATATCTATATTTTGGAATACATGGTCTCCATGTACCCTTATCTAGAGGAAGCTTGATTTAAATAACTCTAATAGTCATGTAGAAGGTATCTTAGGTATTTTTAATTATAAGTTAATAATATTATATCTTAATCGAGACTTGAAGCCTTATAAATGAATGGCTAAACTCTCCCTCACATGAGTAATGCAATATTTGAGGGAATGAAGGGGCACATGTTGATATAATATTGTTTGTTTGGCATGGTACTTAGTCAACAAAAGTTATGTAAGTAAAACTATGATGAGACTAGGTGAATGGTTATGCCTTTAATCAATCTAAGGAGGGAATGTGAGGAATTTTTAAGTTCTATGAGGATCTATAGGGAGGTGAAAAGGCATAATGATGACTCCCAACCATAAGACCACACCTAATGCCAACATAGGTATGTGCTAGAGAAATAAGTCAAGCATTGGTTAATATTGATGTAGAGGTACTTGGGAAAAGTCTTAAAACCATATTCCTAGCTTTAATCTACATTGATCTTGACCTAGATTTTAACTTCTCATACTTTGATTGGTTCACAAACTTCAACCTTCACTTGTGTCTTCCAAGTTGTTCATTAGATGTATAGTCTCCTTTTAATGTTTTATTTGTAAAACATCATGGTATTATAACTTAATATCAATATACCCCTTATAAGTTTCTTTGAGCTCCCTCAAGTCATCCCCATTCACTATATCACCTTCTTATCAATAACTCACTCATTTGGTCTTCAATAAGTAACCTTGAAAGGATTTAAAACACCAAATCTTATCTTAGGATCCATAAATTCAATATCTTCTCATGTATGACTTATCATTTTCTAAACATACTTATCTTAACCCCTTTTCATCTCTCAACCACTCTCTACTCTTCACTTAGACTCTTCATCGTCATTAGTGCTACCATTTCCTTGTAACATTTTTTTCCATGTTTCTCATTTGTTTTACCACTCTACAAACTTACCTAAATATATAAGACAATATTACACCACCATATATCTCCTTACATGTATCCATAAATTTTCAATACTTAACTCTCTCATCAGATACCCTTTCCTTTGCTAACCCTTTTCCAAATAGGCCTTTCTAGCCATTCCATACACATACAATACTAGTTACATATTTTACAGACCTGTAAATCATTAAAAAACTCTTTAATATTTATTTTAAAATCAAAATTTTTTTATTACAATTTTTTATAAAATCCCACTAGTTAGAACTTAGGATATTTGGTTTTAGGTTTTGAAATCCTAGTTGCTTGTCTGTAGAGACCAAGAGGCTTGAAAATTCACTTTATTTATTTCTAGATCACTTCACAAGAATATAAGACCACCCACATGTATATTTTAACATTATATACATTTTACAATAGGTTATAACTATGGACCAATCCCACATTGTCTTAAACTGATCTAAAACACAGAGTTATGCATATTAGTAGTTGATTGTGTGAGGATGTGGAGAATCCAAATTCAATGTGCTTATTTTTATGGAGCCTAAAAATTATATAATACCTTAAATATGTCTATATAAACATTATATAACTTATAAAATGGAAAAATACGCTTTATTAATTAATTTATGCTCACATTAACACAAAATATAGAATATTATGCATTCTTCAATAAACTATATGAGGACTCAGGGGTCTATTTTCATCTCTAGAGATTCCAAACTTCACAAGGCCATTATCCAAACTAATTTACATTGTAATTATATCCAAACTCAATAAATATAATACCCAAACACTTAATAACAACTTAAACTTGTTCTTTGTTTCTAGTTTAAACAAGAACATGGTCTCAACCTTTTTAAATATGGTTACCTCTAGACTAACTTCACCACTCAAACTTGTATTCCAACAAAATATTATTAATTATCATTAAACATATAATTATCCATAAAATACCATTTCAAACATGTCCATTGTCCATAATTTATTAAAAAAAACTTACCTTCAATCTTGATAGTTACAAGCATATAACAGGGTATATAGGTAGGGTTATCTTTCTCTAAGTTTCTCTAATTCACACCAATATATTTATTTAAAAAAAAGTCTATAAGGTTTCACATGTCTCTAGGATAACCATTCCACAAATATCATTCTTCCAACCCTCACTAACTTCATCAAATCTTGTCTTGTTTGACTATAACCTACAATCCTCTATTTAAAACCTACAACCTTGCAAAACATTAAAAAACATCATGGCCTCAAGGCCTTCCTCAAGAAAAATATGAATTAATACAATCAAAATATTTTATGATGGATAAATAACATAATAATAAACTTGTCTTCATTCACTTGATCAACACTTATTACATCACTATCCATGATTGGACTTTATGGACTCTGCCACCTTTTTTTGAGAGGTTACATTCTTCTATATTTTTTTCATCCTTAATTGATCTCTATCCTCTGTCTCTCTTTCTCACTATCCCATATTCCACACACCAAATTTCAACTTCCTTCCCATCAAAATTCCACATTGGTCTAGGTGGTTATAATTACAAATTCTTTTTCATGCTAACTTAATGTGTGGGATAGTGGTTATATCACTAAACATGGATTTTAACTTAATAATTTAAACATATAATGAATTAAAACACCCTTTAAAATACTTATTGACCTTTTTGAACGAATATTCTCTAATCTAACCACTCCACACTATACTTATGTGTCCTCTATGGTTACTTTCAATATTTGAATATTCAAATTTATAGTTTTGGATGGAAAACTCCAAACACACACAAAACTCACTCCTAGGACTCTTGATGACTCCAAATTACCTCAAATACACAAATGGACCCTATAAGATCTTTCACATACATTTTAATTCCAAAATTGACCAAAATTAACCTCTATTAACATATGACCTTCAATAATACAAAATTGATGTCTATTTGTTGATTTTCCTACATCATACTCCCCAAGAGGGAGAAAATTAGTGCTAAGAACTTTATTTATTTCCTTCTAGTTCATTCTTTGAGGTTATTTCATGCTCATATTACTACCTCTCCTCATTTATTTATCCTTTTTTTTTGTTAGGCTCTTGTACTTCTACTTCTTGGCCTTGTCTAGTCTCCTTGTCAATGCATCCTATACCTCTATGAGGTGTACCAACTAATATAGCTTCTTTCTTGTTGTATGTTCCATATTTTCCAAGTATATTTGTCCTTCATCATACAACATCTCTAAAAAATGGTTCTTATTATTCTTTCTCACTTTTGCTCTATGGCTTCCTCCATTCTTCTCACTTGATTCTTTATTTTTTAGTTATCATGCCGTCTTGGAAATTTTATTAACTTGATATAAGGTCCTCATAATCATATAAAATCCTATCATTTTCTAAATTATATTATCTTTTTATTCCTCTACTTTACATTTCTTCACCTCTTGATCTCTCTCTATCACCTTGATCATCTTGAAAGAATAACCTCTCAACCAGTTCATCTTCAACATAATACAAGGTGGTTTTCCATGTTATTGAATTTTTTTTACCCTTAAAATCAAATAAAAACTTATATAAAACTTCAATAAATTGATAAATTACCTTGTTGACTTGTTTATGTTTTAATTTTTTACTTGATAGTGTACTTTATTGCATAACTCTTCATGCTTCTCTATGCTACTCCTTACCTATTTCTTCCTTGAGCTCATCCATGATATTTTATTACTTTAATTCACCTATTTGAATCCATTTTAGTGGATTTAATATCTCTTCTATAATCTCCATTTCCTTATTCAACATGAGAGAATCCACCTCTTCACAACCTTCATCAAATTTTGGTCCATATTGTTCTTCACCTTCTTGGGAATCTTAATACTTATCTTGTATTTGGACTCCCTCATTCATGAGAGTAAATTAAATATCCTTCTACTACATACCATGTTTTTTAAGTACTCTTTGAGGTTATTCATCTTCACCTTGCCTTTTTAGAAACCTATCCATTAATGTTATGGTTTCTCTATACAAATCTTATTCATTATTCCAATCAAATTCATATACATCATCAAAAATTACATTAGAATTAAATTATTGATTCCATTTATATTTTTCACACTTATCAACTTATTGTAATTTCATCTCTTGGTCTTTGTGTGCTTGCACCATGTCTTCTACTTGCTCTTTGACATTTCCACTTTCTTATTTCCACACATTTGTTTGAGTTATACCTTCAAAATTAGCCTTTTGAAACCTTCTCATGCTCTTCTTAATCCATATCATATATTGAATTTGTTTGGACTAAGATAATATTATTTCATTACCTTATTCATGTTTTTTGGTTTATTATCCCATCTTGTCCACTTGAGGTATTGTTCCCTTTATTATTTTTTTCCATATTTGTTCTCTCTTTCCACCTATGTTCTTATCTTGATTGAACTCTTAATTGAGGTTCACCTTATTAATTCCATAAATTTTTATTTAGATCCACTTAGGCAAAATATATACATTCCCTTGTACCATCTTTGAGGGCTATAACTTATTCTTTACTTGGCTAGTCTACACATTAGATTCTTTTTCTTCATATGTACAATCATAATCAATGTTTAAATTTTCATTTACCTCCATATATGACTACTTCAAGGTCATTTCTTCATTATTGTCTTCATGGTTTGATATCTCTTCTTATTTGTATACCTATTATCTTGTTTCAATTGTAATGCTTGGTAAGGCATCATGAAATTCCTCTTCTATCTCTTCTTTAGCATGTTGAGATGCTTTAATGTTCACCATCTTATCTTATTTAATCTATTCTCTTCCATTGTCATCCTCTTTCTACTTGATGGGTGATGTTTTAGGCCCATACTTCACTAGATTTAAGGCCTTATGCTTGACCTTCATCAATTTTATATTCATACCTACATACACAAACTTAAAAGAAACATTAAGATATAAAATAAGATACCACATAGTCTCCGTTAATGTCTTTTACATATACATTACCCTTTTCTTCTTGTCTTCTCTCTCAAATGCTTATATTATCATTTATCTCTTCTTTTATCATCGATGAGAGCTCTTTTATTAACCTCTCTATCATGTTTCTTTCTTATAAACTCCTAAAACTTCATTCCTCTATGGCCTGCACTCTTCTTTTTATTCTCTTTCCTCAAGACACTCATCTTTTCCCTTATCTCTTTCACAAGTATCTCTAGTGGCCACGTCACTCTATTATTTAAATTACAGCTAATATATTAGCTTATTTGACTATTTTTAAGCTTCACCATGAGATCTAGCTTCCCAAAATCTACCCCAAATCTCTTCTCAACTCTTTCACTTCTTCTTCTATATCCATCTTCTCTCTTTTTCATTATTTTCTAGGCCTACTTATACCAATCACTAATAAGATACCTACTTGCCTTTTATATCTCTCTTGGATCTTATTTATATATCTCTAGTCCTTTTATAGGACATCTCTTATCCTTATTTACTCTCTCTTGGAGTCTTTCCTCTTTTCTTTCTCACTTGAGCTTCAATTATCTTTCTTCACTCTACATTCTCTAATCCTTTCTTGACTAGCTTCAAGTCCTTATTGGAATTTTGGAATTTTAATCCTCTCTTATTGATTCTAAAATTTGTCTAATTACCTCAATAAGCCATACCTCAAAAATGATCTTCTCCTGAAATACCTTGCAATGTCACTTCATACATTCCTCATAGCAATCCTTGCCAATATCAAATCAATAGTTTTTAAGAACTCAAAACAAAGGTGAACCAAGATATTACCTTGATATGATACCAAATGATGTATTGTTTCTTGGTAAAATTCTCAAAAAAAATTTATTAGTTATGATCTACATTGATCCTGATCTGGATTTCAACTTCTCATACTTTTCTTATTTCACAAACTTCAACCTTCACTTGTGTCTTCCAACTTGTTCATTAGGTTATATAGTCTCATTTTAATTTTTTTATCAAAAACCTTGGAAACATATCTCACTATAAATATACCCCTTATATGTTTCTATGAGAACCCTTAATTCATCCCCATTCACTATTTCACCTTTTTATCAACAACTCACTCATTTAGTCCTCACTAGAAGACCTCTAAAGGCTTCAAAACAACAAATATTATCTTAGGATTAATAAAGATAATATCCTATTAAGGATTACTTCTCCTTCTCTCAACACACTTTTATTGACCAATTTTCATCTCTCAACCACTCTTTACTCTTCACTTACACTCTTGATCCTCATTAGTGCTATCATTTCCCTATCACCTTTTTAACACCTTTTTACTTTATTTGACCACTCTACAAACTTAACTAAATATATAAGACCATATTACACCAACCTATATCTCCTTAAATGTCTTCATAAATTTTAAATACTTAACTCACTCAGTAGATACCCTTTTCTTTGTAAACACTTATCCAATTATGCCTTTTTAGCACTGTCATACACCTACAATACTAGTTCCATACTATACAGACCCATAACTCATTATAAACCTACTAAATATTTTTTATCACAATAAATTATGTTATATTATTTTTTTTTTTTAAAATCCCACCTGTTAGAACTCAAGATATTAGGTTTTAGGTTTTGAAACCCTAGTTGCTTGTTTGTAGAGGCTAAGAGGCTTCAAAATTCAATTTATTTATTTCTAGGTCACTTCACAAGAATATAAGACTACCTAAAAGAATATTTTAAAATTAAACACATTTTTCTAATAGGTTATAATCATTTACCAATCCCACATTGTCTTAAACTAATCTAAAACACAGAGTTTTGCATATTAGTAGATGATTGTGTGAGGATGTGGAGACTCCAAAGTCAATGTATTTAGTTATAAGACACATAAAAATGATATAATACCTTAAATAATTATTTATAAACATTATCTAACTCATAAAATGTAAAAATTCCATTTATTAATCTGGTTATGCTCACATTAACACAAACTACAAAATATTGTGCATTCTTTAACAGACTATATGAGGACTCAAGGGTCTATTTTCATCTCTATAGATTAAAAAATTCATAGGAAAATTATATAAACTGATGTAAATCATAATTTTATCAAAAATAAATAAATATAATAGCCAAACACTTCCTAATAACTTGCATTTCTTTTTTATTAGTTTAAACAAGAACATGGTCTTAACCTGTGTAAACATGGTTACCTCTAGACTGGCTGTAGATTGTCCTTCATAATTCAAAATAATATTCTAAAAAACTAATATTACTTATAATTAAACATATCATTATCCATAGACTACCATTTCAAACATGTCCATTGTCTGTACTTTAATAAATAACAAACTTACCTTCACTCTTGATATTTATGGGCATACAATAGGGTATATAGGTAGGGTTACCTTTCTCTAAGTTTTTCTACTTCACAAAAATATATTTATTAAAAATGAGTCTATAAGGTTTTAAATTTCTATAGGATCACCATTCCATAGAGAAACCCTCACCAACTTCATCAACTCTTTTTTTGTTTGATTGTAAACTACATTCCTCTATTCAAAACCCGTAACCTTACAAAACATCAATAAGATCATGAACTCAAGGCCTTCTTGAAACAACATATGAATTAATAAAATAAATATATTTTCTCATGGATAAATAACACAATAAAAAACTTGTTTTCATTGAATTAAATCAACACTTGTTACATCATAGTCCATGAATGGACTCTATGGACTCTACCACCTTTTTTTGAGATGTTACATTCTTCTATCTCTATTTTTCCTCCTTAATGTAACTCTCTCTCACTCTACCACCTTTTTTTGATATGTTACATTATTATATCTCTATTTTTCCTCCTTAATGTAACTCTCTCTCTCTCTCTCTCTCTCTCTCTCTCTCTCCCTCTCTCTCTCTCTCTCTCTCTCTCTAAAATATATTTATTAAAAATGAGTCTATAAGGTTTTAAATTTCTATAGGATCACCATTCCATAGAGATACTTCTTCCAACCCTCACCAACTTCATCAACTCTTTTTTTGTTTTATTGTAAACTACATTCCTGTATTCAAAACCCACAACCTTACAAAACATCAATAAGATCAGGAACTCAAGGCCTTCCTGAAGCAACATATGAATTAATAAAATAAATATATTTTCTCATGGATAAATAACACAATAACAAACTTGTTTTCATTGAATTAAATCAACACTTGTTACATCATAGTCCATGAATGGAATCTATGGAATCTACCACCTTTTTTTGAGATGTTACATTCTTCTATCTCTATTTTTCCTCCTTAATGTAACTCTCTCTCTCTCACTCTACCACCTTTTTTTTGAGATGTTACATTCTTATATCTCTATTTTTCCTCCTTAATGTAACTCACTCTCTCTCTCTCTCTCTCTCTCTCTCTCTCTCT
The DNA here is from genome assembly GCA_037957365.1 of Torreya grandis. Classification (NCBI taxonomy): domain Eukaryota; kingdom Viridiplantae; phylum Streptophyta; class Pinopsida; order Cupressales; family Taxaceae; genus Torreya; species Torreya grandis. The sequence continues at coordinate 1,064,888 of JARHVA010005295.1, forward strand.
CTCTCTCTCTCTCTCTCTCTCTCTCTCTCTCTCTCTCTCTCTCTCTCTCTCTCTCTCTCTCTCTCTCTCTCTCTCTCTCTCTCTCTCTCTCTCACACATCCAACTTCTACATTAGTTTTGGTGGTTACAATTATAACTTTTTCATGCCATCTCAATGTGTGGGATAGTGGTTATATCACTAAACATGGATCTTAACTTAATGACTTAGACATATAAAGAATTAAAACACCCTTTACAAGATTTATTGACCATTTTGAAAAAATATTCTCTCATCTAACCACTACACGCTATGCGTATGGGTCCTCTAGGCTTACTTCTAATATTTTATTTTTTCAAATTTACAATTTTCAAGGGAAAAATCCAAACACACTCTTATGACTCTTGATGACTCAAAATGACCTCAAAGACACAAATGGACCCTATGGGATCATTCACATACATTTTCATTCCAAAATTGACCAACTTTGACTTCTACTAACATATGACCTTCAATAATACAAAAAGATGTCTATTTGCTTGATGTTCTTACATCAATTATCAAACCCAATCTAGATAGGTCTAATTCCACACCCATAGTGAAAGCTCATGACTTTGAGTTAGATGAAGTTATTTTATTAAATTAGGATACAGATTGTGTTGAGTTAGATTCTAAACCTATCAAATAAAATTTTGATGTTTAGAATGAAGATAATAGTTTGTTATTAATTTATTTTCCATTATAAGTCAACCATATGGCTCACTTTGGAATGCCTAGTGGACCAAATATAGTGAGTGGGAAGATTACAAGTGCTTCCATAGTTAGTAAACATTATTTTTCACCCAATGTATTAGGTGTTTTTATTTACACAATAGGTGTTGGAGGTGGTATCAGTGGTGGTTCAGCTAGAGGATCTAGAGGTGGTGTAGGAGGAATTAGTCAGCCTCCCCCATTAATTATAGGAGGGACTAGAGGTGTGTCACAATAGGATCCATTTACAACACCTATTCCACTTATAGTCTACTATGAGATGATCCTTTATCTACCTAAATATCATGATGTTAAAAAATGTAGTTGAACATGTTTATAAGTGTGAACCCATTTGGTGTGTGAGAGGAATTATTTATAATGAATGAAAGGTGACTCAATTTTCCACTACCCTTTCAGATCACATGTATAAATGGTACTAGAAAATTGATCCATAAAAAGTAATGTAAATTTATGAGTAGTTAAATGCTACTTTTCCTCAATAATTTCACATTCTAGAGTTTTAATAATAGAGTATTATTTCCCTAAAGGATATTTAATAAGAACTCATTTAGAGTGTGCATGAGTATGATCCACATTTTAAAATGCTTATTTATAAGTTATCATTTGAGATAAATGTAACAAAACATGCCTAATGGTTTATATGAGGATTTTTACTTACCTTTTTATGCATATTTACCTAGAAGACCTTTACTAACCTTTATGAGGCATTAGAAGCTAACCTTTGTGTTGAAGTTATTAGAAGTATAGATACAAGGATTAGTTAATTTATGGAAGCCCATATTATTTCTATGGAATCTCAGTTAGAGAAGCTCACTATGAACATTACTCAAGATACTCATAGTAGTTTATGATGAATTTAATGTGAAGTGGAAGGTCATAATATAAATAATTATCCTACGAAGAGTATTCATGTAGTGGTAAATTAGTCATGTGAGATCTACCAAAAATATGATGATTGAGAGATTGAATCTTGTTTCAACATGATAATCAATCAAAAGTACCAACAAACTATAAATTATGAAATGCATATACACATGATACAAATGATTTCTAACTTATCAATGAGATTAATTAAGTGCACTTGTAAGTTACTTGCTAGAACTATGTATCTAAAAAGTAAGAAAATGGTGGAGTTTGGTCCTATAGAGGTCACAGTCATGGACACATAGGTGGTTGTTTTTTGCCTAGAAATTGATACAAGTATGGATCTCCAAAGCATTACCATCATGACTATCTAGTCTATCCACCTTGTGCCTTTTATAATAATGAACATCATTTAGAAAAATGCCCAAACTTGTATGTTTACATCACCATAGAGTGAAATGAGAAAGGTGTTGGGAGGATATGGATTTACACACTCTAACTACTCAATGGAGACCATGCCCTACTACTCCAACTAGTCTTACGTTAAATATTACTAAATAAATTAGTTCTCATTCCTAGCCTATTTTAAATTTACCCACTAATAAGGTTGAATGGGAAGATCTTCATGTGAATCACTACTCGTATGATAAAAAAATAAGTATTTCAAGACACAATGACTTTGGTATGGCAAATGTAAGGTGAAATTTAGTTCCTTAAGGATAGAGTTGTTATTATGCATGATGAAATGTAAAAAGCCTTGGTTCTCCAAGACTAGATGCATGATTATCTTTATGAATTGTGCAAACAAATTCTTAATGAATACATGAAATCATCAAGCACCAAAGCCTATGAAGGATCTTTGATTAAACCATGCATCATAAAAAAAGGCTCATGTCCAACCCAATATGAAATGTGATAAATAAATCTTATTAAACCTAGTTATTCATGGTTGGATCATTAGGGATATACTATTAGAGACTAGTATAGAGGTAAATGTATTAAGGATGCTTGGAGAAAGATATAAATCCCTCCTTTGTAGCCTTATACATATATATTTTTCATGGCTAATAATACTCATACACTACCCATAGGAGTTATTAATGTTTCCACCATTAAAATTTTGGGTGTCACTTTCAAGGATGACTTTGAAGTGATTGAGTTGGTTAAAGTTGATGATTTTTCAGCTCTTTTGGGTAATTTTTAGTGTTTATGCAAATAGTGATAACTTGAGATTAAAAACATGATACAACAATTTTTATAATTATGATTAGAACATCATGATTACCCTAGATAATACTCAGTGACTTCTTTTTATTGAACTAGTTAACATCAAGGATGATCTTTATGATATCTATAATGTCATAACTCAAGGAACTAAAAATATTGATCCTAATTTAGATGGTATATTATAATGGGTGGATGCCAAGTCCATTTCTAACACTACCAATAATGCCTAAAAACATTGGGCTCACAAAGAATATGGTATTATTGGATGAATTTGTGTCACATTTGGTAGTCAAGAGGATGTTATGTGTAATTTTATTAAGTGCCATAAGTTTTTTCACCTCATTAGTGGGCATTTGATGGATAGACCACCCCTATAGTTAGATCAACCACCTAGGTTTCATGGTCAAATGGAGGTTTGAGAGTATGTGCAATAGTTAGAAACTTTTAATGTGTTTGACAATGAATGGATGCACTCACTTATTCACATTCTTAAAGGGATATCTACTCAATGGTGGGTAATTCACCATCACAATTTCCTCACCTAGTACCAAGTGCATGATACCATGTATTGTCATTTCCATCATGATAATCATGTTCATGACACTCTAAATTATGGTGGTGTTGATGCTCTAGAAGCTCATCTTGAGGCCTATGAAAACCTTTGGAATGTAGATGAGACATATTTGCTTGAGTATTTGTGGGTTCATGCATTTTATGGTACTTTACACACCTAGGCTAGAGTATGGTATATTCATCATGAAAGATGTTGAAACACTAATTATTGGAGTAACATTAGAAGTAATATGATTTTATCACTATCTTACTTATCCCCTCACATGGATTTACACTAGTGCTAATAAGTAATTTGTCAAGCTATTGTAGGTGATCCATCACTAATTGAAGACTACATATGACATATACATGGTGTGAATGAGAATGACTTGTCCATTTTTTAAGAATATGGTACTCTTACCTCATACGATTCGTAAATTGACTCTCAAATAGACCATGAACTTGGGGAATATATACAAAAGGGCAAGAAAAAGGTTATGTACCAAGTTAAGGAAGGTAATAGTTTTGACTCACATGATTAATCCCTTGATATCTTAACTTTAAATACTAAATATGGGGCACATAATGTTTGAGACACCATATATACTTATCAAAAATAATATTCTAAGCCATTTTAGATGGTTCATCATGATATTGTAGTGGAGAACATACCTAAGATGGCCATTATGGGTAATTATTAGTCTGATATTGAGGTCACTAATATTTTTGAACTTTTACAAGAATATCAAGATGTTTTCCAAAGTAATTATATATATATGAAAGGAGTGCATCTTTCATTAGGCAAGATGCACATCAAGTTAGTTGAAGGTGATCAACCAATCAAAAAAGACCTTATTAAATGAATCATAATCTGTGTGCTTGAGTTAAAGAGGAGATTGATAGTATGTTGTGCATTAGAGTTATCACTCTTATTGATGAATATAAACGGGTGAGTCCCATGGTGATCAGTATCGAGAAGGAAGATCACATTCACATTTGTGTATACTATAGGGTAATCAATGTTTCTTGAATAACTAACACTTTTCCAAATCTTTTCACTGAGGAAATTTTAGGAGTTGACAGGGGTGATATTTATGGCTTAACCAATGGTTTTTATGGCTATCATTAGGTGTAGATTATAGAAGAAGATAAACCAAAGACCAAATTTTTAACTTAGTCGGGTTCATTCACCTACAGTGTGATGTCCTTTAGTTTGAGGAATGCTTCGATCATGTTCTCATCTGCTACATATAATATTTTAAGGATTTTATTTACAAGTTCCTTTAAGTATACTTGGATGAATGGACTATATATGTTTTAGTGTGTGATCATTTTGATAATTTTCACCTCATGCTTGATTTTTTCCATGAAATTAAAATTTATGTGAATCTAAAGAAGTGTGTCTTTGTTACTCCTTTTTAAATGTTTTTAGGTCACATTATTTTTTATGATGTACTACTAGTAGATATGGCTAAGATTTTAGTCATTGTTCACCTTCCAGTATCGACCAACTAGAATGAAGTCCATTCCTTCCTAAGACACATTGGGTACTATAAAAATTTCATTTTGGCATATGCTAAGATCACATATCCATTGGAGGAACCAATTAAATAGAATGGTCAATTATTATGGATAAATGCTCACCAATAGGCATTTGTATCACTCAAAGACATGCTAATCACTACACCCATTATCTAGTTTATATACTGGATAAAATTATTTCATGTACATGTTGACACTTTAGGTATGTTAGTGGGTGTTATCTTTACACAACCTATTGATGGTAGTCTTGATCATCCCATCTACTTTTCTAGTTATAAGTTCACTCTAGATAAATGTAATTACTCAAAAATAGAACATGAAGCCTTATACATGGTATATGTGCTCTAAAAGTTTTTATAATATTTGTTGGCCACACCATTAAATATATTTACATATCATGAATCACTTAAATGTATCATGAATAATTTGGTGTTACATAGATACATTTGTCAATAGACTATTCTCTTTTAGGAATTTCAAATTTCTATGATGGTGAAACTAGGTAAGGTTAATTGTGGATGAGATCACTTTTCATGCATTAAATTTGGTGAACTTATGTGTGCCATAGAATATGACTAACCTGATGTAAAAAAAAATTAATTCATGTGCATACTTGAGCAATTAGAAGATATCACATATTTCCTTAACACATTTAACACTAGCCCACCTCAAAATGCAAGAGAAAAAACATTTGGCTATTTGTGATACTCTTTTTTAGATAATTAGAGGTGAAATTTATAAACTTAGATGAGATGAAGTATTATGATGATTCATGATGTAACACAAGCATGGTAATTTTTTGTAGGAGGTTCATGAAGGTGTTTCTATAGGACACTATGTTGGTGATGCTACAATATGGAAGGTTCTCTTACCAGGGTTATGGTGACCCACTTTATTTAAGGATGCCAATTATTATGCATGTGAGTGTTATATATGTCATCACATGGGTAAGCTAAACTAGAGGGATATTATGCCCTTTCATCTAATACTTTCTCATGAACCCTTTGAGAAATGGGAAGTTGATTTTGTTGAATCCATTACTCTTATGATAAGGTGTATCGGCATGAACTATATCATTACCTCCATTGACTACCTCACTCATTGGGTTGAAGTAGTGCCCACTCAAACTTGTGATACTTCAACTACCACCAGGTTTATTCTGGATAATATTATCACAAGGTATGAATGTCCTTTAATTTTGACTAGTGGTCATGGAACTCATTTCCTTAACAAGACAATCTACATCCTTTTGGCTAAGTTTATGATTATGAACCATAATAATATACCATATCACCCTTAGGAAAATGGTAAAATTGAAGATTTCAATAAAATATTGGGTTATACATTGATGAATATCTATAATATTAGTTGTATTGACTAGGTTGATCATGTTTCTATGATATTATGGGCATATTGAACCACATATAAGTAGTTTAAAAAGATTACTCCTTTTATCCTTATATTTGGTGCTAAAGTAGTTATCCCAGTTGAGTTACTTATATCTTCTTTACATATTACATGCATTGGTTAGTTGGATGATGAGGAATATCTAAAAGTTTGCTTGTATGCTTTACTATAGTAAGTTGAAACACATTTTCTCAAGTATTAGAGTCAAGGAGTGGATTAATAGAAACAAAAATATTAGCATTATAATCATCTTAAGAATAAGATTTTTTATCCTAATATGTGTGTGTTAGTCTATGACTCAAATTTTGTGTACCACTGTAGTAAACTTTGTGTCTATTAGGATTGTCTATTCATAATTCATAGCATTTGTCTCATAGGTACGTGAAAGTTGAATAGGTTATATGGATAGTTCCTTCTAAGAAATTTAAATGGTAGTCAACTTAAACCCTACCATTATGAGTGATATGTCCCTTTTGTTAATAAGGCATATGCCACTAGATTAGTTTAGGATTTTGATTTTTTTTAATAAAGTGTGGCATTATTTACATGCCTTTTTTTATGTTTAGCTCATAATTTAGTTCTCTCTTATTTTATTTTCCATATAATGTAGGAATATGGACACATTTTAGTGTGTAATAAGTGTCAATGAATTAAATTTAGAAAGTGCAAAGGGAATGGTGGAAGGGAATGTACAAGAAAATGGATTGTGTAAGTGAAAGCACATAAGGACAAGAAGATATATAAAAAAGTGGTTCATAACCATTATAAATGGATCAAGATTGAAAATGTAGGTTTTCACCTTAGATATAGAAACTTATAAATTATTTTATAGGTATAATACAACATGAGAAAAGTGTGGGATGGGATAGATGCATTAAATGTGATAAAATAATAAGTGTAATGGAAAGTATTCCAAATAGACATTGTGGTAATACTATTATAGGAATTAATGAGTCAAATTATGGATGAAGCCATGGATAATTAAATATGGGATAGCCCTAAAAGATATAAAAGGTTGATAAGAATTCATTTTAACACTTTACTATTACAAATTATCAAATTTATAGAGCTAAGCAAAGCATTTTCAAGCTATAAAAAGGAGCACTCATAAATTTCAGCAAAAAATTCATAGTTTTGAATTAAGGTGATCATAATTAATAGAGATATTGGTGAATTTATGATTATAGGACGTTAGTTGGAAGAGTTGCAGGCTATAAGCATTAGAATCTACCATTGGAGGACACTAAATTAGGAAAGTCAAGGGAGTTAGGAATAATAACTATGTTTTATTTTGGGAGGATCAAATGACCATGCCTCAACCTTAGGACTCCTTAGAGGGTAATGAGTCCAAATAAGAATGCAAAAATAAGTGATCCTTTTCTTGTGATCAATGAAAAATAATATTTTGATGGTAAGAAAGCACAAGATATTTTGATAAGAGAGGGAGCATCTAGTGAATCTAGCATACAATTGGAAAACATGGCATAACACAAAGAGGGAACATATATTAAGGAATCCAATATGATGCATTAGGAAAAGAATAAAATTATAGAACCACCCCCACCCCCTATATTAATCAAAGAAATACAATACTCTAAGTCGGTGTTACACATGGATAACTAGTAGTCTAATGTGTCAACCAATCAAGTATTTGATTATAATCACCACCAACATGGAAATAAGATAAAATTATATCATGACTATAGGGTTGAGTGCTAAAATACTATAAATGATATCATTTATGATCTCACAATTTTCATTCATCTCAATGATGCCAAAGTGTTTCATCTTTTTGATTTACCTTATTTTGGGAAGCCTATGGAGGTTCAGGTTTATTATTTTGTACATTCACAAGGATTAGTTTTACTGATGGAATAGAAATAGGACCACTAATTAGATAATTATCAAGGTCACATGATTAAAATGCTTGGGTTCTAAACTTAATGGGGACTTGAAGGACCAAGAATAAATTAAGAAAATGATAATGTCACTAGAGTACAAGAAACATGGCCATGCCATGTATATATCTAGTCTCCAATATCCTCCCCTTCAATTAGTTTCATGCTTAGACATGAATAATCTTGGAGGGATTGATAGATGGAAATAAGTGGATATTGCACACCTTTATGTATCTAAATAGATGGCCCAAGGTCTTAATTATAATTATTCCTAGCATTTTATTAAGTAGATCATTACCAAAGTAGAGAATACCCTTGGCCTACCAAATCAAAAATTTTATTGGGGTGAAATTCTTATATTATTAGTATTTTATGATATTGGTGTGATAGAATACATTAGTGGCAAGCTGAAGTGGGCCTACCCATATAAAAATAAGTCTCCAAACAAGTGATTCAAACCGTTCACATGCCTTGGCATCGTTACCCCCTCTCTCAAGTTAATAATAAAATTTTCGTTTTATGGAATGAAAGAATACTTTGGGAATGGGTGGTTCATCCTATATTAATTGATCATGTAGATGATGGATCAATACTATTTTATATTGAAGTAACACTTTTAAATAGAGTACAATCAGATGAACCTTATAAATGACTTGTCTGGGTGGCTCAAGTTACCATTTGATTTCATAGCTAGATATTTCATGAAATATTTAAATAAGATATATGATGTGTTCCCTATGAATATTGACATAGATAATACCGATTTTTAGTCTTAAATTCTCTACCAATTTTATGCATATCCAAGAAATAAATCATATAGGGAAAAGTAGGAATCATATAATACTAATATCAAAGAACATCAAATCCTAGTCAAAGAAAAAGTTTATTTGTTGTATTATATGTTAAAGTTGAAGATGAATACATAGGGGAGTAATGAGGTTAGGAAATAAAAATTTTCACACCCATTATAAATTAAAAGGAACCAAAAGGATAATAGGCTACATAATGATGCCAACTCAAGTAGTCAATGTGAACAACCAAAGTGGCAAAGGACTACCCCTTTTCCACCAAAAATACATGTCAATAAAAAATTCCTAATTCTACCACACATATATTTTTTACTATAGAATAATATCTTTTAGTGTAAAAAGTTAGAGAAATATAATGAAGAGTGGTGACTCATGAGACACCACCATAGAGGTAACCTCCCATAAGGGAAAAAAAGATGCAACAATAGAGATAGAAAAGGAAACCTCTTTATTGCATCATGAATAATCTCCCCTTGATGACACACAAGTGGACATTGGGAGTCTTATTAGTGAAGAGGGAGATGACATAGGTAAAACTTTAGGCACTGGTGACCTTGATGCCAACACAGGCCACTGAGAAGTTGAGTCGAATGTTGAAATACTAGAGCATGATCCCATTAGAGGAAAATGACCCATGGATGAATTCATGTAGTAGAGACTAGTGTCTACTAATTTAACCCTTTCTATTCATATCCAACATCAACAAGAGTGTCTAGGATAAGGAATTATATATGTGGGGGTATTTTCTAAATGATAAATTAACTTATCAGACTTGATGAGAGCTTTAATTTTACATGGATGTATTTAGTGAAGAGATTTATTTTGAACTACCTTCAAATAGTATTATTTTTTGCACTAAGAGAGATGAATCTCCTTGATATATTTTAGGTGGATCCCTGGCAGTCTATGTCATCTCAAACAAGTGTGACTCTTCTTAAATTTGCTCACAAAGTGACAAAGTAGAATGCCTTATAGAATTTTGATGTAAAATAAATTAAGTGGAAGAATCAAGAGGTCATTATTATATATCTCAATGAGTGAATAGAATGGATAAAGATTGAATAATAGTTATAAGAGATCAAGCACTAATTGGAAGCATGAACATTGTTTAAGGTGAATACTATAACACTTTGCAAGTTAATTTAGAAACATGACCTAGCTCTTACCAATGGAATTCCTCTTAAAGCAGAGGCTATTGATAAATTGGGGACCCTATTGGAGCTATTATTGAAAATAAGTAAAGACTAGGAAAATCCACAATGTGAGTAGACTTGGGCAATAAAATAATTCACTAAGGTTGTGTAATTTTTTAAGAGATTTTTTACTATAGTTGGTGATACGGTTCACATCCTTAATAGGGTTTTTAAAAATTAGTGCAGCCCACTAAAATTTTAGAAGCAAGGTTTCAAGTAGAAGAACTTTAGTGCCGAAAATTGGTCAAGAATGTGCTTATAATAAATGATAGAATGGAGTGTGCCAAAGCATTTCAAGATATGGAATCTCTTAAAAATAAAATAAGTTCTCATCATCAAGAATTAAATACTATTTTTATAGTGCTTTAAAGATAGGTGTTGATAGAGGTTACTTCACTTGATTATGTTAATAAGGATTTTATTACATCACTTGATAATTTGACTACTCAAGTAGGTGACTTCCTAGAACAACCCAAGGAGACTAAGTAGCTCAAGGAAGAAGTAGAGTAAATCACTTCTGAGATCCAAACTATGTTGAATCATTGGGAGGAAGTTAAGCATCAGGTTGAGCACACATAACCTAAATTTTTGATGTCAGAGGGACCTAAGGATAATGAATATTCTAGGGTAGACTATTTTCTTAGTGTGGGGTGATGTTGGGAACTTAATTTTATATATACTTTTCCTAATTAATTTTTGAATATAGTGGTGTGGAAAGAAGTGTAGGCATGGAAGATACATGATGTGAAATACCATGGAGCAGAAGAGGTAAGTAATGAGGAACAAGGAAACATGAAAAACGTAGGAAATTAGAATGAAAGAATTTTAAAATAGTGAATTAATTGGGAAAGGTTGTGGAAAATGGATATGATTAGGGAACAATTCATATAAATTCTGGAGAAGAATAATCAAGTGTGAATATAGAAATGGTCTATGAGAAGATAGGTGCATGGCGATGAAGATATAGCATATAGAGAGAATATAGGAGAATTTATGATTGGGTCATTAGTAATTAATTATAATGAATAATTTATAATAATGTCTATTGTCAAGTCATCTTTATGTAATTAATTTTGTAACTGAATGGTTGTGACAGACTCATGTATAAATACCCCTAAATTTTACTTAGTGTTGGTTGATAATTAAAATATTGAAGCTATCTTAATTTCGTGTATGAAATATGTATGAAATGAGAGGAATATTATTTTAATTTATTAAATAATTATGTAATTTGATTATGAATACAATGAAATTATTACTATTTTATTTTTAGGTTTTGTATAGCTTCTTTTTGGTTGAGTATGATGCCAATATAAACACTTGAGTTTTATTTTTTAATTAGTATATTTTGGTTTTTAGGTGTTTTTTAAGGTAATTTAATTTAATTATGACCTTAATTATATTGTTTTGATCACTTTTAGACACTTTCTAATTATTTCCTTAAAAATAGCTAGAATTGTCTATTAACTACCAGTTCACTGTAGTTCTCTTTGGTGCACTCTAATTCGATATTTGAGTAATTAGTTGAGTATAAATAATTATCCAATAATTAACAAAGATTTATTATGTGGTTTATTGATTATATGACTAAAATTAAAGTTATTTTGAGTTAATTTTATTTAAATACCTTAGTTGACTAGGATGTCTTTTTAGTTGCATGTTTGATTTTACTATTAAAGAAGGCTTCTTGCATGATGTCTAAATATTTATAGTTAGTTAAATTAAATTTATTTATTATATTTTAAGTTTAATTTAAGTTAAATTGGTGTTATATGAGTTATTTATTATATTTTCTAATTTTAGACTTAACTTACAATGTACGTTATCTTATAATAAGTATATTTTAGCCTTCTTTATTAATAAGAATTGCCCATAGAGGTTATGTAGTGCATTAGTTAGAATTGAGGATATTATTTTATGTTTTATATCCAATATTATTTCAGTTATATATTATTTTAGACCATTGATCACATATTTTCAATTTTGAATCTATTTAATACATTTTTTATCAAGAATTTCACTCACAACATAACTAGTTTGATAGCTAATTATTATATGACTATTTTATTGATACATAGATTAAATATTAGAGTGAAAAAAATCCTATTAAAACTCATAAAATAATTTTAAAACTTAATTTTATATCATATACATGTTAAATAAAGTTTCAAAAGGGTTTTCAGGTCATTTTCAAATGATACAATGACTTCAATGAATTTTGCTTCCATGAATATTCATGTTTTCAAAGGTGACAACTTTGAGTATTAGAGATATAAATTAAAGAGAATTATACTATGGAAATGAGTTTGTTAATATGTTATAAATGGGTGAAATCCACCTCAATATTGTAAAAAATTGACATAAGAACTAAAAAGGATGAAGAAAAGGGAGATGCACAAGCTTTATTCTATATTCAGAGTGTCATAGACCCAAGCATTTATCCAATAATTTTAGAATAAAATAATGACCATGAGGTATATAATACCTTAGATATTCATATAAAGAATATATTGAGGTAAGATAAGCAAAAATATAAACTCTTAAAATTAATTTTGAGGATATGAGAATGTCAAATTCAAAAGGAGTTAGAGATTATAGCATTAGGGTGAATGATTTAGTTCATATAATGAGGGTTTATGGAGAAAATATACAAGTAAGTGTTAAAATAATAATTATTTTGAGATATTTAAGCTAAATATGGTTTCATATTATGATCACTCTTGAAGAGTGTATAGACATAAACACTATAAGTTTTGATGAGTTAGTAGGTTATTTCTTGTCTCGTGAGGATAGGATGAGACTATATACTAGAGATTGAGAACAAGCACTTGAAACCAAGGAAAGGGTTTAAAAGATCAAAAATATAAATAAAAACTAAAATAAAGTGAGTTTACAAAAATAAATTTTAAATGTAAATCTAAGAAAATTTCATAGGTAAGATCTATAAATACTTTACTTGTAATTACTATAATGAACCAGGACACATGATAAAAGATTGTAGGATACTAGTAGTTAACAATCAAGCCAATCAATAAATGGAAGATAATGATTTTCAAGATGAACAAAGTGAGTTTATAGAGGTTTAAAATTAGTTTCTCACATTTTTTTAGAAATAAAATAAGAAAATAATTTGTTGTCTCTTAATTTAGGTTGCTCGAATCAGGGGATAATTCATAAACATGATTTGAATAAGTTAGATGACTCTTTCAAAAGCCAAAAACAATTATGAGATGGAAAGTCCATCTAATTTACAAGAAGAGGTAGAATTAAAATCAACACAAGCAAATTTAAGGGTGATATAATTGTTCCTATAATTATTTATCATAGTATCATAAGTTATAGTGATGAAAGTAAGGCATACAAGTTTTATAATTCTTTTAATAACTCCATTATTATTTATAGGGTCTATAAATTTATTTAAAATTAGGTATATGTTGATTATGTTCACATAGATATAAATGTCATAAGTGAAGTTAGGAAGTCTATTGTTTTATATTTGTAGGGCTTAAAAATTCTTACACATGTTTTTAGTTCATAAGGAAATAATACTAGCTCTTTGTATCAACACCATGAAAGAATAATAATTTGTTGATTCACCATCCAACCAATCAAATATTGGATCAAAATTATGAGAGTAATCTCACAAGGATACAACATCAAGAAGGTAACTCATTTTATGATACTTATGGTGAAAATGTTGACACCCCATTTTGGCCAAATTTAGCTTCCAACTAGACTTTATAATGATTTATACCAAATAGTGCAAATTAAGCCTAAGAACCATTGAATGTCCAAATTTCATCTACACATCAAATATTAGTTCTCATACTCATGTTGAATCATCCTTATTTAGGATATTATCTTATATGTAACATTAAACTCTCATGATTTCATCTCCAATCAACTTGTGACCTAATAAATTGATAGTTTGGCCTTTGGACCCATTAAAAAAGGCACTTAAAAAATTCCTAAAGTGAAAAAATCTAAGCAGAATAAATTATCTAAGAAAATAAATTATATTCTTAAGTGAAATTTACTTGTGTAATTAGTGAAATTAAATTTTTAAAAAAGGAAATTTCAATAAAAATGAGGTGATGATGATGTCATCATCCTAAAAGTCAATGAATTGACAATATCTCTCTAAATACCATAAATTCATAAATAGAGATCCACGCTTAATAAATGAGATCTCTATGACAAATATTAATTACATATCCCCTCAAGTTAATTAGGGTTAGTTTGAACTCAACCATAATTAACTCTAACCTAACTACACTTGGTTTAGAGTTAGTTTAGAAGGATATAAATATAAGGCCTCACCCTATGATAAATAATATCCCTTGGTGTAAATTTATCATGCAAAGCTTCCATTGTTATAGTGTTATCATTCCCATTTTCTAAGCCAAGCCAAGCCAAAGCTAAATCCAAGCTCAAAATTACAAAGCTGAAAAGGAGAGGTGGTGTAAGGAGTTACATTTACAAATAATTATTCATCACACAATAAAAATCATCAATTTATTACCAACATACAAAACTTTCTCTCATGAAAGGTAAAGTCTCTTGTTTTTCTTTCATTTGATAGTTACTTGTATTATTCACTGGCTCTTTGAATGGATAGGATAGAGGTGTAGGTTTTTATTTGTGTGTTTTATTTTATTTTTATTCATAATAACATGATAATAATATCCCCTCCTTGATTCTTATTTATCACATAAAATACTATGTTTGCATTATCATTAGTGACTAGTGAACCTATAAGTTATGCATAGTTAATAGAAAGAATGGGTTGATGCTATGAAATTAGAGATGAATTCAATTGAGATTAATGAAACATGGAATTTAGTTAAAAATAAATTGAATATATATGTCATTAGATACATAAATTTATATTGAGGAGGATCTCTTGATGACAAGAAGTCAACTTCAGGTTATTGCTTCACATTGAGAAGTGGGTTGGTTTCTTGGTCTTTAAGAAAATAAGCTGAAATTTCATAATCCTATATTAAATATTAATGTAAATCCATTATATAATATTTTACATAATTAATATGGTTGATATTTTTGAATAATATCCATGTAATACTCAAGGGGATGATAATAATCTTGCCTCTTTTATCAAAAGGGGGGGATGTTGAGCATGATGCCAATATGGACACTTGAGTTATATTTTTATAATTAGTATATTTTGGGTTTTTTAGGTGTTTTTTTAGTTTATTTAATTTATTTATGATATTAATTATTATTTTTAATCATTTTGGGACACTTTTGAATGATTTATTAAAAAATAGCTACAACTGCCAGTTCATTGTAAATTATTGTAGTTCACTCTGGTGTACTCTAGTTCAATATTTGAGTACTTAGTTGAGTCTAAATCATTATAAAATAATTAAAAAAGATTAATAATGTTATTTTTTATTATATTAATTAAATTAAAGTTAATTTGAGTATATTTTCTTTAATTAGCTTTGTTAATTGACTAGGGTGTCTTTCTAGTTATATGTTTGACTTTACTATTAAAGAAGGCTTCTTGAACAATGTGAAAATATTTATAGTGAGTTAAATTAAGTTTA
Source organism: Torreya grandis (assembly GCA_037957365.1). Classification (NCBI taxonomy): domain Eukaryota; kingdom Viridiplantae; phylum Streptophyta; class Pinopsida; order Cupressales; family Taxaceae; genus Torreya; species Torreya grandis. Next base: position 1,080,698 of record JARHVA010005295.1, read on the forward strand.
TTTATTATATTTTTAGTTTAACTTCAGTTAAATTCATGTCATATTAGTTATTTATTATATTTTTTTAATTTTAGACTTAACTTGCAATGCAAGTTATCTTATAATAAGGTTATTTTAGCTTTCTTTATTAATAAAAATTACACACAAAGGTTGTTTAGTGAATTAATTATAATTTAAAAGATTATTTTATGTTTTATATCTGATATTTTTTCATTTATATATTATTTTATACCATCAATCACATATTTTCAATTTTGAAGTTATTCAGTACACTTTTTTTATCAATAATTTCACTCACAACATGGCTAGTTTGACAACTAGTTATTATGGGACTATTTTGTTGATAAATAAATTTAATATTAGAGTGAAAAAATATTATTTACACTAATATAATTATTATAAACCTTTATTAATATTTTATTATTTAATTAGGAAATGAATAGTTAAGAGATAGACATAGAACTAAGTATGAGCTTATACCTAAGTGCCTATTTGAACACCCTATCCTAAGAAACTAAATGAAAACACCACCATGTGATGAAACCAATAGGAATGGTCTTAAGAGATTTTATTCTAGTGAGCATGCAAGAAAAATTTCTTGTGTGGTATGCTGGTGTGCTAGCTTGTTAGAACTCTTATTCTCTTAAGCACACGACTAGGGAATGACATGCTAGACTAAAGGAAAAGAGCCCAACAATAATGAAGTAGTTGATTCTCTGAGTAGGAGAACATACATTTTTACTATCTCAATTATGAAATAAAATTTTATAAATTTTGTGTTGTAGTAGAAATCAAACCTAAAATGCCTATAAATATGTTAAATTAGGATCAAAAAAGTTTAATTTTGATTTTTCTATAGATCTAGATGGTATTATTAAGACACAATGACATAATTTAAGTTCCTAAATTAGGGAATATAAGGGGGGGAATATTGAATTAATTACATATGTCTCCTCATTTTTATTACTTAGGAGTCAAAAAATGACACAAAAGATAAAAAAGTTGTATTTTTTGCCAAACATGAAGAGGTATGTGGATGCATTTATGGCCAAGTGTTTGGAATGACAACATGTTAATGCTAAGCATTACCATCCAATAGGATTTATTTATCCACATATAATTTTATAAATTAAATGGGTTGTGATAGTAGTGGATTTCATTTTGGGGTTGCCTAAATCTTTCAATAAACACAATTCAATCTTGGTTGTGATTTATAAATTTACCAATATTGCTCGCTTCATAATAAACAACATTATAGATGATGCTACCATTATTACATAGAGATTTTTAAAATAATTGGTTCACCTTCACAGTGTACTAAAAGTGATTAAATTGTATAGAGATATTTTTTTCACATTTATATTTTCATATACTTTGATGGTTGCATTGGCTATCAAACTAAATTTCAATTTAGTATATCACCTAAAAATGGATGGTCAAAATAGATAGTTGAAAATTATTTTTGAATACATGCTAATAATTTATGTCATGGATCAACAATATAATTGGTAAGACTACCTAAATTTGGTGTAGTTTTCATACAATAATATTTATCATCTAGTTATTAGTATGTCACCTTTCAAAGACTTTTATGGGTGAAGATGTATAATTCCAATTGGTTGGGATAGTTTGGAAACTATGTATTTTTAGGCCTAGAAAATTTCAAGATTTTGATTAACCAATGGTTGTTATATGCCAGATGTTAAACACTACTTCTAATTGAAAGAAGAGTTATGCTGATCTAAAAAGATCACATACACAATTTGAAGTATTTGATAAATTATTTTTGAGGGTAAGACCGCACAAAATATCAATCAAGTTTGGTAAATCTTCTAATCTTTCACCATACTTTATCAATACTTTTGACATAGTATAAAATATCATCATGATGTCTTATCATATAGATCTTCATTCTTCTATATATAGAATATAGTATATTTTTCATGTAGATTTCTTAAGAAAATATGTTATATATCTATCTTATGTTCTAGATTAAAATAATATTTAAGTGTTAGATGATGAAATAATACAACTAGATCTAATTAACGTCTTAGCTCTATGCAACATTAATTTATAAAAGATGAGATTTTATCAAGTTCTAATTTAATGAGATTAGATGGGTGAAGGAAGTGCTACCTATGAAGATGAAAATATTTTTTAGTAGCACTATCATCATTTATCATCGGTTCCAAGGATGATGTCATTATTTAGGGAGGGTGGATGTCAATACCACGCCTATCTAACATTATGACCATGACTATTATTTGAGATATTATGTTGTGATGATATTTAGCATTGTACACTTTTTATGATTTTTATCACATTGAGATGTTTCAAACTAATTTAAATGTTTTGATTTGGCATTATATTTGATTGATTGGATGTAAATTTATATTGGGTAGGTACCTAATGATGTGTTTTTGTATAGCTAAAATTGTTACCTTAATATAGGCTAAGTTGGAAAATAGAGTATGGCATACAATATTAAAATTAAGGTATATAGATTTACTCTATAGTGTAACATGAATGAGATGCTAAACTAAATCTAACCCTTCTTATTGATTCCTAGTCTTATTATGTATTTTATATCTCTTCATAATGTTCATAATTCATTCCACTCTATTTGTTAGTCATTTGAGTTTATTACTATTTTTTATTTTTTTATAATTTATTTTATTTCTAAATCAATTAGGTTGGTCATGAGTCAAGAATGATGTTGTTCATGCCAATGATCCAAGTTGTGATAAAAAAACTGTGACAAGATTCAAGTAGATTTTATAAACTATGTACGGATGTTGGATGTCACATGGACCTCTAAAATTTTTTGGATTTAATTATTTTAATGTCCTCTATCATTTATACTAGGACAACATGTAAAGGGGGCCATGGAATAAGACCCTGGTATTTGATTATGTCTAGGCATACTTGAAATTTAAATTATTAAGAATTAGGTTGATGTCATTTGATGACATTAAGGTTACTATGAACATGATTCAATACTATAATAATTATGTTACCTGTTTGTATTATTTTTAACCTAATCATAGATTAGGGTTTCATTTGAAATGCTCTTGATTGTATTCAATGGTTATGAGTAATTAATGGCTTTGATTACGTGATAATGATTAATATTTTCATCAAGATAAATGAGGGATTGTACTCATAAATTTTCATGAAAAATAAATAGACTTGGTGGTTATGATTATTATGTTGTATTCATTTTGAGTTGCACTTGGTAGAAAGGGGAGCTTTCTCCCAGTTGAACCTTTTCATGGGTATGGCTAGAAAGTGCTTATAAAATTTGTTTGGGTCAAAATAAAACATATTGAATTTGGGAAAGAAGAAAGGAAATGAAGAGGTGGTACAAAAATAGTTGGTAGCTACATTCTATAATAAACAATTAAGTTTTTTTGGCCCTTTTATTTGGCAAGAATAAATTAGGCTTTTTTCTTTGAATTTAAAAATCATATTTTTGGTTTGGAAGAATCTTGTTTAATCTTCTTGAATAGACCTAAAACTATCTTTAATGGAAAATGATATCCAGTTTATGGAGGCTATTGGGTTTGACCTTTCCTTTAGATGGCATAAAAGGTGAACTATGTGAAAAGAAAGGCTTTATTTTTATCTATGTTTAACCGTAGGTCTTTGTTCTAGTTTTCAAACCATTAAATTTATTTACATTAGAATTTTTATAGTTTTGTGTCATGTATTTTTCTTGCATTATACCTTGTAAATATATTACATACCTTGGTATGGAACTTTATATAATCCTTATTAGATATCATTCACATGCTATCATATGGAATAACCTATGTGTTTTAAGTTCCTTGTTGGGTGTGTGATCCCCTCTTCAACCTATGGTTGGGGTGGATAGGAACCCACTTATGGTTGGGCTCATTGCACCATGAAGGAAGATGAATGTAATATTGTCCATTATATTTCTACTCAGTTGGATGAATGTGGCTTCTTCATTAAATTCTTCTAGTTAGTAATAAGGTCAAAAATGACATCAAAAATGCTTATCAAGTGGTTGTATGTACTTTATATACCACCACATTGTAAACCTACAAATGAAAAATAAACTATTGAATGTTATTATTTAATTGTATAGTCATAAAAATAAATTATGGTTTTTTCCTAAACCCTAGTTAAATCACTCATTTATAATACATAGTTCTTGATATTTATTTGAAAACTATATCATGATATTCTTTTCCCTTTTTGAAGGATTCAAATGTAATAAATTATTGATAAGCATTTTAGTTGAGAATTACTTAATATTTATTTTTTTGAATAGTTATTTTTTAAAAAAATAATGGATTTATTTTAGTGTAACCAATATAGATCCATTTAAATCATGTCATGTATACGAGGTTATTATTTGGAATTCATTATGGATTCATTTATGCTTTTGGTAAAAACCTTTTTTATGTGCATTATTTGAATTCATTTGAATAAGAGTACACAATTGAGAACATTTATTTATGAAGATTCTTGGTTATAAGATATGTAGGAATTTTCATAGGATAATCCCTCTTCTTTAGACTAATTTAATTCATTTAGGTATAAATGAAGTTCTTTCAAATCAACTCATATATGTTTTCTATAAATCACTTATGCATTATTCATGGTTATAGATGTAAGTAGAAACTAAGTGTATCAATTGAATTCATTACTCGGATTGAAATTTAAATTATTTCATTTACATTTTTAAAAGGATATTGATTATAATTTACAATTTGGAGTACTCAAACATATAATGGGTAAATCATATGTGAGATTGGTTTGAACAATTGAATTTAGAAATTGTACTTGAGGAACTATTGGTATTTGCTTGTTTAAAACATAAACTTGATTGATTAATAAAGAAAAAAGGTTGATTGGATCATTTATTGTAATTTGGGTATTCTTTGATAAATAAAATCTAAGTTTATATCATTTCATTTAGTTGATTATAACTATATAAAGAATTCTATAAATCTTTGGATAACATGATCTTGTATAGACTAGATATAACATAATAGAATGGTCAATTGAAGATGTATAAATTTTGTCTTAGTTTGTTTTATAATCTTGGAATGATAATGAATTTGATATTATAAATCCATGTTATCAATTTTAAATCTAATCAATTTTGTCAATGGGAACATTTGAAAATTTTATATAGTCAAGGTTGTATTGATGTTACATAATAAGAACATTATTCCACACCAATAAAAATAAGCTATCATATTCATTAGGATTTTTAGCCCTTAATCAGTTTAATATGCAATAATGATTCGTTTTCCTATATGTTATCTTATTATGATCATCTTCCATTTTATTGACATTTGGATTAAAATATGAGTTATTATTTTGAATAATAGAATTCAGGATGAGTAATAGAATATTACTCATTACGAACACTATTGGCAACTTATCTCTTGCTTGAAAAAAATTGAAATTTCAAGTTTTATTTTACATTGATGACATTATGATATTATGAATATAGAAATTTAACATATCTTAATTGAAAAACAATTATTTGGTTTGACTATAGAATTAAACTTCTACATTTATTAAATTTTATGTATTGATATTCGTAAAGCATGGTAAATTTTAATGGAATAAAACCACGGTATTGTAAAGATTTCTTGAAAAATTATTTGGTGGCTTACACAAGTGCATTTATTTTTCATTTGAGACTGTATATGTTGATTATTCAACTATGATTTCATTAATACATAAGCTATGGGATGTATATAAAATGAATTGTTTGAATAAATATTAGTAGTTAACATGAATTATTGATAACTTATAAAGCATCAACTGATAAAAGTGGTTTCTTAAAACATGCATATTCTATTTTGATGTCAAGTTGCTCAAATTGGTGTCACTAATATTTATTGTGTTAAAATGACATAAAATAATAAAAGTATAACTTAACAATCTTAATTTTTAAATGTTTCTTACTCTTTTAATCTTTGAATTATTTTCACACACTAGTGATGTATCTAATTTTGGACAATCATGTTAAAAGTGAATAGAAGTTAAAAAAATAAGAAAAAACTTTTGTAACTCTAATGATTCTTCTAACCTTAAAAAAATTTAGAATTATTAGTTTAAGTTATATATGAAAGGGCTAAGTATGTTACAATTCTCTTATCATCGACTTTTGAATCATCAATTATCGACACTATGTTAATTATTAATGTAAATTTTATGTTTATACACCTAAAAGGTTATGAAAATGAATAGTAGAGCTACATAAATGCACTAATGAGTAAACCACTATTGGCTAAATGGTGTTAATTAAATAGGTGGCATGGTAGACTTGAACCATTACTCAATAATAAAATAAGTTTAATAATAATAGCTTTATTAAACTCAGTGAATGAAGGTGGAATATGCTTCGACTATGACCAAGGTTGCCCATTCGATGGTCTCATGTAATTTTTAGTATTTTGTTTGAAATAATAATATGGATTTTAAAATTATAATTTCTTTGTATCTTATTTTTCAAAACAATTGAGTGATGCATTTGGTTCATGAAGGTCTTGAAATCAACTATGGCTAAAGGTTTTAATGTATAATGTTTGGGTTGATAACTAACCTTTTGATTTAGGGTAATGTATCATGTTAAATGTACGTCATTAAAATTGATCTAAGGTTTTTGAAATTTATAATTAAGTTATTTATCTATTGAGGTAATTTTAAATAATGGTTCATTTTGAAAACTCATTGTAATGTGCATAATTGACTTAGTTTTAAACTTCCATAATCTTGGTAGTTGACTAGCTTATTATTGGAATGTATGAGAAAAATCCTTAAGTCAAGATTTTTTTATTAGCTTGAATTATGGTGGTTATGATATTAGGGTTTTTGGGACTAATAAGACTTCTTAAATAGCTATAGGATTATGTGAGATTCTATAGGTCAATTAGAAAAAGTGGGATCTACATGCCTACATAGAAACCATTCATCCACTTATGCATTTCATGTTTGTCACTTGGGCAATATACTTGTGAAAAATGTGCATTGTACATTCTTTAAAAATTGCCTATTTTTATGTGTGTTTCATCATGTTAGTTTTGGGCATGAAAATGAGTCGACATGGGGTGATGAAATGGAGTTTAACATGGGTGAGGATATTTATTTATTTATTTATATTAATTATGTCTATAAAATTAGTTAGAAATTAATTTACTATTTAATAATGATTAATTAATTATGGAGTGATATAGTAGGATTAAATGGGGCTAATTTATTAATTAACATAATAGTGTTAGTGAGAGTTAGTTAGATTGAATTGAAAATAAAATTAGTGTGGCATAATTTAGGTGTCGACATTTTCCCCTCTTTAAAAGGGCATTACAATTAAAATAATAAACTTGTTTTCAAAGAATGTAAAAAAAATGGGTGCACAAGGATGCCCCTAAAGGCATGGTTGGTATGGATATGTCTGCTCAAGAGGGTGATTGGGGGAAAATATTGTTTAACACTTAATTAGGTAAGGACACTATTGGGATAGATAGGGTTATATTCAAATTTCAACATTTAGTTCTAACTTTTAGCTATAAATTATTCAATTTTCAATCTTTTGACTTCAATTGTTGGCTCCAAGATTTTCAAAATTAAAATTTATGGCTCCAATTTATTCAAATTTTAACCTTTTGGCTCCAAGAGGTAAGTTCACACTTCCATTTTCATCTTCATTACTCAACAAACTAGTTTTTTACATTAAGGTTTTAGTAGTCCAATTTATTTCCTTGGATACTATAATTTTCAATGGTACCTTGAACATAAATCATGTCATGAATTCCATCCTTTTATCCCTGAAGAATGTAGGAGTGAGAGGCATCATATTGGATGTGTTCCTTTTCCTAGATGGAATCTAGAAAAATTTGATATGAATCTAGATATAATGTATACTAATAAGGAAGGAATGAGAAATTATGAATATATCTTATTCGGCTCTAATACCATACCTTTGAAATGTAAGATTCACCCAATAATAGACATCTAAGATAGATGACAAGAAGATCAAACATACTAATATGTTGAAACTATAAATCAAGAAATGAGTAGAATCCACAATAGATGTATTCATATAATGGAGATGGATTTCATAAAAAAGGCTTGAAGCTTACATCTCTCTAAGCTCACAAATCTCAAATTAATCATATCTTATATCTTACACAAATCATATCTAATTATCTCACCATAATCTAAAAGACTCTAAATATTCCATATTAATAAAATTTACAAAGGGATGTACATATAGGTAGAAGTTAGGAGAATCCCAACCATACCATGTGAAGAGTAAGATTATAAGATGTGTTATTCCATGCGTTAGTCAAGAAAAACATCTATAAAGAAGAATATAGACACTAAAGCATCAATCATACTCCCTCATGGGATGTTAATAATGAATTCTAAGAGATATTTAAATAAGGAATACTACCAAATCTTCCAAATAATGTCCTTCCTTCCAAGAGCAACCAAGAAGCATGTTTTTTTTGGATTTGGTACTCTGAGTATATTTAAATGATGAGTATAATGCTCTTCCATCATTTCCTAGTGTAGTAATAGCTTAGGGTCATAAGTTTGATCAATTTAAGTAAATAGGTGAGGCTTTGTGGTGATAATTTTGTATAATAACATTACACAATTTAATCTATTTTAATCAATGGTGAGGCCTTATATTTATAGATTTATGAAAAGGTTTAGGATAAAAAATGACCATTCATATTGAAATCAAGATGTGTGGCCATGAATTGAAATATAACTAAAATAATAAACTTATTTTCAAATAATGTAGTAAAAAAATGGTTGCATAGGGATGCCCCTAATGGCATGGTTGATATGGATATGCCCCTTTAAAAGGGCTATTGGGAGGAAATACTCTTTAAAAATAACTTTAATAAGGATCCTATTGGGATAGATAGGGTTAATAATATAGAAATGAATAAGCACAAGGTTGATAAATAGATCTATAGTTAACTAATTGTTTACAAAACATAGATAAAACATATACTAAACTTATTATACTGAGATATACTAAAAATACAAATTAAAACTATGATATATATGGAAATGATAAAATAATAAGATAATTAGCTACTTTTAATGTTTTAGATTAAGGTAAAAATAGGTTTTGAAGGGACCCCGAAACCCTGAAACAAAGGGAGAAGGATGAAATAGTAACGTCCACAGGCGAAACCTAAAACCTACTTCAAAGAAGTATCAAAATTAGGTTTTACATGGACCTAAAACCACCAAAAAATAAAATCAAAAGACAAACCCCAGGTTTTACAGAGACCTGGAAACTCCATAGTAAAGAGGATACAAAAAACCAGGTAACGAGACCAGCTATTACATCCACCTAAAAGAACTGGGATCTATTCTTCTAGTTCCAAAATCATCTTCACTGCTTCCTTACATTTCACAATAGTGTCTTGAATGGCAGTAGCCACCGACTTGGCTCCCTCTTGCATTACTTTCTTTCTTGAGCTCTGTCTAGTTCTCTTACTAGGCCCCTCCAAGGATTTGATTTCCTCATTTGCTCATTTTCCAATGTTTACAGCAGCAACACATATGCTAGATGTAACCTCCTCCATCTTCATTCTACTTTCCTTAATGAGTTCCCTTAGTTTGTTCTTATAGTCTTTGAGTTTGATAGGAATATCCCTCATCTACTTTTCCATGTTATTGATTTTATTTCAAGCTGCCTCCTGGTTACCTTCCATTATTTCCATTTTCTTCTTGAGTTCCATTATCTCCTTATACATCCATGAATCAAATTGAAGGATAGCATCTGCTTTGCAATTGGCCAAGCTCATAGGTGGGTGCCTCTCATCATTCTACCTTATATCACTCCAATCTTCTATATTCTTTTTTGGACTATTTCTAAATTCTTCCATGTGATCCTCCCTTTCCATTCATTTATGTTCCTTAGTTTCATCAGGGCTTTCATTTTCGTTACTAACATCCTTAAATTGAGCTCCCTTTTCTGTTACTTGGTTGGTGACCCGAACTAGATTTTCCTTCTCATTTATCGAAACAAGGTCCTCAAAACGATCATCCAAATCTTTATCAGTTTCCTCAAACACTTGTTATTTTTCCTCAGGATCATGGTTACTATTTTCAGCGTTTTCCTCTATAGTGACTCCTTCTTTCTCATTCTTGTCTTGAACTTCATCTTCCTCGCTGGAACTTGATTGCTTACTTTCTATTCCTCCCTCTTCCTCCATGCTCTCCTCAAAATTTTTAGTGCTTTCCCACTCTCTTTCCTCATCAGCAGTCTAATTTTTAAAACTAGGGAATTTGAATTTATCTTTTTCTTTCCCTTTTACTATTTCATTCTTGTTACTTTGTAAGTCCTTATTTTTTTTCGAATAAGGATTCATAACAATGGCCTTGTTTTTGTAGTAACCTTCTATTATTAGAATTAATCGCTCATGCAATATAGGATGAGACTCCTTTTTCCTATGAGTGAATAGACTTTGGAGCAAAGAGAAACACAAATAGAAAGGAAAGGAGATTCTTAATTTGTGTCTGAAGTGATTAAGAAATACAAAATGAAATTTGTGGACTCTTTTTCTTCTTCCATCAAGTATGAAATACTCACAGATATAGCATAAGACATCTCTCTAGATACCCTTAATCTGCTCCAAGTCAAAAAATCCCCACTCTTTTCCAACGGCTGCTCCTCAACATCCATCTTTGGGAATTTGAAAAAAGCCTCATTTGAAATGCTGGTCTGCTTAGAGAATTTTATTCCCTCCATTGGAAGCCCTGTAACCTCCACTATGAATTCCTTAGTAAGATTCACCATGATGTCGTGGAGGGTGACCCTATCATCAATCCATTTTTTGAAAAAAGCCATTGTAATATGGGGTTTTGAACCATGAAGCCATTCCATGTAGCTCACAACCTTCCCTCTATGAAGGATCTTCCAAACATCTTGTTTTGATTCCCACTCTTTGCAGTTTTTGGGTTCCTGCTTCCTTGGTTCTCCTTCCCTTTTACGAGCCATACAAATATCATTTAATGCCCAAACATTGTAAACTAAACAATGAACCCATCTATTACCAATTTGGAACAAAACTTGCCTTTTTTTAGGCACGTTTAGAATCTGCTTCACGTACTCTAGAACATTTCTGTTTAATGAGTGTAAACCTTTCTCCATGAGGCCACTCCACCAAATCATTAGTTTTCTATTCCAAGCTGATCTTTCCCTCCTTTGCATGAATTGTGTCATGATTAATGAGCGCTCTAAGATCCACATTCTTGTTTAATGTATCCTGCCAACTCACCTTGTGTCCTGTTCGAACTGTGTGATTTGCTATCTAGTCAGCAACCCCATTGGCTTCACAGTAAGTATGGGTGATAGTAACTTTCTCAAATTTTTTGATTAAAGTTTTCATTTCCATCACCATAGCCTCTATAGACCATGAAACAAAAATTTTATTATTTAAAATATTTATGATATTCAAGGAGTCCCCTTCTAGCCATAATTTAGAATATCCTGATTCAACAGCTAGTTTGATGGTTTGAAGGGCAGCAGAAGCTTCAACAATATGACAATTTGACTTACCAATGGGGATAACAGTAGAATCAATTACATTTCCCACATGGTTTCTCACAACTCTTCCACATCTTGCATTTCCCAAGTTCCCTTTAGCAGCTCCATCAAAGTTTCCTTTGATCCACCCATGAGGGTGGACATTCCAAGTAACACCTAGTCTAGGATTTTTAGTTTTGACATTAGACTTTTCTGATCTTAAGGGATTATCAATTTGAAAGGTTGGATTAGGGTCCCTTTGCGATGATAAATTCTCCTTAATATCTCTAATAATGTTCTACCCCACCACCCATCCTGGAAGTTCTTTTCTTCTAAAAATTAGGTTATTTCTTTCCTTCCATATTCCCCACCAAATATGGGGAAGAGTTAGTTTCAATAAAAAAAGAACATCAAGATTCTTAGAGGGACAGTACCAACTTTTAAAAGATAATTCCACATTTTTGTGGTGAACCCATGTAATACCCCAAAGATTGAGGGTCTCTTTCCAAACTTGCTGCGTAAAAGAACAGTTCACAAACAAGTGATCTCTATCTTCAAAACCCTTTTTACATAGAATACACCTATTCACTACACATATTCCTCTTTTTTGTAAGTTGTCAAGAGTCAAGATTTTATTTTGGAGAAGGGTCCAATAGAAGATTTTGATTTTAGGGATGAGACCCTTGATCCAGGCATGCATCCACAAAGGTTGGTTACCATTTCCCTTTGAAGTAAAAAAGGTAGAAACTTTAAAATGTCTGCTAAGATCATCATGCCAAACAATCTTATCTTCAAGATTAGGATAGAGAGAGATAGCATTAAGGGGTAATTGTATATTATTGAAATCTTGATCAAGATCATTTAAGTTCACCCAGGAATTGTTCTGCCAGTATTGGTTAACCATTATTCCATATCTTTGCTTACATCGGTCAATTACTTCTTTATCTTCGAATTCTTCTATCAAAGGGTTTCCTTTTAACCAAGCATCCTCCCAGAATTTCACCTTTTTTCCATTACCAACTTTCCATGAACATACTTCTTCTAAAATTTGTTTAGCTCCCTGAACTGCCCCCCATATGGAAGATGGACGAGAAATGTCAGGGTAAGAAAAGAAATTAGAGAGGGATTTTGCATTAAATAAATACTTATGCTTCCATATATTGCTCCATTCTTTGTTTTCATGATAAACCCTCCATCCCTATTTTGCTAAGAGAGCTGTGTTCATACTTTTAATTTTCCTTATTCCCAGTCATCCTTCCTTGAAAGGTTTGAAAATGTTATCCCAGTCAATTAATGGCATTCTCCTTTTTTTCTCGGTACCTGTCCATAGAAAGTTTCTCTAGATTTTTTCAATAGCTTCTGCAAATTTGGTGGGAATTCTGAAAAGACTTAAAGCATAAGTAGGTATGCTTTGAAGACTTACTTTGAGGAGGGTTAACTTTCTTGCCTAACTTAGAAAATTTCCTTTCCATCCCGCAAGTTTCTTACTGAATTTATTAATGAGATCTTCCCAAAAGGCTTCAGGGAATTTCATCCCAAGAGGGAGACCCATGTAAGAAGAGGGGAAAAAACCTATAGAGCATTCAAGGATTTTATCTATTTTGTTTTATCTCTAAATTAGGGTGTTAGTGAAGAACACTGCACTTTTATTTTAGTTAATCAACTATCTAGAGGTAGATGAATATAAATTTATAGCTTGCTTCAAAGTTCTTGCTTCCTTGACTTCAGATTTCCCCATGAAGATAGTATCATCAACAAATCATCTGTGGGAGCATATTAGAGGATTAGAAGAGGGTTTTAGACCCTTAAATAAACCTTTACAGACTAAGTCCCCTATATATCTTCCAATACAGTCAGCCATAATTACAAATAGAATGGGGGATATAGGGTCCCCTTGTCTCAATCCCCATGACGGATTAAAGAAATGGGACGAACTCCGATTTACTAGTACTACAATTGAAGAAGTAGATATCAACTAATAAATAATATCAACCACATTTTTTTCAAAGCCAAAAGCTATAAGACTCTTTGAAAGGAATAACCAATCCACCCTATCATATGCTTTTGCAATATCAACTTTCATTATGAAACCCTCATTGTTAGAACTGAACAACGAATGAATATTCTCATTAGTAGTAATTATAGAATTGAGGATTTGTCTACCTAAGATAAATCCATTTTTCTGGTCAGCAATAATCAAAGGAATCACTTGAATAAGTCTAGATGTATGTACTTTGGATATGATCTTATAGAATGAGTTACACAGGCTAATCGGTCTACAGGTGAGTTAGCTCCAATCTTTTTTGGAATTAGACACAAAAAAGTGGAATTAACTTCCTTAAGCATCTATTTGGCTCCAAAGAATTCCTTCACTACATTACTTACGTCTATGCCAACAAATTTCCAAAGTTTTTGAAAAAAGAACATGGGAAATCCATCTAGTCCAGGTGCTTTATCTCCTCCTAGAGAATAGACTACTTTGAAGATTTCCTCATCCTTTGGTATTAAACATAACATTTTTTTATGTTCCTTCAAGACCAGAGGAGGAACCACACCTAGGATATCAGCCTAACTTTCCAGATTGATATTTAAATCAGCCTTCATCAGGGAAGAGAAAAAGGATAGCATTTCCTCTTTGATTTCCTTTTCCTCTATAATCTTTTGATCTCCTTTTATTAGGTATTGAATACGAATTTTAGATCTATGCTTCAGAGTGGAAAGATGGAAAAAAATTGTATTTTTATCTCCTTCTTTCAACCATAACAACCTATATCTTTGTCTCCAATAGATTTCTTCTTTAGTTATTATATCTTGATATTAGACCAACTGTTCATTTTCTTCAGTAAGGAGGTCTGAAGTGTATCCATCTTGCTAAAATTTTCCTAAATTCTACTAATCTCCTCCTTAATAGCATTATTTTTCTCAAAGATATTTCCAAAACAATACTTATTCCACTTCTTAACTTCCCTTTTAACGTTTTTGAGCTTGGAAACAACTCTAAATAGGGCCATTACCTCAATAGGTATATTCCACCACTCTTCCATTTTACTATCAAATTGTGGGTGCTGCAACCACATCTTTTTAAATCTAAAAGGATGATTCTTTTTCAAGTTTATTTTGGCCGCTATGAAAAAAAGAGGATAATGATCCGATCTTATTCTATGGCATGCTTCCAACTTACATATGTATTCTTTTGTCCAGTCTGGAGAGATAAGGGCCCTATCAAGCTTGGCATGTATACAATCATTGCCAATTCTCTTATTGCTCCATGTAAACTGAACTCCCTGAAGTTCCATATCCATTAGTCCTTCTTTGTTTATAAACTCCATTAGATCAAGTCTCCCTTCCAATTGAATAGCATTGCCTCCATTTTTCTCATGATCATAGAGTGGTACATTAAAGTCTTCCATTACAATCCATCATCCACAATAGTCTTTGCTTTTGAAGTTTGAGATAGTCTCCCAGACCTTTTTCCTTTGGATCTTGACATTAGGAGCGTACATGTTTACAATATACCAACTTTCCTTCTGATCAACACTAGTTATTTTAACAATCATAAGATTTTTTATATCCATCAAGATAGATCCAGAGTAATGATTCTTCTTCCATAACATCATAGTTCCCCTTGAAGCACCTTCAAAACTATTGGCCTTGATGGAATAATTTTTAAAGTCTTTGATCTATTCTACTTTCTCTTTACTCATCTTGGTTTCTTGGAGCAAAAGGAAATTAGGGTTTTGATCTCTGACAAAATTCCTAACTATATCCACTTTGTTAATACTATTTAACCCCCTAATATTCCAACTTAATATTTTCATTACTATTTTTTTGGGTAAAGTCCAGCATAGTTGCCTGCCTACCATCAACAATATTCTGTTTGCTTTCCATCTCTCTATTCTTCCTTGTAGATCTTTTTCTAGGTTTATCTAGAGAACCAACATCCAGTTTTATCTTGAATTTTTGATCAGTTCCTTTTCCTTCTTTTTTTCGAGAAGGAGCGTGAGGTTTCACCTTAGAACTTCTCATCTCAACACTCTTTATTTTGTTCTTTTTCTCATCTTTTTTCTTTTGGTCTTTTGATTTTTTTCCTTCCTCTTTCACTTCTTCTGCAAAGGGGGACCCTTCCACTAGAATGTTATTATCATCCTTAGATGACACTTGATTCTCCCCCAACTGGGAAGTAAGTAGCTCTCCTTCCTCTAAATTTTTTCGACCTTCAGGCATCAATTCACCTTCCTCTAACCTAGCGTTGTCCTCTACAGCATTAATATATATCTAGATATAGAATAAGATAGAATCAAACTAGAAGAATATTATATAATAGTCCTCAAAATATGGATTAAGCTCCTCTATAACCATGGGCACCTATGTCAGGTTGGGATAGTTTCATCAACACTAGTGTTTGGGTTAGATGTAGGTGTCTTATATATAATATCTACTATAATAGGATGTGTCCACCTAAATGATTTTGGGTTTGTTGTCACCTTCAATCTAGTGCATTTAGATCAAGGTCATGGATTATCACTCTTTACCAAATGGAAAAACCTTAGTTATTCATATTTATATTTGTTTTGTTAAAAATGGGTTAGTGGTCACACATTTTTGAGCTACTCCAAAAACTCCTTTATCAATGAGTGATTCCTACTTATCCATTATTCCAAATAGGACCTTATATTTATGTAATTATCCCTTATGTATTGGCTTATGTGTGAATCATGCAATATGTGAGAAGCAAGTACAATAGTGGCATATCTTGTAACTTGTAAAATATAGCTCTTGGGATACTAATTCAATACTTTAGACCTATATATTTGTTATCTATATGAATAATATCAAAATAGGAGAAAATAAGATGTTTTACTTAATTAAATGCTTGATATAATGATTTTGATAATTTTCCTTGGTCTATGCTATGTGAATAATGAATGAGGGTTGATATTATATTTATACCAATCCATTTTTTTAATATATAAAATTAAATAACTTAATATAACCATTATGATACATATCATTTGAAAATTAGATAACTTTAGATCACTAAACATTACATTAGAGTAAGACATCTTATCAAAGTAGCTGTCTATATAGGACCCAAGTTTCTAAGGAGTATAAAAATATGTATAGGATGATAAATTATAGAGGTATAAAATAAATATTTATCAATAATTATGAGAAAGATATAAGGTATA
Source organism: Torreya grandis (assembly GCA_037957365.1). Classification (NCBI taxonomy): domain Eukaryota; kingdom Viridiplantae; phylum Streptophyta; class Pinopsida; order Cupressales; family Taxaceae; genus Torreya; species Torreya grandis. The sequence goes on from JARHVA010005295.1 coordinate 1,097,432, forward strand.
GGTTATCAACATAAGACTGGTCAGACTAAGCAATAGGCCAAGGGCCATGAGAGAGTATATGGTATACTTGTAGAAGTGGGAAAGGTCTAGAACTTATAGGAATATCCAAGGTTTTATTCTTCCAAGTGTAAAATATTGAGGTGCTTATAATTCAAAAATACTATCTACACTCCCCATTAATTTAATCTATTAATTAAATTTCTAGTTTACAAGAAAGGAATACAGACCTGGGTGTGTATGACACACCTTTCCTTTACTTGAGTCCAAATTGTGTGCATTGTTGGTGACTAAACTACAACTAAGAACATGTTATATTATATAATTAGTCTGTATAATCTTAAATTTAAAGTATTAAAATTATTGGAACTAAAAAAGAGCAAGGTTTAGGAGTACACCTATGTATCGATGCAAACATCTTGCCTTTTTGTAATTTCATATGAAATATGTATCATTATGAATCATTGAAACTAAGATTAGGACAAATATATAAAGTTCATATGTAGAGATAGATATGAGGGCACATGTCCCCAACCTTAGAGAAAAGATGAATTGCCACTTGGTAGTTGAGACTAGCTAAACTATGCAACCCAATCATACTTAAAACTTGGTGAGTGTGAGTAAATCATATCAAATCACACTATCAAAATAATGAGTTTGAATGATACAATAAAGTATAACCTACAAACTTGGAAACATTTATTTATATAAACACCTCAATCATACCAAAAAATAGACTAACTACTATAGTAAATTGCAAACGTGCACTAGACTAACGTGCACCTCATAGACTTAGCATCAAGCTTCTTTCTATTTTCTTTATCTATGTGCACAAAGGCTTCACAACCAAAAACTTTGAGATATGAGAGATCTACCTTTTTACCTATCCATGCCTCTTCTGGAATTCCACCATCCAGAGCTATAGAGGGTCCTCTGTTATTCAGGTACACTGTAATGTCAACAACTTGTGCCCAAAACTATAATGGCAAACCAGCATGCAATCTCATACACCTTGCATGCTCCATTATTGTCCTGTTCATCCTTTCAACAATTCCATTCTGCTGAAGTGTCCTTGGAACCATCCTCTACCTACGGATTCCATGCATATAACAATAATCTCTAAACTTATAACTACAAAACTCACCGCCATTGTCAGATCTCAGGCACTTCAGTCTTTTACCTATTTCATTCTCAACCATAGCTTTTTAGATCTTAAAAGTCTCAAATACATCAGATTTTATTCTAATACAATAGATCCATACCTTCCTTGTAACATCATCTATGAAAGATACATAGTATTGTGATCCTCTAATGGAATCAACCTAAGCCAGTCCCCACACGTCTGTGTGAATAAACTGCAACTTATGCCCCTTCTTAGTAGACCTTGTCTTGAGAAAACTAACCCTTTTCTATTTTCCAAATAAACAATGCTCACAAAACTCTAGATCTATGCCTTTTAAATCTAAAAGCATACCTTTGGACTTAAGAATTGACATCCCCTTCTCACTCATGTGGCCAAGCCTTGAGTGCCACAATTTAGCATCCACATCTAAAGTAGATAATATAAAAGGAGATTTGTTAGTAACACAATTACACAAATAGAGAGTACCTTCTCTCTTACCTCTGGCCATAACAAGTGCACCCTTGGTCACCTTCCAAGATTCTGCTGTGAGAGTTACTGTACAACCCTCATCCCCTAACTTTCCTACAGAAATCAAATTTCTCTTTAAGCTAGGAACATGCATCACATCTCTCAACACCCATGTGTTGATATTCTGCATCTTTAGCTGCACTTTACCTTTGCCAATTATTTTACAGGGCTCATCATCCCCTAGATACACTATTCCAAAATCTCCATGGATATAGTCACTAAAATATTCCTTGTTAGGGGTAGCATGAAAAGATGCACCAGAATCTAACACCCAAGATTCTATATTATTATGTAGAGAGAAAATTAAAGCATCTTGTGCAATACCTGCAACCTTGGCTTCTTCCTTTCCTTCATGCTGATTGTCCTCCTTAGGCTTTGACCAACAATCTTTGCTTATGTGCCCAATCTTTCCACAATTCTAGCATTGTGGCTTCCTGCCATTCATGAATTTGGATCTTCCTCTCACCTTAGACTTAGATCTTGATCTCCTCTTGCTCTTATCTTTTTGCCTCCCCCTGCTCTCAAAACTTAAAGAATTCCCAGATGTCTCTTCTGTGCTTTTCCTGCGTATTTCCTCATTTAAGATAACACTAACAACATCCTCTACTTTCAAAATATTTGATGCAGATGCAGTATTACTAACTGCCATTACTAAGTCATGCCAGCTTTCAGGCAAAGAACATAATATTAAAAGAGCTTTTATTTCATCATCAAACACTATATTGACTGAACTTAATTGATTCACAATTCCATTGAAATCATTCAGATGAGTAGAAATAGATCCACCTTCATTCATATGCAAATTAAATAACTGCTTCATAAGATATACCTTATTAGAACCTGAGGGTTTTTCATACAAATTTGCTAACGTAGTCATCAACTCTATCGTAGACTTTGCCTGTGATAAATTGGATATCACAGTGGATGCTAGACTTAGTCTTATAGACCCCAGAGCCTTTCTGTCAAGAACTTCCCATTCTTCATCCTCCATGTCTTTGGGCTTCTTTGCAACCCCACCTAATGGTAAGTAGAGATCTTTTTGATACAGATAATCCTCTATCTGCATTCTCCAATGTTGGTAATTTTTGCCATTGAACTTCTCCATTCTCAGTTTACTTTCATCTGCCATTGCTTCTCCCACTCAAATAGAGATCCCTACAGAAACCCCTGTGAGAACCTATAATCAATACACACTACACAGATCTAAACCACCTGTTAGTGAACCTGAGCTCTGATACCACTTGTTGGTATCAGCGCTTGAACCTGCAACCAAGGCTCTGATACCACTTGTTGGGGATCAACCAACAATAGATTACACTTATGAAAGTAATAAATGTGAAATTAAATTAGATAGACAAGTAACTAGAATGAGATAATAGCAAGAACAAGAGATACAAGAAACCACCCTGAAAACATGTATTAACAAACTCTTTACAAAAGGAATATAATTGAATAAACTTCTTTCTTCCACACCTCTCTTAGATGTATAGATCTCTCACTAGATCTCTATTCCTCAAGAGCTCTCTCTCTCAAGAATAATCAACTCCAACAAACCTAGATTGATTCAATTCTATACTATTCTTCAACATACCAAATACAATGAACTACTATAATAATTCACACAAAGCTAAGAAGATCTAATTCTACATATAGAATTAGGAAACTTGAGCATGCACTTACAACAAATAGTTAAGCCTCTTGGACAAGGGCTCTAAAAATAATATTACTAATAATAGAGATGCGAGCTTAAGACTACAACTTAAACTCATCATGCAAACACTCGCTTCTATCCTTGGAAATAACATTCTGGACGCACAAGTAACCGACGCCGATTCCTGCTGCTTGCCTGTGACCATCGTTGGCTGACCCACTGCTGACGTCAGCACCTCTGCAACTGCACCTGACCGACGTCGGTCGCTCCTGATCAATGTCAGTCACTCCTGACCGATGCCGATGTCTGTGTAGACCCAAAACTGTCAAAGTGTGCTCCTTAGTGCAGCTTTTAGCTCCACACCCTAACACATTATTCAAAACATAAAATAATGATATGAATAATCAAGACTTAAGTAAAAAAACAATATATTAAATTAAGACAACTGAGTAAAAAACCAACATACTAATAAGAAAACAAATAAACAACACATAAGTGTAAGTAAATAAATATTCAATTTAAAAAGAAGTGTTTCTTAGTGAGGTGTTACTCTTTGAGACCAAGGTTTTAACAAAAAAATTGACTAGGAAAGGAGTAATAGAAGAATAAGGAAAGGGTGGCTGAACTAACTCAAAATTACCCATGCAAGTGGATGTTACCTACATAGTCCTATGGACTTAAATCCAAATGTAGTTCTCCCATGGATTTGGGAAAGAATAAAAGTGATGGCAAGTTAAGAATATAGATTATATAGGAAAAATATGAAAGGACTCATAAAATGGTGCGAGAAAATAAGGAATAAGCTTAACAAAACTATAATATATATGCTTTAAAAATGTCAGTAGCATGGGGCAAAGGATGGCTAAATTAACCTCAAAAAAATGATTGATAGATACATACTCTAATTATACCTCAATCCATTGTATTTTAACAAAAATAGGGCATAAAAAATGATAATTAGGATCAAGGCAAGAAATGAATGGTTTTGATTAGATGGTTAAAATCATAAAATAGTGAAAGCATGAAATATGAACTCATAAAATGGATATAATTTAGGATTTAACTTGTAGAATGGTGAGATTTTAGGAAGATGGTCCCACATTTTTGAAATGTCACACCAAGGAGATGAAAATCACCTAAGGTAATTTAGTATGTCCACCTAACTACAAGCGAATGAAAATCCAAATTGAGTAATAGGATGACAACTAGTCAATGACATCATATTAAATATGGGCACAGATGGTAACATTTTGTGAGATATTGAGTCATGAAACTTTTTAGGGTTTTTTACATAATGGAATATTTGGCGTTTCAAGGATTTTTTGATATTTTAACTTTTTTAGGCTTTTTAGAATATTTAAACTATTTAGGGATTTTTGGAATCTAATATAAACAAGAGTATTTTAACTAGAGAATATACAATAAATGGGAAAAATAGCTCCAAAAACACCTACCAAATAAATGAATGGTGACCATGGGTGTGACAATTTAACAGTGAATAGGAAATGTCAAAGGGTTGTCTATACATGAGCAATTCAAGAAAGTACCACTCAATAACAAATTATAATAGGATATAAATTCTTCTCTTGAAACAACTAATAGGGATGTGATGGGGGTGCATGAAAGAATGGAAAAAATAATGGATAGGAACTCAAGAGAATGATAAAATTCATACAAGATGACATATATACTACAAGATATTTTAACACAAACCATTCTATAATTTTGCTCTAATCCTGCACATTGTTACTTTGATTCATATATGATATAAATATAATCATAGTCTTATTAGGGTGGTAATAGGAAAGGGAGACAAGGAACATTGAATATATGCCCCTAAGTAATGGTTAAAAGGATAGGGAAGACATAATGGAATAGAGATTCCCCCAAGAAGGAACATTTATAAATAAAAGCATGGTAATTCAAACATAAAAATGCTTAAGATGCATAATGGTCTTTGGATAATATATTTCATAACCCTCTATAGTAACTCAACTATATGTAATAGACCCATAACTAGTTGTAACAATGAAGGGGCCCAAATAATTAGGTTCAAACTAAACTTTCTTTTCCTTCTCAACATTAGTATACTTCTGATTTTTTTAAGACCAGATCACCAAGATCAAACTCTTGATAGATAATATGCTTACTATAAACCTGGCATAACTGCTTATTATAGGATTTGAGGTGATTAAGGGTGTCTAGTCATTTCTGATCTAGGAGATCTAGTTATACTAATCTAGCAACTCAATAGTCTTATTCATCAAGAATGTCCTACAACTAAATGCATAAGGATGGAAAATTGATCTCAATCAGAAGAATTGATTTATAAGCATTGACTAGGGAATAGGGAGTTGTACCATTAGGGGTGTATACATTGGTATGGTATTCCCACAATGCTGGTAATATTTTTAAATTCCAATCACATCCAAATTAATTGATAGTATTTTTGAGGATTATGATAAGTGTTTTTTTAGATGTTTCCACTTAGACATTACCTAGGGATAATAAGGATTGAAAGACTTGTGCTTGATATGGAACTCAAAATATAGGGTTACAATGCCCTTATTTTTAAAATATGTGACATTATCTAAGATGATGGTGGAAGGAATACCATAAATACAAATGATGTGGTTTAAGATGAGTTTTGATATATTTTTACCAATTACATAATTAAGATGGATTTCCTCTACCCATTTAGTGAAATATTAGGTAGAAATAAGGATATGTTTATGGCCATTTTAATAATTAGGTTTAATCCTTCTTATGCGATCAAGCCCCCATATCCAAAATGACTAAGGAGTTGTAATTGGTTAAAGCATTATTGTTGAAGCATGAATAAAATTACCATGTTTTTGACATGTCAGACATTTATTAACAAAAGAACATGAATTTTATTCCTTAATAGGCCAATAATAACCATTACAAAGAAGTTTTTTAGCTAGGACCATATTCTTAGCATAGTCCTCACAAATCCCTTTATGAAATTCCTTTAGTGTTAATTTAGATTCTCTTGAATTCAAATAATGAAAAAGAGTTATATCATATCCTCTATGATAGAGTGTGTTTCCAAGTATGGTATAATGGGAAGTGGTTTGGATAAAGGATTTTTTTTGGTTATAGTAAATATTAGGTGGATGAATTTGATCATGGAGATAGAAATAAATATCTATATACCAAGGGTAATTATGACCAACATGAACACATATAATCTTAGAATCTAAATAGTTGTATAGTGTAACAAGAATTTTTTCAATTAGAAACTAATACCCTTTGATAGATGGATAAATTTAAATCATGGAACCAATGGTATCCATAACATCAATAGACTTATTATTGACTCTAGAAACTTGTTCAAATTTAATGACTTCAAATTTGAACTTGAGTGCATCTACCATTCATTTTTAAGGCATAATATTTTCATCCCTACTTTGATGCTAATCAATGGCTTGATAGATAATTATTTATCAATCACCATATACTTACAAATGTTGAATATTCTATTGATCTATAAGATGAAACTCAATAATCAAAACCTCATATTTAGTTGTGTTATTAGTACAAGGAAATTTAATATGAAAAGCCTTAGGAATTAGATCATCTTGCGGCATGATGAATAATATTCATGCTCTTGAATCATGCAACATGAAGGACCCATAAAAATATAGATTCCATTCTTTGGCCTCATCTAGAGTTATAATAAACTCATCAAGAAAGTGCATTGTAATGAGTCAAATCATGAAGAGTTGATTAAACCATTTTATCAACTAATACTCAACCTTTGATCACCTTATGATGTGTATATTAAATATAAAACTCATAATTAATAATACCCATTTAGCTATTCGACTAGTTAAAGCTTATTTTTCCAATATTTATTTCAAAGGATCTATTTTTGTAATAAACGTGGTTTCATTATTCAACATATAATGTCTAAGATTATGGGAAGTGAAAACTATTGTAAGACAATATTTTTCTATTTGAGTATATTTTTAATCATAAGAGACTAATGTACAATTGTGATAATAAATAACTAGTTCTTTTCCTTCATCATCATGTTGAGTGAGGAAAGCCCCCAAGGCACTATCCATTTTAGAGATGCACAATAAGAAAGGTTTTCCAAGAATTGGTGGAACAAGTAATGGAATATTTATTTAGTATTGCTTAAGTTGATCAAAATATTATTGGAATTCATCATTCCATTGAAATGTAGTTCCCTTTTTAAAAATATGTGTAAGGGGATGATAAGGATCATCAAGTTTGGAAATGAATCAAATAATATCCTAGATATTACCTTTTAGGTTGTAAAGTTATTTCAAATCAGCAAGAGGTGGCATTCATTATAGCTTGAAATTTTATTGGATAAAATTCAATGCCCCTATGAGATACAATGAATCCTATCAATTTTATAGATATAACGCCAAAACTACACTTATTAGGGTTTAGACACAATTTATATTTATGAATTCTTTCAAATATTCTTTATAGACTTCAAGATGCTCTTCTCGAGTTTTGGATTTACCCAAAATGTCATCAACATAGTATTCAACAATGTCATTCATGAGATCATGAAATATAATAGTCATTACTCATTGATATGTGGATCTAGTGTTTTTAAACCTAAATGGTATGACTTGATACCAAAATTATCCCCAAGGAGTTGTGAATGTTGTTTTTCTTAATCTTCTAGAGCAATCTTGATCTGGTTATATCTAGAGAATCCATCCATAAGAGATAGCATATCTTAACCTATTTTAGATTGCATAATCATATCTATATTGGGTAATATAAAATAATCTTTGGGATAATATTTGTTAATATCTATAAAAATATATTTAAATTTGGATGTTGGCTGGATTCTTACTAACTAGAAAAATGTTATAAATCCAATCTACATGGGTAATAGGTTTGGTAAAACCTACTAAAATAAACTTTTTGAGCTCTACTTTGACAAGGATGGAATAACGTGGATGCATATTACTCATATTTTCATTAATAGGTTTAGCATTTGGGTGCATAACCTAATAATGGACTACCAAAGAAGGATCTAGACCAAGCATATTAGAATAAACCCACATAAATATATCAATTAACTTTGTAAGAAGGGAAATAATCAATTCACATTCATCTAAAGTGAGATACATGTCAATATTATTATATTAGGATTATCATACATTCCAATATTCACTTATGTAGTATCTTCCACAATAAGAGTGGAACCAACACCCAAAATCATAAGCCAAAAAGGTAACTGATCATCTAAATATGAATGTGGACTCTCAAACCTACCCATGTATGAATAATCAAAATCATTCATAGGAGGTAATGGCCAATGAGATACTAAATGCAGATTCTTTAGTACTATATTCTCAAATTCTTTTTGATCATTGATTTAATTCCAAATGAAAATCATGGATTTGTGGATTCCTAGGCTTCTTATAAAAGAGAGTGAACTTCCCTATCCAATGGCACCGAAAATAGGTTTTCACCAATGGACTTATCTTTTTATTTACTTTTTCCCTAATCTTAAAGTGCCTCAAAATGTTTTCACTTAAATATATCTATGCTTCATTTTTATTTTGACCAAGGAAGTTCATTTTCTCCCCAAATTAGACCTTAGGGTCTAAATTATATACACATACTTACTTAAGGTCACCTAAAAGTAAACCATTTATTAATCCCATGAGATCTAAAATAGTGTCTTCATTTTAAAACTCATTGATAATGATATCATAGTATTACTATCCCTAATCAATAAGTTTGGGATAATGGAGGGTAAGTAAAAGGGTTATAATAATGGAAATAGTGAGAACATAATGTGAATTGATTAAATTGGTATTGGAAAGCTCATCATAGATTATATAATATGACTCTGTGTTGTTGTCAAGAGCATTATTTTTTAACATAAAGGTTGATTCATTTTCAGGATGTGTGGGGACAACCCTAGGTGATTTATATCTGAGACCTTATTTCTTTGAATGCTTTATAGGAACAATAGGGTATATTCTACCTTGTTATTTTTCCCCTAAACCCTTGCCTTTATAAGTGTGATGAGGCATAATTTTATTAGTAATAGGGTACTTTCTTATCTAATAACAAGGATAAAAATACTAATTTTACATCTATTACTCATCTTATTGATTCAAATCTTCTTGACTAAATATTTTTCCTAGGATGAACATAATAGATTAATTAGGATAATATTCCACCTTCTTCTTATACCATTCCATATTGATCTTGCCATGGGATTTGGGTGACCTAGGTAGTTTAACAACATGAAAGGAATTATTAATACTATTTGTGCCAAGATATTTTTTATGAATATTAAATTGAGAGGAATTTAGTGAGGAAAGGGTGATTCTGAAGAGGAATCAAGATTAATATAATCTAGATAATTAGATTTGGTAGATCATATATCACTTTCTTATCTTTTTTGATAGCATGGTTTGAACTAGGATAATAAGTACATTAGTGACCATATACTTCTACATGTTTAAAATATAGATATCGTGGTATATCCTTAGGAATAGTGAGCTCCATTCCATAATGATAAAAATTGATACATTGATAGTGTGTAGAAGGAATTGCAAGCATCTAATGAATCCAAGGATGACTAGGAAGGAGATTATATGACAAATCAAGATCAATTACATGGCATAAGGTACTATAGATAAATTCCCAACCTAGACGGATAAGTAAATTATAACTACTCATTGCTGATCAATATTATCATACCCCTTAATAGTGATGGTATCATTCTTTACATCTAATATAGTATATCTTAGACATTGAAATGGCTTCAATGGAACAATATTAAGGCCAAAACCATTGTCTAGATATACTTTCTTGATTTTATGGTGAGTAATTATAACTTTAATAAATTAGAAATTGGTGTGTGAAGATCCAATAGATGATGTATCACATTAATAAAATATCAATTGTGGGCTAGGAGACAAGTGTCTAACCAATGCTTGAAATTTATCCAGTGCGGTATTTTTAGGCCCATAAGACTAACTCAAGAGTTCATATAAGATATCCTTATGAATCTAATAATTACACAAAAGATCAAAGATGTAAATTTGTGTTAGAATCCTATTCAATTGATCCATAAGATCATACTACTTCTCAACATGATGGGTATACTTGGGTTTGGAATGATCGAGAACATGCTTCAAATAGTAAGGTATATTAGCATTAGTAGAGGAAGATATAGGACCTTAAAGGATGATTTTAGGATGTTCAGTTGTAATAACATAATCTCAAGTGGGAATATAAACATGGGAATTTAAATTATAATAAATAGTTCCTAGAATTTTAACTTGAAGACAAAGATTATGGGAAGGAGGAACTCCCATAATAGATGGACCTAATCATAAAATGGAGGGATTTTCTTATTGGGAATTATTAGGATGAGAACAAGGATTGATTGTGATTGTGGACACATGATGTTCCATGATACATCCCATTATGTTTTAATTATATGGGGTATCATAGTAACCAACATTATTAGCTTTAGAACCCTTATTTTGATCACGATTGTTATTTTTTGATGTTGTTGCTAATCATTGTGATTGGTATTATGTTGAGGAAAAGGGTTTATATAGATATTCATATTTTAGTTAAAATTATGGGATGATGCATTATTTAACTCAATTTTTCCTATTTATGTCATGTCTTAAATGATATGTTGAAGTTACACATGTATAATAATTGCATGACCCTTGACCTTATGATACTCACAATATTCGTTATCCATATACACTCTAGTTTAGGTTGATTTTCATCAAATGGTTTGGTATTTATCCAACCAGTCATATTCTTAGCAAGTTGCTTATGAAATACAATCTTAATGGGCTCTCCCAAATTATAAAATGGTATTATATTGAATTGATTCCTTGGAGGTTGTCTTTGTAAAGCAAGAGGTTTTGGTGGAGGGGTCTTCTATAATGGTGGAAACTACACTATGTGTATATGTATTTCTTATGTATCTCAATTACCAACCATATTATTGTTATGATTAAATGGTTTTTTATTTTCTATCACACTTTTTGCATTTGAAGTTAAATTTTGGCTCTAGTTCTGGTTTTGGTTCTTAGTTTGACGTTGGGATTGATTTAGTAAATAAATTTTGATCAATACTTTATCAATGAGAGCCTTCTCTATTTATACACCTTTAGAAATAATATCATTAAAATTATTTGGACACTATAGTCTGAGGTTAAGATCTAGATTCAAATTCAAATTTGTCATGAATACATTTGCTAATTCACTATCAATAAGTGTATGTGGAAATCTATTAGCCAATGTTTGCCATATTTGAATATGACTAGAAAAAATATCACCCCCTCATTGTTTGATATCACACATATCAACCATAGTCATTTCTTATTCAATGTTATACAATAAGTTCTTAATAAAATTCTCTGATAAATCATTCTAAAGCATGTCTAGCCAAACTCCATGAGAATGGGTGAAGTAGGAAATTAGTGCTATAGGTTACCTTTTGGTAGGCGAAAAAAATAGGATTAAATGTTATCTTGGGTCACCTTTTCCTTTATATTTATCAAATTTATGGATATAAAAATGATCTATCAAATGTATCTAGAAAAATGGATATGAACATATGTGGTCCAACTTATATTCGTAACTCTGACTTCTAGCTTGAAATCATGATACCACATACCTAGCAACCTACAATTATTTAGAAAATAAATTATTTTAGGAATTGGGGTATTTTACAACTTATAATAAATTTGTGAATTATATGGACTGGTGGGAATGGTTTACATGAAATTATTAAAATTAATAATTATGTCACCTAAATTGAATTGGTTAGGGGAATTTGGTATGGATTGGGATTTGATCATTTAAGAGGAACTCGGTAAGGACTATTTCAAATAATTTGGACTTATACATACTAAAGTGGAGTGGATAAAATTTTCTCCAAAAATAATTTTATTATATTCCAAATAAATTGGACAGTTTCAAACCTTTTGGGCATAGATCATTTTGAATGAATTGGACTATTTCAAATAATTTGGACTTATACCCACCAAAGTGGAGAGGAAAAAATTTCTCTAAAAATAATTTTTCTATATTCTTAATAAATTGGATTGTTTCAAACCATTTGGGAATAGATAATTTTGAATAAATTGGGTTATTTAAAATAATGTGGCCTTATACCCACTAAAGTGTAGTGGAGAGAATTTTCTCTAAAATTAAATTTTTTATATTCCAAATAAATTGGATTGTTTCAAAGCATTTGGGCATAGATAATTTTATAAAAATTGGGATATTTTGAATAATTTAGACTTATACCTACTAAAGTGGAGTGAAGAATATTTTCTCCAAAAAAAAAATTACATCCTAAATAAATTGGACTATTTCAAACCATTTGGGCATATATCATTATGATTAAATTGAGATATTTTAAATAATTTGGACTTATACCCACTAAAGTGGAGTGGATAATATTTTATCCATAAATATGTTTTATATATTCCAAATAAATTGGATTATTTCAAACCATTTGGAATAGATCATTTTGAATAGATCTATTTCAAACTCATGGCACCCTTCTAGACCTTCAAACTGATCAATACTACTTTGAATTAGCTTCCATTACCTAGACATGTGGAACTATTTGACTATCCAAATTGTGGATGAAAAAATAATAATTAATTAGTTCATCTACTTAAAATATCTTGAGAATTCTTTGTTATTCATTGGGAAGATATTCATGAGTAGGTGTCAATATACTAATGGATCAACTTGGGAAATTTCAAGATAAATTGATGGAGCATCAACTTGAAAGTGGATTATATTTGAAAATTGGACCCAATTAAATAATTTAAAGGTATCTCCAACTCTAAATCAAATTGTACTTAATGAGATCAAAGTAATTCTAAATTAGAATTGATTAATTTGAAATAAATTGAACTATATTTGAAATAATTTAAAATTGATTTGTATGAAATTGATGATAATGTTTATTACTCTAATTATATTTTATAATCAATAAATACACTTTAAATAATCATAATATGGGGAAGTTACATCCTTATTCATAGCTTCTGGCATGCATTTTTTGCTTTCTCCAAAGAATGTGATGATAGACGTCATTTTGATTCTCCAATCCTTTTCATTTTTTTTAATTCCATTTCTAGTATATCTACTTGACATAACATTACTCATTTTGAGAATTAAAATCAATGAACATCATGTTGGTAATTGAAAAATCATCTCCAAAGGTATTTATAAAAATAACTTCATCCAATTTATTTATGTTTATATTGAATGGATTAGAATACCCCTAAGAAAACATGAAATTTGAAATTGTGTAACCCATGGATTGAATGAGTAGCCTCAAATGATTGTCCTTTATCATTAAAAAAATGCCAACACAAGAAAAAGACTGTAGTGCCACCTTCAAAATTTATTTATAATGATCCAAAATGTAGTATGACATATTTGCTATTTTATAATATTTTTTTCCCTGTATCATTCATTTTCATATCTTTTATTTTGTGCACAACAAATAATAATTCATCCAACCCCAAAATCAATAATTTTTTAGAAGTTAGTTTTAGATCCTCCTTTGAAATGTCTATGAATTGTTAAAAAATAAAGGAATCATTTATTAACAATATTATATTATAATACATATAACATGGAAATTTTATAAGAAAATATTTTACATGTTACTAGATTAGTCATTGATGCACTTTTGATTTGCATTTCATATTGTAACATATAAACATAATGCATTTCTTTTGATACATTTTTTATTAGCATTTCCTTAAATCTTATAAATATTCATATAAACATATATAAAAACAAATACATGCTTAGGCCCATGTAACTATACTCATTATACATAGATGTACCATTTTTATTACCAATTTTGTCAAATACATTTGTATAGACATTCATATTGAATCCTTATAACTTGACCATAACTTGATCATATTCTAAAACAATCCCATGTTTCCATAACTTATTTCTCATATACATTGATAGGAATTTAACATTGATTATCTAGCATTTATATTCTTACACTAATGAAAGTATCAGTTATTTTTATGCATACCAATACATATTTATATGTTTATATAGCCCATCATAGCAAACAAAATAGGATTTATTCATTCTAAGCCAAAGTTCACTATCACCAATTTCAAATGAATATACGCCTATAGTTGAAACCCATTCATATGCTTCCAATAACATACATCAAATTAAAAATTATTTAATTCAATAGTAATATAATTGTTTCTAGCATAATATACTTTATTATTTTTATATTGATAAAGATCATATGGAACTCTAAATCAAAATTTATTGTATTGAAGACATAATATAACACATATTATGTTATTTTAAACTGGGTAAATTAAACATGTAAACAACATTTTAATGGTTAAATACAACCACATTCAAGTCTACACAATAATAAAATGAACCCATACTTTCAAATCCTAAGCTGATGCAAGTCTATATTTTATTGTCTTCTACAATCTCCTACCATGAAGAAAACATCAATTGTAATGTGTTTAAATAAATAAATATAAGTAATATATTCTAGTGTATGAAATTGTATAGTTGCACATTTATTGAAAGGGATTTTCACCTTTTTTTTTGCATTTTTGTAGTTTGTATGGGTGCACTCTTTCATTGAACCTTTGGCCCTTTATTCCATGTAAGGTATTATATAATGTAGTAACTAAAAAGTCTCATCATCAACTGATTTGATGTTTATATTTAAAAAATGTGTCTTATTGTAGAGTTTTACCTTTTGTTGTTTTTGTGGAGGTAACAACCTGCAAAATTTTGTCATGGGTTGTTATGTTGGAGACACAAAGTTGTAGATCTATGTTGTGAATTGTTTTTATTGAGACATAAATAGATGAATAAATATTTTATCAGTATTATAAAAAATTGATAAATAAAAAGGTATATAATTAAAAATATATGCATGATCTTATCTTACCTTCTTCAACTTGCAATGTGTCATGTTCATTGATTTGATTTATTATTATTATTATTATTATTATTATTATTATTATTATTATTATTTCACTTGCATGTAATGCCATTAGTTCTACACACTAAATGATTGCTAAGCTATTAGGTTTGAAAAATAAATAATACACACTAAAATATTGTTAAGATGTTATATCTAAAAAATGAAGCATGATTATAAAATAAATTAAAAATGTTATGCACCTAGTACTAATCGATGTGGTTGTTATTGTATTGGTTACTCTAAATTTGTCAAACAAATTTGAAATTAATCATTAAAAATTATTTATTTTTTAGTTTCTATTATGCAAGATAAATTCCTTTACAATTGTATACAAGCATGCACCAATCCATATCCTGTATATACACCTAGCACTTCACATGTATCCAAATTGTTAAAAGTAGAGATAAGCGTCTCCCAAAATAAGTTATTTATTTCATTTTTAAATGGCCTTCCTATTTTGTGTGAACCAATCATTTGAAATGTTGGTACATATTTTTTGATGTAAAAACCTTTTTGTAATTTCCTTTATTATGAATGAAGGATGAAATCTTGAAGCTATAAATTAGTGAGATCCTAAGAAAAATTGATACCTTTAATATGAGTCTAATTTAATCCATCACTATCTAGACCCCATAATATGACACACAATTTTTTGCAAGCAATGGAAATCAACAACATAGATTATTGAGAGAGGTTTGAATGCCATAAAAATTTTCTAGTTTATGGATGATGAATACATTAAAATCCCCAATAATAACTTTATCAATCAATTCCTAAAGAAATAGGCAAAGATGTCATTCCTTAAATATTTCAATGAAATTCAAAAGATCAATAATTATCAAATTGTTATTCCCACCAATAATAAACATTTCACTAAAATACTATAAAATGGATGGCCAAAGATATGGGGGCTTGTAACTATAGATGAATATTTATGTATCTATCCTAGAAAGCTAACCTCCATCAGTATGTAAATATTTTTTCAATATGCATATTTAATCTAGAGATAATGCTTCCTAGTCATTTTTATTTTTGTAAATACCTTTATTCAGGACACACAAACCATCAAACCCTTTTGCAAAAATTGTACAATGTGTCATTATCTCTTTAGGTGTGATTGTTTTATCTGGTGGTAGTGTCAAATCATGGCTGCTAAAATAATCTACAATTTTGATAATATGTTACTTTCTAGCTTCACTTTGTTGCACCAAGTATCCATCTTATTGTACCCAGGGGTTTTCAAGAATGAAATAGACCCTTTTTCTAATAAATTTGATAATTCTAATTTTTGTTTATCTAAAATGCCTTGAATATATCTAAGTACTATTATACCAATTATATTTAAATCATGTTTATTTTAACCAAGTAAATTACCACTTTCAAATAAATCAAATGCCTTATCAAAATAATCCCAAACAAGTTATTCCATGAAAAGAAGGTATTTTCTCTCCTATAGTTGTTGTGTTGAATAATTCATTTGTGTGAACATGTGTCTATCTTGTTCATGTATTTATTGCATCTTTCCTTCCCTATTTCAAGATTCTTTCAACCTCTCAATTAGATAAGGTCACGTGAATATCAAAATATTTTTACAAATGAATCCTTATAAATAATTTCATTAGCTGCATTATATTGGTTACATATTTTTTACACAATATGGAATAGAGTACAAGTTTTCATAAATCTTGCCCTTCTAATAGAATATTTATTTCTTGATGGTAGTTTATTTTATTCCTTTGAAATAATTCTCTATTGTGTTGTAATTATGTGTTGGCCATCTATAATTTTGAACCTTATAGTTTTTTCTCCATCATATATTATAAAACTTATTTTGATTTGATAATACATTATGGGTTATTTGGATCAAAAAAAATTAACAAGGAGTCCTTCATTATAATCTTGTTATATTTTAGACATGAATGAATCATATAATTCACCCCTCTTTCATTAAGATTTATTATTTTGATATTAGGATTCCCCAATTCCTAGAGCTCTATAGGAATGTTTAAGGCATAATTTCTAGAGGAATTATACCATGTAGAAAATTCATTGTCTGTCTGATTAGAAAATTGTGTCAAAAAAAGTGCATCAATATTTTATTCGATCTTATTTTTTTCCACTAGTGTGATTAATTGTATGACTCTTTCAAATTTATATACAAATATGTTTCCCTTGCTTGTCTTATTTTCTTCAATATTTTTATGTCATGACTACAGGGTATCTTAAATACATATTTACATGATGACAAGTAGAATAAATTGTTTCCCCTTATTTATGTTTTTATTTTAACATATTTTGTATTCTAATGACCAAATTATCTCTATCTATCAACCTATACATTTGAAGGTTATCATAGCTAATCAAATGAAACCCAAATGTTTCACAATAAAGGGAAATTTTATTTTTTGTCAGTTCCATTTTACTAGGTGTAACTCTATTGAAATTAGTTGTAGCTCAATGGATAATTCCCTCTTATCTATTCCATACTTCTAGTTAGAATTGAAAGGAATCTTCAAGTTCGTCTTTATCATAGGCTAGGATTATTCCAACTTGAGAAGATTCTTTTCTCGATATAGTGCAAAATAAGTATATATTTGCATGCATATTTGGAAGATTAAATTAATTCAAAATACCAATTAGTAAGAGGAATTTCATTGCAACCGTAAAATGGAATATAGTGATGTGGGGTTAATTTAAGTTTTGGTAGTTTAAATGGTAATATATCTGGATTCTCTTATAGTGAGGCCTTCTTATACCTTTTAAGTGTGAGAATTCCTTCTTTCTCAATGACATTTTGTAAAGCAATTAAAATGATTTAAATATTGATATTTTATAAAATTCAATTTGCATAGTGAATTGGTTCATGAAATTATTTGTGATTAAGTAGTGATTAATTATATATCAAAAAATATGAATTCTAAACTACAATACAAAATACATATTAAATCTTCATAATATATACACTAACTCACACTTAAACTAATAATGTCTGACCAAAATAAAAATAAATTATATTTAGAGAGATGTAAAAATATTTCAAATGAAATGACCTAAAAGTTGAGTGTACATTTATAACATATCAAACACCATCAAATATAATCTGATGGGAAAAATAATCCACAAGAATTTATTTCAAATGAGAAATATGATGGGAAAGTGTGTTTCTAATATGTATCAAAATTCCCATGTACATGTACCTTTAAGGTATCTCTTAAGAGATACCTTTAAAATATGCATAAGAGTGAATTTTTATTACAAGTCATCTCATAGGAGATATCATTAAGTTAAGCATGATGGTATTACAAGTGTATTTCAAATCCCTTAAATTAATCTCCTAGTATACACCTCGAAGGGAGGTGTCATAAATTCAAAGGGATGTTGAATGTATCTCCTAGTAGATACCTTCAACATGCACTCAAGTAGAAATTTCATTCACCTTGAAAGCAATACTAGGTGATAACTTGATAACTTGAAGGGATTTATAATAATTGGGAGAGAACACATTGATGATGATAAACCAAACATAAGAGTGTTCATTTTAGGTCCTCTTGTGCACATACACTTTCCACCTCAATTCAATTTAACAATTTTCCCTATTACATGATAGTAATTAATTTACTTGCATTTTTAAAAAAGTTAAAAATTTAATTATCATAAGGATGAAACCCTAGGTTGGGATATTCTCATTCTCATTCCCAATGTGAAATCTCCCCATGGGAAACTTATTGAAGTGAAACTCTCTGATGTAGAGAATCTAAGAGAGTTTAATAAGGTAGATCACCCATGATCCATTTTGTATGGAACGAGGTTATTTTTATAGTATTATATCTAGATAATTATCTTGTATGAATAAAATTTTCCTTTACCTTAAAGGTCCTTATAATATCTTCAAGGTATCTCTTAGGAGATACCTTCAACTTACCCACGAAGGTATTACAAGGCCCTAAAAGGAATTTCCTATTGGATACCTTGAGGTTGAACTTGGCCAATATTATTGAGGTTTGTAATAACTTCAATGTATATCTTAGGAGATACCTTCAAGTTACCCATGAAGGAATCTCCTAGTGGATACCTCGAGCTTGAACTTGCCTAGTGTTATTGAGGTGTATAAAGGATTCAATGAGTAAATATGAATTTCAATCAAAGAAGGTAGTTATCAACATATTGATTCTTGTGAATAAGGTTTCCTTAGTGGATTACTCTAAGAAAGGTCAGTGCAAAGGAGAGTTTATGTTGTTAATTTTGGAATTCTATTTGTCAAGGAAAGTGTTTGGGACTTGTTTATCAGACATTTTTCTTAGAAAATCTTTTTTGAAAACTTTATGATTTGGGGTTTTTGCCTAGGACCTATTTTTAAAAACTTTGTGCTTAGGGGTTTTTGTTCAGGACTTGTTCATCAGATATTTTGTTTAAACATTATTTTGAAGGATTTGGTTTTATTAAATATGTACATATCAAATTTTTTGATTTAGAGCATTTATTCAGACATTTTATTCAAACATTGTTTCAAAGGATTTGGTCTTTGAACATTTTGTTCAGGGTTTGTGTTCAAAGCCTTTGGTTCATGATAATTGTTAGCTTAGAAACAACCCAAAACCTGACTTCCAATTTTTGAAAGCTTGATAGACTTATCCAAAAAAGTGAGAATAATTTATAACACTTACCAAAAAATTTAAAGATGTGGCTTACCCACCAACTTAACTAGCAAGGTTTGAATTGTGTAGGTAAAGCAATAATATGAACATTGGGAATTAAAAGAATATGAACTAGAATTGAATACAAAAGGATATAGTAATGAATTATGGCTATCAACATGTTCATTAATCATAAGAAAATTATGAGCTCTATTTATAATTTGTAAATAAATCCCTAGCCACCTATGCACTAATTGAAAATAAGTAAAAAACAAAAAGGAGTTTTCACAGTCCTGGAAACTAAATTTGAGTAGACTACTCAAATTATAATGGCTTCATCATCCTGAGTATTTAGAGGAGTACTAACACCATCCTAATTTTGCATTAAGTATTCCATAGAATATACAGACATGGTGTTTGATGTAACAATTTTTAGTGATAGGTATGCTAACATTTCAAATTATGGGATGTCATTGATGATGTTGATGCATTTTCTCTTGAGGGATATTTATCCCCAGTACAACATTAATTGGTGATAGACCTACTCTCTCTAAAGAGATAATGACTACACTTCATGGTATCCAAGCCCAAGAACATGCCATGTATCGACCTACTATGGGACTCATTCTTTGTCAACATAGTGACACAAGATGCCTTCCTTCATCACATAGATCACAAGATGATCATGGCTTAAATATCCTATGATGATTTCCAAAGGTAATTATCTTTTTTGATTACATATTCCATATTCAATATGTATAGGGTGGTAACATGGAACAATTATAATTCAATTAAGAAAATTCTAAGCTCATGGATTCTTCCTAGGGAGTCTATGGTCTTGAAGGGAAAATCCCCCATACCAATTAACAAATTCAAAGTGGGGGTCCATATCATGATGGTTCTACGAAATAGATTATATGGCATGCTAAGTATCCATTTTCTCCACCTATATTGGGTGCCACTTCTAGATATGTTCATGACCTCTAACATGAATTTTGTCTAGGGATAGATTGTCATCTTCAAGCTAAGGGAGTAGGTTTTTCATAAAATAAAAAGGCCCAATTCAATACGCTATTTTTATATGATGTCACACCTCCTAAATGCAGTAATGGGAATAATGCACAAGAATTTTGGGGATCTTTTAAGCCCAGATATAGACTACATAAAGAATCATATCTATGATTATTTTTAATTTATGCACATATATGTGTACACTAAGCATATCACTTATACTGTAGAGGATATATATCCAAAAGTGTGGCAATATATTTACGAGGCCCCACTACCTAGGATATCAAAGAGCATAGTAGATACATTGGCTCCTCAGGGTGACTATTGTCTATACCCATACTATATAGTGATCATGGTCACAAACAATAAGTTCAAACCCCTAATCCTTCTCAAGTACATGTTGGATAAGCTTGTAGATCAAGAAATTACATTTCATCTATGGTGGAGTATAGATGAGGATCTAATATATATATGTGTGTGTGTGTGTGTGTGTGTGTGTGTGTGTGTGTGTGTGTGTGTGTGTGTGTGTGTGTGTGTGTATAAATGTATATATGTATATATATATATATGTATGTATGTATGTATATATATATATATGCATATATACATCTATACATATATATATACATATATATATATATATATATATATATATATATCACCTTATATATATTTATAACCTTATATATATAAATAAATAACTTTACACTATATATACATAAATAAAAACACCATATATAATATTATTCAATTTTATTGCAATGGACACTGAAAATAAGAATTATAATTATCTATTCTGCCATGTGGAAAATATTATAGATAGAGATAGTGATGATGAGGAAGGATTCAGTGATGTAGAAGATAGGTTGGATTTTCTATCACTCAAGTCGATAAGATTACATAAGGCTACATCAAAAATAGATGTACTCCTTTATGTGGACCTAGTCCACCAAATGTTTCTTCAATCCAGGTGTGTAGAGAATATTCTCTAAGTTTTAGGACACTAGGGACCTTGTCCACTGATAGGTGTCATATATCCAGTTCTCTTATAACCATCTTAGGAATTCT
The DNA here is from genome assembly GCA_037957365.1 of Torreya grandis. Taxonomy (NCBI): domain Eukaryota; kingdom Viridiplantae; phylum Streptophyta; class Pinopsida; order Cupressales; family Taxaceae; genus Torreya; species Torreya grandis. The sequence goes on from JARHVA010005295.1 coordinate 1,119,469, forward strand.
AAGGCCTATATATATGGGCCCTCCCCTTTTATTTTACCTTTAAAAAAAATTGTGGAAGCAATTTAAAGAGAAGGAAGTCCTCACTATTTCATTATTTTCACATGTTCCTATTTCTCAAGCTTTGCTAATAACACATGATTTCATTTATTCAATTGTTAAATATGATAGTATTTCTTCAAATGTATCTTTTTAGTTTTTGATTTTAGTTATTATAAAAAACTCTATTATGTATGATCTATTTTCCTTCTATTCTACTAAAAAATGTGCTTAAATCAATTTGTTGTAAGTAAATATTTTATGACATACTTTCTAGATATATGCATTGTATCTACCCTAGAATCCATACTGCATTTATGATATTTTGAGTCTAACACTAGGATCCCATAAATATTAGTTTTATTTTCACTATAATTAGAAGGAACCAAAGGATATTTGTTAGTATTTTTTGTTTCAAATAAAAACTTCTTTTCTGCTCTACCCTGCTTTCCCTTTTTAACTTGTTTAACATGAATCACTTTAGGTTAATGCTCACTATAAATTCCACATGATAATTTAAGTTTTGGTTATATATTGTTAAAATACAAAAGCAATTTTACATCATAAATATTGTGGCATAGATTTTCACCCTTGGAGATGGTTCTTTAGGATCTCTCCAACCTAACCACAAAATGGGAACACCTCAAGCTATAGGTATCCTATAATGGAGGTGAACCTCTAGGTTATGGAATAACTCCCTAGGTGTATCAAATAGGTTCTTAGAAACCTACTCTAAACTAATTATTTCCAAATAAAAGGGTTAGAAAGAGGAGAAATGGATGACTTAAAAAAGGGTGACACACTAATCTCTGACATTCCTACTTTATCTGAGACACACACATATGATAACCAAGAACTCATACACTCACACAAACTCCACAACTAGCTCATTACATAATGTTTTCTTAAGAATGTTAAAGGAAATAAAATAAAAGAGGAAGTGATGATCATATAAATATCCTATCTTCACCTCATGACTGATATATCACATCCTAAGACCTTCAAACATAAAACTATCTTGCATAGAGGCAAGAGAGAGAAGACAAACACCAAGAAAAAGAGATCCTTCCCAAAGTATTCAAGGAAAAACTCAACTAAACACAATATTAAAGCATAAAAAAAGGTAAATTAACTCTTATATTTATATCAAGAGGTGTTTTCATTACAAAATGGGTAGATCTAATCCATATCATAAGAGGAAGTAGTTTCTTACAATGAGAAAAATGAGAGATATATAGAATAAAATGAAAGAGAGAAGAGGGGAAAATGGATGATGACCTAAGTGATAGCATCCTATATGGAGAAAGTATTCATTATTATATAAGGATTATTAAATTATTTGAGTTTCTTCCCATTTTCATTTAATCTCTCCCACTTTCCAAATTCATCACATCTCCCACTTGGTCTTCTAGAATCCTCTAGACACTTTGTGAAGGTTTATCTAATCAACATAATATTACAGCTATGATATTAACTAATTTTGATCATAAATTTATCCAATTTGAAATCAACATAATTGTAAAGATGGAGAATTCACACTTCCAAAATAGCAAATGGTATCAAAAATGGAGTTGTAGATCAAAAGATATGGCTCAAAATCAACATGCAGTCACACATAGTCACATCAGTGCCTTCAAAACATGGAAACATGGAAAATTATAGAGTAATATATGAGAAATTTCCATAATATCTTATATCTATATAAAAATATTGAAAATATACTCAAAATAGTATTTTTATTTTTTTGAAAAGATCAAATTAACCCCTGCAACCTTCCCTTTGAGTGTTTTCTAGTGAAAAGTTGGCTGAGCGATAAATCTTCCCAGAAGGGTCACTTCACACCATGATAACTTTTCACAAAAGTGATAGTAAATACTCCATGTGAAATTTACTAGTTTAAAACCTTTACACACTACTTATTTACCCTTTTAGATTTTCAACTAAGTAGCATACTTTCATACTTCCCTTTCTAGTTTTCCATAGACTAACTTAGCTAGGTGGCCATCCTAGCTAGGTGGCCATCCTAGCCTGAATTATAATGCTTAATATTATGTTACAAAGCACAATTATTTTATTAAAATAAAAAACATGAGTTGAAAATTTTCCTTCTATGGAGGTGGTGTCAAAGTTTGGCCAAGTGGATGTGTAGGTTATAGATGCTCAGATTACAGCTTTGTATCCATCTTTCTCTTATATAAAATTTCTTAGAGATCCTATAGTGGAATCAACCTAGGTTTATATATGATATGAATAATATTTGGTTTAACCTAAAAGAGATCACGCTTGATACTTTTCCAATTATCAAGTCCTTGTATCATGGTAAGCAAAATTTGTAGCGAAAAATGAATGACCATCAACTTTTGCACTTCTTCTTCTTCTACTATTATAAGGAAGTCTCTAGAAATTGATAGCTTAAGCTAGATATCTAACATAATATCATCTAACCTATCTACAATACTTTGGTATTGAATATACAAAATTGTGTTGTGCAATGTCTCATTCTTATATACCTATATATTCTTTATTGTGATATACCTGGCATCTAAAAACTATTGAAATGCATCAGTTTGTATTTCTCCATTAGCCATTTGATCACTCATTACAACTTTAACTTTATCCATTATTACTAACTCTAGTTTGTAGAATCCAAGGATTTGTCAAGGTGTTTTCTCTAATCGATAATTCCTTGTGATATCTACTTAGACTAATTCACATCAGTGTCTAAGACCTATACATATTCCTCTAGTAGTTCACAAATGCATTTCATTTCAGTGTGGATAGCCTACCCTTGGGTGCACAATTTGTATGCACTCAACCAATTCTTTTTATCTAAGTTAGTAATGTAGTGATTTATTTGTCTTTATACATTAATTGATCACCAAAGACTTGTGTAACTAGATCAAGACAAGTAGCATTGGTTATCTACCTAGCCTTAGCAATTTAATTTTGTGCTTCCACTTTTTCCTTGTGTAGCCAAAAAATGATATGTTCCAAGTCTAAAGCCTTTTGCATAATGGATTCTTGAAATATAGTTTTGCTTTCAATTTTCATAGATACTGGTAGTTTTAAAACATCTAAATATGTCTTCATAGAAGTGGAATCAAGTAAAATGGATGTGGCTTTGACTATGGAAGGATATGGTGTAAATTGAGCCAACAAAAGTAACAAAGCTTTGTGACAATATGATGTGGTAAGAAAATCCCACAACCACTGGGTAGAGAGCTGAGACTTTGAAAATGAAGTCTCCTTTGGTACACCTAATTAGTTCACATCCGTGTGGGATGCTGTGTTTTTTACTTCTAACTTTTCCTTAGCTTCATTTTCTTTCATAGTTTATGCTTCAGCTTTAGCTTAAGCCTTGGATATGGCCTTAATGTGAATTTAGGATACCTCCTCAACCTTGGCTCTAAACATAATTTTGTCCTTCCCATATACTTTAGCCTTAGATTTAACATCAACCTTTGCTTTAGCTTTGGCATCAGCCTCATCTTTTTCTTTGGCATCTTGTGCCTCTACCTCATGCTTGGCTTCCTCCACATTTTAGCACTATTCTTTGGCATATTTATCTTGAACCAATTGTTATATTTTCTTTTGTCTCTATGCATTGTATGCCTCTTTATCCTTACATACTACCTCTTTATGCCCTCTTATATTCCTTTTGACTTCTACTTCCTCAAATTTATTTCTCTCAACCTGAGCTTCTTTGGCCTTATTTTTCCTAACCTCAGCTTCTTCAAACTACATTTGATGTTATTCCTTGGTGAAATTTTTGTTTTGTGCTTATTATGCACAATGGGCTTCTTATATAGTTGTTTATTCTATGACATCTTTCTTCTTTTTGTTCTTCTCTACTTTTCTCTTTTTCCTCTCTTCTTTCTTCATATCCTCTTCAAGAATTGGGGTATCCTACATAGAATCCATTTATTATATTTGATCTAACACTGTGGTATTTTGAGATCCTTCCATTATATATACATCATATGTCTATATGTCAAATTGTGAGTGCTTTGAAGATTCAAATTACGTAAACACACATCTATGCATGAAAAACTTTCTTGACTTAGCCAGAGGGAAAGTGTATTATTGTGTCTCATCATATCAATAGACTTCACTTAATGAGCACTAATTTTTATGGCTAACTCTTTGAAAGCTACCATACATTCTTGTATTTTGGTTGAAGGCCTAGCCTAATGATGTGTATGTTATTTGAAAAATAGTGGCCATATTGAGCTCCCTTCCTTTAATGGATCTACACTCTATGCAGATGATGAACCAACTAATAGATCTACTTGGATTTTTTTTTCAAGTTTGCATTGACATTATTATAAACCTAATGTATCTATAATAATAGAGGGAAGGGTTTATGTAAAGTTGACTAAAAGTTCTTTGCTTACCTTATAGTGCACTTGGTAAGTGCACACTAATTTCTAGAAAAAATAATTCATTCTCCTTCTTATCCTAGACCTCTTGGTTGATGTCTTCGATCTTGCATTGAATAAAATCCTATTCATCAATGTAAAATTTTATGAGATCTCACTCATAAGTTATCTTGGAATATATGGGTTGTCCTACCAAGACTTAGTTTTCCTTTATCTCTTTCTAGCTGGTTGTGGTAAGGCTCTCTATGTAAGTCCCTTCTATTTGCCTTTTTCTTGTTATGGGGGAGTTTTAGACTAATTTGGTGAGGCTTTTGGTTGTACAACTAGCTATGGTTATGATTACTCTTACATAGGTTAATTTTTACCTAGAAGGATGGTTTGGATAGGCTAAATTGACCTCATGACTAGGGCTCTCTACCTCCACACTTTGGTTTATACTTTAACCATTATGATGAAAAAGGGTATTGGAGTCATAATTATCATGGCTAACTCATGAACCTAGATTTGAATACCATTTTATAGCTTAATTTTTGATGCATGTTACCCTAAATATTGCATGACATCCTATGGAATTCTAGGGGATGACCTAATCAAAGCTAGACATTCAAAGCTATCATGTGTTAAGCTACCATAGTTGCCCATAATATTGCCTTGTCTTAGCCCAAGTGATGATTGAAAGGGAATTATTAGGCTAAACATCTATATTAACATTAACTTAGCCTTGTAGGGACTTCCATTGGGTGAAGAATAGTAAAAAAACTAGAAAATAATATTGGAAATTTTTCATGCTACCTAAAAGTACCCTATTGATATTAATAGTGTGTTTGGATGCAAGAAACTCAAGTTAATTGAATTTCTCATTCAGGTGTATCATGTAATACACAATGTCAATTAATCCTTTTGTTGCCAGCTTGGCCTACTTCATTGTCTATCAAAACCTATTTTTAATACACTCTACCATAATGCACATTGCAACATCCTCAATAGAGTCAATTAGGGTTCATCTACCTACCCTAGTGAGAAACTTTTCCTAAGCAAATGAATGAATTAGTGGTATAGTGGAATTGTATGGCAATAAGGATTTTCCATGATTTGGGAAGCCTATGGCTCTCACCATGGTCTACACATTGATTTAGATGGTGATTTATTAACACAAATGAATATCCCTCTAGTTATATCTACTTAACAAGGTATGCATGACCTTATCCAATTACCTGAATATAGGTTACTTGATTAGCCTCTTTTCATTAGAACCTCAAAGTGGATGTTAAAGTGAAATATCTCCTACTTATGTACTTGGTTGTGTTGATAGGGTGAAGAGAGTAACTTTGGCCATTCACATAAAGTTTAAGGGATATGGGTCATTGAATTTGGTTTATCAAAGACCTAGCCCAATCCCCATTTATTCTTTCTACATATTTGTGAGCAAGATCAATAATTTTATCCTATCCATGACTATACTTGTAATCTAAATTATTTTACTACCTTTTTCTACCAAAATATGAGTCTCAATTTTTGCACATGGGAATATATTAAGAGGAGATATTAGAATACTCTTGTTGTCTAAAGTTTGTAATGTTTTGGCACTATTCATCCCTTTAATTTTATGGATTTTGACATCTAATATTCTCTTACCAACCTATTTAAATGCACTAACTATCTATGCATGAGTGATCTTACTCATATTTAATATTTTATCTTTGATAGTGACCTTTTTTATCCCCCAAATCTTTAATCTACCCCATAACATGTGTTTGATATGACCCTATGTCACTTTATGTAGCCACTTTTTTTAATGAATCCACCTATCGTGTCTCAACTCAATATGCCTCAAACAAGATGCAATGTTTTAAAATGCCATGTCAGTAATGGTCTTTCATTACCATTAGTAGTATTTCTACCATACCTATCTTGTCACTACCACTTTTTCAAACTTAATTTGATCTCAATGTAGTTATGACCAGCTATCCTTGATGGTCTATCCTTATAATGTGAATGCACCCTATGATCAAAGACTCTTTTCAGATGCTGTAATTTGAGATTAAAGGTGGGAAGGCTTAAGCCTATAACCATTTATAAATTGGTAATATGATTCCTTACAAATATTTTAACATAATGGTACCCTATTATAAGACTTCTTGAATAATGTAGGGTCCTTTCCATATAGTGCCCATCTTCTCTAGAAATGCATTGAACTTGCTATCATATAATAAAATTTCTTATTCTAGATATAGAATCAATGTTTGAACAAGTCTTAAAATAATCAATTCACCATTGATGAATAAAAAATGCATTTCCACTTTATAATATGTTTTGTTTATTATTTTTGAATATCTCTACCAATTCACTCATATAGACATAACTTGACCATCCCCTGCACACCATAGTTATATCAAACCCTTTACAATAACCTTTGCAATCAATATTTAGGGTATTATAAGGGCATTCAAGGTATCCCCTAGGATAAACCTTGAAATAAAATTCTAATCATGTGCATGTTCAAGGTATCTACTAGGAGAATCATTGAAGGTACTACAAAACCCTTCAAGGTATCTCATATAATATAGCTTGAAGGGCATTGTATTACCTTCAATGTTACATTGAAATTATCTCATAGGAGATACATTTAAAACATATATAAGGTTACCCTTGAAGTTATTACAAGGCTCATCAAGGTATCTCCTAGGAGATATTTTGAAATAAAATTACAATAATGTACATGTTCAAGTTATCTACTAAGATACCACTTGAAGGTATTACAAGGCCCTTCAAGGTATCTCCTAGGATACACCTTAAAAGAAAAATCTAGTTGTATGAATGTTGAATGTATCTACTAATAGAACACTTGAACTGTATTGTAGTACCTTCAAGGGTACCTTGAAGGTATCTCCTAGGTGATACCTTTCAAACATGCATAAGGGTACCCTTGAAGGTATTACAATGTACTTCAAGGTATCTCCCAAATTCTACATTTTCTTAGTAATATATTATTCCATAAATAGTCACTAAGATCTATTAACTATAATTACTATGCCATAGCTTAAGTAACTCAAAATAGAAATTTTAATACTACTATTTCATATATTAAACAACTAAGATACCATATCAATGACAATAAATGGAAGAGATAACCATACAACATAAACTTGTTGAACAACCCAAAGTATTTTTATCTATATTTGATGTCATAATTTCTCCTCTATGATTAGAGAGGGTAATACACTTTTAATAGGCTTCGAATGGAGACAACCACATCTCTCAAGCAAAGTTGAAGTAGCACTTAACATCTTGTTAGATACCAAAAAAGGTTTCAATGGGAAATAATCCCAAACAAGGCTTGTAGTTATCAGAGTGGTTTCCTATGAGGTGGTAGTTATAAATGGTGTCACTTTGGAAATAACAACTATTGTAGCTATTATAGTTGTAAATGAAATCATTGCCACTATAGCTAACATTATTTTCACAGTGTGGCACATCATTAAGGGGATCATTGAAATTAGAATATGATCCATAGTTGGAGCAATGATTATAACTGCAATTGTCGATGGGGTGACCATGGATGTCATGGACTACTTGCTTGGCTAAATTTGGAGGTAGAGAGTAAGGCTAGCCTATAAGTTAATTTTCACTACCTCAAAGTCTAATAGGGGTCTTTTGAAAATTTGAGGAATCTTAGCCATCAAATTTTTGTGTATCTTTAGTGATGTACCAAGCTCTACGTAAAGGGTTTATGCTCTAATAAACCTAATTCTATCAAAACTCACTAGTTGTTTCACTTCATCAACTATTCTATAGAGATTACCCTCAACCTCTAATCTAAAATTATTTTTAGTTATGTGGATAAGGTTTTAAAAAAGGATCCATTTACAAAATCTCTTTATGCAGTGACTAAATTATTTATCCTTATTTCTCCCAAAATATCCATACCTTGCCTCTCTTGACTGATCAAGTGGAGGACCAAAGACTTCATGTCTTGGTGCCTTTTAAGCAAGGTGTCTCTCTCGATAGCTATGTGGTTCAATTCCCAAGAAGAATTAGGGGATGATATCATGTTTAAATGGGTATAACATTTATTATTATCTAATCCACTCAATAAATGTAGTTTATCCTCCATTATCTTCTTCTCTACCTTTGGATATGCATCACCCCAATGGGGCTATGACTCCCATTTTGTAGTTTTGATTAATTATATGATATTGTATAGCTTCTTAGACACCCAATATATGTTTTAAATGATGTTCATAGGGGGTTTTATGCTATTTATTTCATATAATTATTTTATGGCTTGATCATATCATTTGAAAATTTCCTTTATCACCCCTATACAAAATCTATAAAGGTATAGGGGTCCTCTCAGGGTAGAGATCTCACATCAGAGGGATGTACTTTTATCCTTTTAGATAGAGATAAGATATATTCCCTTTGTTCTAATTCCACCTCCTACCCTTATACAATTAGGGTCTTTATTTTTACCCTCCTTATGGTCTTCATCTCCTTGTCAAAATGGAACTTGACCACCAGTTTGTCAATGATTGTAAGGTTTCCCCTACCCTCTTTTGCCTATTGTAAATTTTATAGCCATTATGGTATGTTCAAGGTTATTGACTTCTAAATGGATTTGTATTATTTAATGGAGTGGAGGATTGAGGCTTTACCATAGGGATCATGTGTTTATGGGAAGAGGGTCTTGTTTATAGGAAAGTTGGGATTACCCACCTCCAACTAGTGACCTTTTTAGGGGGCATTATATCCAAAACTATCTTGCCCTTTTCTAGCTCCTTTTAGGTGGTCATCACAACATTATAGGTGTGAGTAGTTTAGTTTAGTGGAATACCCATTTGGTTATATATTTAATATGGGTCAATAGGTGAAGCAAAAATGGAGGCTAAGGCTAAGCTCTCAAATGGGACTCATTTTTATGGTTGGATCATGTTAGTTGTGATTAAGTAGAAGTACATGGAGGGATTACTATGGAAATTTTATAAGTAATAAGTGGATGAGGCAAATGTGATCCTAGTAGTAGTGGTAGTAGGTGAATTATAGAGTGGATTAAAATAAATCTCATTCAAATAATTTAAATAATGAGAGGGAGAAATAATATTGGTTGCCACTATCATAGAAATTATAGACGATGAGGATAAAAAATAGTGGGATAAGGTGGTTACATGTTACACAAAAGTAAATGTGGGAACTATTATGGTATTTTTCATTATTATTTGTGTGGTTAAAGGACCCAAAGACACTCTCATTTATTATCCACTTATGGAATCTAGGGATCTTGAATTTACTTCATCCTTGGTATCTTCATCTTCTAGAAGTATCTCAATGGAAATTGAAATAGTCCTCAAAATCTTTATACCCCATGAATAGGCCTCTTCTTCTTCAATCCATTCATCCTCAAGATCACTCTTATTAGTCTCACTAATAGATATTGAGAGTGATGTCTTAGACTCACCTTCCCATTTTCTTTCATCTGAGGGTAATTTATTTAGTTCTTAATCACTATCCAATACCTCTATAGGCTATGTTATTATAGAACCCTTCCCTCCCTTCAAACATACCCTTTATCCCTCATTAGGTTCTTCTTGGATAGGTTCACATTATGATGAGATCAAAGGAGTCCTAGGTTTCATTTTGTATATAATAGGATCCATGGTGGGGGTGGATGTTTATGTGGAGGGAAGTGGAGAAACAATTGATGAAACAAGTGTGATATTAGGTGGAGATTAGGGGAGAGTGGATGGACATAAACTATTATCTAAGGTAAGGAAGGAAGGAAAAGGAACTTCCTACACTATGGTGAGTGGAGGAAAGGGAAACATAGAGAAGGCTCCACTAGTTTCCATAGTGGTGGTTATTACATGAATTAGAGGTCAAGGTAGGAGAGGATAATTGACTAAGGAGAGGAAAGAATTCAAATTAACTTCTTGAACTATGGTGAGTGGAGGAGAAAATAACATAAGGAAAACTCCACCACTACCCATGGAATTTGTGGTTCATTATGTTATGGATCATGGAGAAAGGATCATTTCTACTACAATGGTTGATATGATGGAAATAGAGGGTGGAAAGGTATGATGATATTCCTGAGGGGGTGCCTAATCTTGTGATCCCATTTATAAAAGGGCCCGATTGGGAGGCTCTAGAACCTAGTGCTCATTTTTAATATTCTTAGACTACTCTTTGGTGCTTTTAGTATTATAGTGTATGTGCCTGGAAATCACCATTCACGTGGTGACCTTATTCATTCTGGCATAGACCTATGCATTATTTAGGGCATTCATAAACACCTCATCATTCCAAATGAGGATGATATTCTAGTTGATCTTTACCCTTCATATAAGCCTCTTTAGGTCATTCCTTACATTATCCCTAGGGTCCCATTATTTGTAGGGTTCCTGTTGTAACATTAGATTTTACCCTTGGAAGGGGTTCTTTAGGCTCCATTCAAATAAGCTACATAATGGAACAACCCCAAGATGTGGGTATATTATATTAGGTTTGAATGTATGAAAAAGTCTAGATTCCTCTTAATGAATCACCTAAACTATTGATTCTACTTGGGAAAGGGTTAAAAAGGGGGAATAGGGTTACTAAGAAAGATAAAAAGGTGATGCAACAATTTTAAATGAGATACTCACATAAGTTTAAGCAAAAATTAGATCAACATAAGACAATATTGGATCACACAATATCATAAAATAGCTAATTACATAATAATTTCATGATCTAGGCTCACGAGGAAATTAAAAAAGCAAAGAAGAATTCTAATATTCACACTAAGCATCCACTAATGGTATAAATAACACAAGTTCAAACCTACAAAAAGCTTTAAAACACATTAAAAGAGGAAAAAATAAGGACAATGGACATGGAAAAATCTCCTTCACAAATCCATCATGCACAAGCTTACTAAACACTAGTTCCAAGTAAGAGATAGGTAAATAATCATATTATTACATCAAGAGGTAGTTATTACAAATTTTGATAAGGTATAGCCTTGTCAAATTAGAGTCTCTTTCTCTTAAAAATTAGAGATTCCTTGTGAGAGTAAAAAATAAGAGAGAGTACAATGAGAAAGAAAAATAGAATATATAGAAGAAAAGGGGGGGAGAGAGAAGAGCATGCCATCAAAAATTCATTAATAAGCTAGCACCACCCATCAATGATCAACCATAATTTTATCAATTTAGGCCTAAACCTCCATTGAAAAATTGTCCTTCAATTGTCAAAATATCCTTTGAACCCCCTCATTGGCTCAAAAATACACTAGAAGGCAAGCATCTATTTAATATGATGAGTTATGATCCATTAAGAGGGAAAATATTTTAAGCCTTTAAAAAATGTATTGAATGTTACAACTGCATTTTACAATCCCTAGATCTATCCCTTAAAACTCTATGACATATTTTAATTGAATTCATTATAAGGAAAAAATCCTTATATCTATGGATCTGATAGAGCCATGACTATGTCTATTTTAAGTGGTTATAGGTACCTATTTGTCAAATATATGATTATGTCGAAAGATGAGACAATTATTTCATAATCACAAAACTTCCCCTATTCCAAACCTAAATCATAGGTTTAATATAGATGAAAACCAATCCCATTTATTGGTTTCTATATATTCATGACCTTAATGAAAATCACATCAACTTACTTGACTCCATTCTTGATCTTTATTAGGTCTCAATAGACCTAATCTATTCTTGAACATTATGGACGTCAATAAATCATTACACACATGGATTCCATTTAAAGGACAATAAACATAGTCATGAAATGATGTTGAAACCTTATATAATAGATCTTACAAGTTTTAAATCTTCAAACCAGAGGTTGGAATTGATCTTTAATGGCAGTCTTTGGTCTTGAAGTATTTGTTCTAGTTTAACCTAGATTACATCTAGATCTTAGTTATATGGATTTTCCCATTTAGGTCTACAAAATCCCTTTATATGATGTGTATTATTATGTGTCACTCTTTTTCATGATCTTTATCATATTTAAAAATATGACCATTGTAAATTTAGACATGTGTCATCATCTTGTGCCTCTTGAAACTTGATTGAATTTGTTTTATTGATCTTTGATTTGGGATTCCTAAATTGTGACACTTGGTAACCCCATGTTTGATCTATGGATCTTAATATTATATATCCATATAGATAACACTTTTATGCCACATGGTAGGCTCATATGAGATCTAGACTCATTGGCCTTCTAGCCTCATGCACACTATTGATCTACTTTGCACGATTGAATGCATGCCATTGATCTTATTTATGCTTGATCAAACATGTACCATTGATATTTTAAGTCACCATGATCATGCCACTTGTCATCCCCATATTTAATCCCAAGATTCTTTAACTTTCTAACCTTGATCTCATCATTGATCTTGATTTACATGATTTAACTCACACCATTGATCTTGATGGCCCTACTGACTTGAGCTATTATCTATGTACTATCGATCTATGATATGATAAAGTGAAATTTTAACACTTAAAAGTAGTTATTTCACTCTCAGGATCCTTTAAATATTTTGAATTCAAATAGATACTTCCTATGGCTTTTATTTGATGTCCCCAAGTATGTTTCTCATTGTTAGACTATTTTTGAAAGCTTGTATCTTGAGATAGAAAATACATCAAGATACCAAATTTGTAGGGGACATTCAAGGCATGAAATACATCATGTTCATTTAATTCTTCATCTTTGTTTGAAATCATAAGTATACTTATCAAGTAAATAACTAATCTAATTTTTTCATTCCTGCATGACGTGTTTTTGATGGTCTAGTTCTTTAAGATCACCTAATTTACACTTAAATCTTACTTAAAGTGTTTCAAAAGCTTATAAATGACATGAGGTCTTCATGAGGTCTATTTTTTTCTTTACATAATTTGATTACTCTTCAACCAGAACTTTGCTTGGGTTCTTACCCTATATCTAGGTAAATTTTTCCTATGTAGGCCAAATTTGGCTCACATTTTTGGCAACTTGACATGGAAGCATGCCTCCTATGCTTGAGATCCTAGATTACTTGCCTTGTCTGATCCATTGGGAATGGAGTCTCAAGTATTTCCTTCCTATCTAATGAAAACAATACAAGTCTATCCCTTTCTAAAGACCTCTTTTTAAATAAACAAGGATAGAAGGAAACAAAACTAACAATGTGCCCAAGGCAATTATGGAAAGGAACACACAACGGAAAAAAATGTGCACAAGGCACTTTAGAGGAAAACATAAAACTAATATAATATATAAAAAGATGTATATTACAAGTATTTTCCTCTTGGTTTTAATTTGAAAAATTCAACATTATTCACTTGTAATGGACTAGGATGAAAAATACCTTGTTTTGTAGGTGCCAAAATTAGTGAACTAGGCTACTTGATTGCCAATCTTTTTAACATTATCTCTAGTGGATTAAAAGGGATAAACATGTCTATAATGTAGATATAATAGTCCATTTATTCAAATATTTATTCATGTTAGACTATAAGATCACTTTTAATCTTCTCACTTGATGGTTCATTTGTCCATGAAGGTTGACTATCCAAGTTTAGGAAAAAAGGTTCTAATCCATCCCAAAAGTCATCTTCCTCTTCATCATATGGGATAATGCCAACCTTAACACCATCCTTGTCCTTCTCATCTTTCAAGGAGATACATAGAAGCTCATCAACCCATATAAGGTTCAAAATGTCATATTCTTGTGGTTCTAGATCTGACCACTCTCCTTCATTCTTGAAGACATCAGTACTATCTTCAATGGAAAATTCCTCTTGAGACTTTTTAGCTTCTATAATTTGATTTTCAAGTTCATTTTCATGATTTTTATGAGGCATAGGCTGGTTTAAAACCTCTACTTATTCCATGAAGTCATGGTACAACTATTTACATACTTCATTCTAATCTTCTTTCTCTTCCATTAATTTCTTTTATTCATTGAAGAATTCTTTAACATGATCAAGTGACTGATGGATAATACAACCATATCAATATTTTCACCTTGCTCATATTTAACTTCAACCATACCAAATGAAATCTCTTGAAATAAATTAAAATCTCTTTTGCTCTGAGTTGATTTTTCCTTCTTTGAATGAAGTGGGTATCCTATCAAGATATCCTAATCATAGACACTTGTATTTTCCTCTTGTGACTCACTTTCAACTATAATCTCCTCCTATATCCTTTGTAAAATAGGTTCTTCCTCCATGAAGGAGATGGTGGGAGGGTGAAAAAGTTTACCTTGCCTACAGCTTAAGAGATTATATTTCCAACTAGGGACTTTAAAGACTCTTTTTGGTGGCTCTTGAGGGAGGGATAAAGAGTCATGTAAATCTTATAGGTAAAGCTTATTTATCTGATCTAACACCTCTTCTTCTTGAGCTAGTTCCTAGATTACCTCAACTAGCACCTCCTCTTTTTTCTTTATACCTTCCTTGACTAATTTTCATGAGGGTATTGTGTAAGATGGGACAACCTTATCCTATTCCTAAATGATTATAGGGGAAGATAATTTCAAAAGAGAGGGTATAACATAGTCAATGTCATTGGCATAGGAGAAGATCAATAATGGGATGGCTTCATATTATTTAGCTAAATGGTCGTTAATGATTTTCTTGA
The DNA here is from genome assembly GCA_037957365.1 of Torreya grandis. Lineage (NCBI taxonomy): Eukaryota > Viridiplantae > Streptophyta > Pinopsida > Cupressales > Taxaceae > Torreya > Torreya grandis. Next base: position 1,134,525 of record JARHVA010005295.1, read on the forward strand.
CTCTTGGCAAAGATGAGATTTGACAAAGTGGACTAAGGGGCTAGGTTTGAGCATAAAAAGAGGAGGAGAGGGTAGTTATGGTTTAGGGATAGTTGATATCATTATTAAGAATAAATAAAAGTAATTTTATTTCTTGGCTTGGTCTTGCTTGACCAAGCACTCTTCTTAAATCCTCAACTCCTATTCTTCAACAAAAGTTTGGTACTCAAGATCTTATTTATACCTATAAAACTCTTCCACCCTATAAATATCTCTTAATTATTGTCAATGTCAATCCTTATCTCCCTAGGGATATTTTATAGTTGATTAGAGAGAGACAAGCTCTGATAAGGCTGATACATTGAATCTTGATAGCCACTTGGGGTAAAGCCATAAACATTTATAGTCTAATATGAAGGATAAGGAATTAAAGAACATGTATTTTAAACAAATGGGTGATGATACATACCAAATAATGATGATTATTAACTTGAGCTACTTAAACTATTTGATGAATACTTAGATTTTCTAGTGATGTTTATACACATGTCTCCTAAGGCTGGTTGGATGAAGAGAACACCAAAAAATTTCACTCATTGAATAATTTAATGGTCTTATCAAGTATGACATAAACTGTTATAACATTATTTTTCACCCTTGGAGTGGGTTCTTTATGCTCCCTCCAACTAAGCTACATAATGGGAACACCCCTAGGCCATGGGTATCTTATATTGGGGTTGAACCTCTAGACAAGTCTGACATCCTCTTGATGGATCACCTTTACTAATTATTCTACTTTGAAAAGGGTTAGAAAGAGGGAATATGGTTACTAATAAAGATAAAAAGGTGATGCACCAAATTTTAAATGAGACACTCACATAAGTTTGAACAAACACTAAATCAATATAAGACAATATTGGCTCGCATAATCTCACAAACTAGCTAATTACATAAGTATTTCTTGAAATAGGCTCACCAATAAACTAAGGAAGAAAAGAGGAATTCTAAGATTCACACCAAGAATCCATTAGTGGTAGAAAGAACACAAGTTCAGACCTAAAAATAACTTAAAGCCACCTTAAAAGAGGCAAGAAAGAAAGATAATGGATATGGAAGAATCTCCTTCATAAATCCATCATGTAAAAGCTTACTAAACACTAGTTCTAGGCAAGAGATAGGTAAAAAATCATCTTATTACATCAATAGTTAGTTATTATAAATTTTGATAGGGTCTAACCTTTTCAAATGAGAGTCTGTTTCTCTTTAAAATTAGAGAGTCCTTGTGATACTTAGCAATTAGAGAGAGAGAGAGAGAGAGAGAGAGAGAGAGAGAGAGAGAGAGAGAGAGAGAGAGAGAGAGAGAGAGAGAGAGTACAATGGGAAAGAAAAATGGAAGATATAAAAAAAAAGGGGGAGAGAGAGAATAACACACCATCAAAAATTCATTAATGATCTACCACCACCCATAAATGCTCAACCATAATTTTATCAATTTGGGACTAAACCTCCATCGATATTTTAACCTTCAATTATCCCAATAGACTTTAAACACTCTCATTAGCTGATAAATACATTAGAAGACAAGCATCTATTTAGGATGATGAGTCATTATCCATTAGGAGGGAAAATATTTAAAGCCTTCTAAAAATGTATTGAATGCTCCAACTACATTTTCTAATCCCCAAATTTGTCCCTTAGAACTCTATGGCATCTTCTACTTGAATTCATTATAAGGAAAAAATACTCATATCTATGGATTTGATAGAGCCATGACTATGTCTATTTTAAGTGGCTATAGGTACCTTTTTGTTGAAGATATGATTATGGAAAAATATGAGACACTTATTTCATAATCACAAACCTGACCTTATTTCAAACCTAAGTCATACATTTACTATAGATGAAAACCAATTCCATTTATTGGTTTTTATATAGTCATGACCTTAATGAAAATCCCATCAAGTTTCTTGACTCCATGCTTGATTTTTATTAGGTCTCAATAGAACTAATCTATTCCTAAACATTATGGAAGCCAAGAACTCATTACACATGGATTGCATTCAAATAATAATGAACGTAGTCATGAAATGACATTGTAACCTTAGACAATAGATCTTGTAGTTCTAAATATTCAAACCAAAGGCTAAAACTAAACTCTAATGGTAGCATTTAATCCTAAAGTATTTTTTCTGGTTCAACTTAGACTATATCTATATCTTGGTTCTATGTATTCACCCATATGTCCATAAAATCCCTTTATCTAATGTGTCTACCTATATGCCATACATTTCCATGCTCTTTATCATATTTAAAACTATGACCACCATAAATTCAAACATGTGTCATCATCTTGTGCCTCTTAGAACTTGATTGAATTTCCTCCATTGATATTTGATTTGGGCTACCCAAATTGTGACACTTGGCAACCCCACATTATATTTATGTATCTTGATGTCATATCTCCATCAAAATAATACTTTCATGTCATGCAGTAGCCTCATCTGTGATATAGAATCATTTACCTTTTGACATCATGCACACTATTAATCTATTTTGCATGGTTGAATACATGTTATTGATCTTCCGTATGCTTGATCAAATGTGCACTATTGATCTAGTAAGTCACTATGATCATGCCACTTGTTATCCCCACATTAAATCCTAAGATCCTTTGAATTTATGACCTCAACATTGCTATTGATCTTGATTTTCATGATTTAACTCACACCATTGATCTTGATGTCCCCAATGAATTGATTTATTATCTATGTGTTTTTGATATATGATCTAATCAACCAAGAGTTTAAAACTTTGTAGTAATTCATTCACTCTCAAGATCATTTGAATATTTTAAATTCAAACAACTACTTCCTATGGCTTTTATTTGACATCCCTAAGCATGTTTCTCACTATTAGACTATTTTTGAAAGCTTGTATCTTGAGATAAAAAATATACCAAGATACAAAAATTTTAGGACAAATTAAAGGAATGAATTACATCATGTTCATGTAATTATTTAGCTTTGGTTTACCTCATAAGTATACTTTTCAAATGTATAACGACACTGATTTATTCATTATTGAATGACATGTTTTTAATGGTCTAATTGTTTAAGATCACCAAATTTACACTTAAAGCTTGGTTAAAGTGTTTTAAAATATTGAAAATGACATGAAGTATTCATGAAGTCTATTTTTTCCTTCCATCATTTTATCACTCTTCAACCAAAACTTGGCTCAACATCTTACCCTATATCCAGGAAAATATTTCCTATGTAGGCTAAATTTGGCCAACATTGCCTACTTGAAATCATAAATGGTTTGGGTTTTTCCCACCAAATAAAAGTGTTTCCATTTGGTGTATTTAATCCTAAAATAATTAAGGGAAGTTGGGTGTATAAATCTCTACATCTTATTTATTAGCTAAACATCCACTGAGTCAACTAATTGGGTAGTAATTTCTTATTCTACAACTTTTTCTGGGACCAACCTGGGTAGATAAATAGGGTAGGCTCTAGTTCCCTCTATCCTAATTATGGTGTAGTCTATATAGATAAAATAATCACCCATATTTCCTATGATATTCCTAGTTTGATCTGAGAGCTTTGGCATATATTTTCCATATATGGCCTAGTATACCATCAGTTAGAAGGTCTTACTAATCTTAGTCACGTTCCTCCTAAACTTGTGAATGTGGAAGATGTTTAACCTTTCACATATCCTATTCATAGGTTACTATTCAAAAGGCTCATAAGTCTCATTGTAATATTCATGGATGGTTCTAGTTATAGCATCCACCATGTAGGACATCATATAGAAGTTACAATCTAGGGAGTTGTTCAGATTGGTTATTGTGTTGATGATGTTGGAACTAATGATTTACCCTATGGAAATTATACTTTTAGAGGTGAGAATAAGGTCAAGCAAGGGAATCCACACCTAATTAACATAATTCATTCTAGGGAAACCATAGGATATATTAAATAGGGTCATGGAAATTTTAATAACATGTCAGAAAATGGCTATTAGGATAACATAAATAAGGCCTCAAATTTCAAAATTACTAGGGTCATGTGCCCATTTTTATAGCTTAGTGGTTATATCATTGGAATGTATTCAGGTATTCACTAGAGTTTGGTTGTATGCCATCTCAAGGGATGATAGCCTATAGTAACTTTTGAATTCTCTACCACTAAGGTGGGTCACTAGTGTGATATTTTGGTTAAAGTGTGATATTTTTCCAAAAAATTTAACATTGGTAAATACATCAAATAATAATTTGATGCAGGGCATTATATCAGGTTTAGTTGAAGCATTATGCAGACCCACTATCTTGATTGCCAATAGGTCATCCTAGTACCTTCATGAAAATGTAAAGAGTCGATCATATAAACTATAAGGTTTTTTCCTGTTGACTTCTTCCTAAAGAGAAGAGAAGTGCTTGAAATCATGTTTGAGGTCATCTTCATCAAACACTATGTCAATATATTTTATTGTTCCTAAAATTAAATACATAAATGTAGGAGGTGAAATTTGAGATGAGGAGGCCATGATTATGTGACTTCAAAACATTTGGTTCATGAGGGTCCGAACTTAGGCTTTCAATTTGTTAGTTTGATGACAATATGAGTGTAATTGGATCTAAAAATTACATATATTTACTTTAGATTCATTAGATTCACCTAATTAAATGTAAGGTTATTAAATTCATGTAAATGACTGGTGTCAATAGTTTTGTCTCCTTATTTTTATTTTTTATATTTAAATTTCACCTAACTCATGGGATGGTGATTCTTTGATCATGTTAGAATCAAGATATGGTGACACTTTGATCACATCAAACTCGTAAGATGGTACCACTTTATAGGATCATGTTGTGTCACTTGTTTAAGAGATATTGTACAATGCCTTTCATTGAGTTAATCTCTAGATGATTGGGATGATGATATTTAGGATGATCTCACTTGCCCACTTTCCCAAGGATTTTGTACATTAATTTCAATTTTTCAATCTCTAGGTAAACAAGATGGAGATACTTGGCATAATCACAAATAGTTGCTTTCCCAATGAAATTGAAATATTTTTTTTACTGTCTAAATGTCACAAGTTTTTAGGTGCATGCCACATGTCTTTGACTATTCAAAAATGAAGTATTAAGCTTAATGTCATGGGTACCCTTTAATGTATTACAAGTCCCTTCATGGTATCACCCAGTACTACCTTCAAAACTTCAAGGGTACCCATATGCATGCTTTAAAGGAATTTCCTAAGGGATACCTTCAAACTTTTGGGTCCACAATCGAGGGTCAAATCACATATAGGATCCCAAAATATAATAAGCTAATCATTTTCCATAATATTTCTCAAAACCCCCATTTCTCAATATCATTTTGTATACTAATAAAATACATGGTTGAATATTTACTTAATTAGTTATTTTACTCTACATAGTTATTCCACTCTTATGCATGTTTCAAATGTATCTCCTAGGAGATACCTTCAAAGTAGGATGAAACAAGAATTGAAGTATGCAAAATATGATATTAAAATCTTTTTTTTTTTTTGGATTGACATAAAAAATTTATACATTACCTTTTTAACATTTTTAGGTTTTAACATATCTCCATGCTTATGTTATGGCATAAATATGTCTTTATCTCCTACATATAGGTATAAATTGGACTAATTTTATAAATAACCTAATTAAAAACTCTTCTCATGTATTTTGAAAATGTCTAGGCTAACAAATTGTACATCATTAGTTTTCCAATGTGGAAGCTATGTTTCTCTCATAAATAATGGTAGGGTCATTGGTGAAGGAAGATTACACAAAGTGGAAGGTCCAAATATTGAATCTATAGAACCCATAAATGTCACTTCAACATACCACAATAATGAAATACCTATTGGATACCTAAGAGTTAATATGACTAAAGATTTTGATTTAACTTTACCACTTCCATTTCCTATAACTTTTGTGGATAATTTGGGGGATGTAGTTGATATTTTTACTATATGGAGCACAAGAATGATGTAACACATTTCAAATAAGTTTTTTATAGACAATGACATGGAAGAAAGACAAAATAATTTTAGTTCAATTTAACATATACAATGATTGTAACAAGAAAACCCTTTCTTGGATTCATTTTTTTGATATATTGATGATCCTACCATATTTTAAAGTCTAATAAAAACTTCTCCTAGGAAAAGGGTACATTTGTTACATAAATGTATAACTCTTGCAAATGATGAAAAAATTGCTCTTGGTTTTGTTATATTTGCATAACTACATGATTTTTTTGGTTTCATTCTTATCCTAATGTTAGAAAATGAATTCAGAATTTACATAAGGCAAGTTATACAACATTGTGAGACTTGTAGTATAGAGGTAACTAAAAAATCTATCAATATATGGCCTTTCAAAAAAATAATGGACACTAATACTTGTAGAGAAATAAATTTACCATACATGACACCAAAGAAGAAAGAAATTGGAAACATTGGGGATGTATTGGATAATGAAGTCACTCCTTACCTTACATTCCTAGTGCAAAGTCATCTAAATAAATAAACTTGTGCCTAAAACTACTCGGGCCAAAAAATAAATTAGCCAAAAACTTCACTCAGCTAAGTGGAGTTTGATGAAAGCATAGATAGTGATATTTCAACAATGTATGTAGATATATGTTGTACCAAAAAAAAAATTTAGTTAGGATTATCATTTGAGATGCTAAAATCTAAAAGGATAACATTTCTTTATTTTACCACAATAGATAGGAGGCAAGATGTCTTGGATGCCCTTTCTACTAGTTTGTTTAAGAAAAATAAAAATAAAACTACCATTGATTTTTAGGGTACAGAGATCTATTTGGAAGATTGGATTAAAATATATGGATTAAAGAGAAGTATCCTTTTTGACATTCAAAATTATCACAAAAATGAGGAACAAAATGTATTCCATGTAGGGAGATTTCAAAAGAGCCACAAAATAAGACAATAGTAGCTAAAGATTTGTTGGACCAATTAGTGGATGATTTTGAAAATGTTTCTCCATGAATAACATGCTAGGTAGATATAGATAGCTCACAAGAAAATGTTTGACATATTCCAACATCTTTCACTAAAGAATTTATGAGGTGTCACATTAATGCATAATTAGAAGATATGGAATATGAGCCAATATCTTAGACAAAATTCAATAACTTGTGGATAAGTAATTTTCATGATGTGACCATTACCACATATGATGAATTTAATAGGTATAAAACATGCATCTTTTTAACTCAACAAAAATTCTCAAGGTCCCTCTCTAGATATCATAAAGATTGTATCGATCAAGAATTCATGATGCACTTAAATTAGATACTTTTTGCAAGACAAATGTATTACACACATAAATGAATGTCAGAACAATACCCTAAAAAATGACTCTGTTTCATTCATGATAAGTTAAAATGTCAAAAAAAATTGTGTTGAGGATAGTGACAAAAAACAAAGTAGTTACTGATAGAATAGTAGAGTTGTCAATGGTAAGGATTATAACACATGGTCATGTCCTAGGCAGATATGGGCATTTTTTATTGTATGTTCTTGGAGGGTCTAACTTTACTATCACCATGTTAAATAAGTGATTCAAGGATATGGGAAAAAAATGACAAATATTTATGGATCTTTACTATATAAACTTGGATCTTCAAAATATCCATTGTATGATGCACTTTTGTCTAACAACTACTACCTTGAATACAAGAAATATAGAGAAGAAGTGCAATCTATTGGTGCCTTCAAAAAAATTCCTTATAAGCTATACCTTAAACTACATAACTATTATGGGGACAATAATAATAGGTACTTCCATCCATAATTATATTTTAAAAATGTTAAACCTTATATGGAAATAATATTACATTTATAAATTCATAAAACCATGTTTTTTTTGTAAATGTATGTGTTGCAATATTTATCTCTCCTTATCTATAAATGTGTTTTACTTGATGTCAAGGTTGTATTTATCCCTATAGGACATACCCATGAGGAAATATGTTGGTCTAATAAGAAAAATTAAAAAAATTTCATTTGATCTAACTCAAGATGTGTACATAAAAGATATATTATTTTTCAAATCTAAAAATTCTACAAGAGTGGACTACACAGTATGGGTTACTAGAGATAAAATTAATATTGAGATACTAAACAAAATGGAGATATAGAATGAAGGGTCAATGCATCTTAGTTCATCATAGTTCATACAGGGAAAAAAATGCAAAAGAAGCAAAAATTTATTTAGGCTACTTGGACAAGGAATGGAAGCCAAAACCAATTAACACATCTTTACCATCCATACTCATAGATAGTATCATTTACACTTGGAAACTAGATAAAATTTGGAGAGGTCATACACTTTTTCTCACTAATTTTTTGAAAAGCATTATAACAGACTATTTGAATGCATCATCCCACTAGGCACTATAAAAAATAGTGATAAAAAGATTGGGAAATTTGAAATGGTGTTTCCTTAATTTTGGAATGAGAAATATGAATGGTTTTTTTCAAAATTTAGTCATTTTTTGGGGAATTTATAATTTTTTATTGTTTTATTTATTTATATTTATTTCTAGTGGCACTTCACATTTTGGGTCTTAGAAATTACACTTTAGCATTTGAGTTTTACATTTTATACTATGACAGTTCAATATTTTGGTAATTGTGCATCTATATAATGGCATTTTATTATTAGAATGCCCACTTTGAAATTTTGTGTTTTAAAATGGTCATTAACTTTTGCATAATAAAAATAGATAAATAATATTTTATGAATCATGAAAATCTCTTTGGATTTGTGGTTTTTCAAATTAAAATTCACATTTTGCATTCTTTAAAATGGTCTTAAAAAAATGGTCTTTGTAATTTACAAATTAGAATTTACACTTTAGATTTTATGCATTGTAAAATACACTTCAACATTCCTGTGTTTGAGAAAAGGTCTCTAGGGTTTATACCTAAAAATTTCCCACTTGAGCATTAATATTTATTCTTCAACATTTTCATATCAACAAATGGTCTTTATCTTTTCAATTTTTCAAATTACACTTTGAATAAGCACCTGAGATTATGCCATGTCTCAATGACTTGGTTGTGTGGAAAGATGACTAGTCTAAACAAAAGTCTTGAACAACATAAGCACTCAATATTATGACACATCACAATATTGGTAACTTGACTATGTGGGAGATTATATTAATAATATAATAATATAACACATGATCAACATGTGACATGTAAAAAAATATGAGATAAACTTTGATGGTCATGGGGACGTCACCTGATTTAGATTAAACATGTAGTTCATGATCTAATCAACTGCTAACACATGGCATCCTAGTCATCCCAGGTGATTTAAATCACATATTTCTTGAGTGCCCAATTGATGTATGAATTATTTTTCCTTAAGAAATAAATCGCCTAGGCTTATTATCTATAAATGCATGGTCTGAGAACTAGTTTGAATGGTCTTATAATTTGATTTAAGATATTATAAAGACCATGGGCCTTTTAACTATTTTGAAATTTTAGATATATGTGATTTATTTGTAATAATTCAATAAGTATTTAATTATTTTGGATTATTTTAAATAATTTGGAATTATTACAAATATATCAGATATATGTGATTTATTTGTAATAAGTCTAAGTAATTCTTGATGAAGTCTAATTTATTTATGATAGTTTTTAACTATTAATTATTTTTTATCATTTTAAATAATTTGGAATTATTACAAATACATTAGATAGATGTGATTTATTTTTAATATATCCAACTTAATATTGATACAGTCCAATTTAATCTTGATACAGTCCAATTTATTTCTAATAGTTTTTGAAAATTTAGACTGTTGATAAGTCCATATTATCCAAAATAGTCCTTTAGTATTATTTTATATTTGAATGGTTAGGATAAAACTGGTATTGATTATGATTGGAATTTATAATGTAGGTTCATTGTTGTATAGGAGGAAGTTATTAACTTTGCCAAAGGAATTATTATTCAGGGGAAAGAATTCATTACTAATTATAAGTAACCTATTGTACTGAAGGAACTTTTTATTGTGTATTAGACTAGACCTGACAAGTATTAAAAGGAATGTTATAAGGATTGTGTTAGGGAGGATTATAATTAGAAAGAATATTTTTTGTCTCAATGGGAATCTATTGGGAATGACTTTAACTCTATAACTATTGACGGGGGATTTACTTATACAAAATTTTACATGTAGGTTTGACAAGAACTTGATAATGATTAGGTAATGTTTGTTGGATATTCTATACAAAAAATTTGTGAAGAATATATAGGTATATGTTGTTCATGAGTAATGGATGTCTAAATATTAGGCAACTTGTCATCTAATGAATCTTTTACCTCATGATAAAGTGGAGGATCAAGACATATATTAATTATTAAGGTGTAAAGGTCATTAGACACTTTACCAATTTTTTTAATTGAGATAAAATTCCAAGAAAAACTTGGGGTGAGGATACAAGTAACTTCTTCCATCTCCTGGATGTTTATAGAATTTTTTATATTTAAATAAATGAAAAACCATGAGTAGAAGAGGGTAAATCATCATTCCACTCTATAATTCTAATAGTATTTTGTTGTTTTGATTTATCAACATGACATAAACTCTATGGGAAAATTATGTGGAACTTTAGCACCCATATTTAATAAGCACAAAAAATATTCATCTCTACTATCAAACAAGTCTTGCTCAAAATGAGTTCAAACTACATTGTAAGTAGGTGGCACATATGTGTACTTAGATTGGTGAACTTCCATATCATATGGATTCATAGAATCCTCTTGATCATGGGGATAATATATATGATACGTGAATGGATTTATATGATATTTTTGAACATGGGTCTAATCATAATCATAAGAAACATTATAAGCCATAACACTTCTAGTGTAACAAGACATATTGGACCTAAACTTAGAATAGACCTAGATAGAAATGGGAATATGAATTAGAAATGATTAGAGAAAATGTTAGAATTGAACATATTTGATTTAAAAATGATTAAAAGGTACTAATATAAGAAAGTTTGATCTAATTTTTTTTTAATTTTGAAATGGTTTCAAACTAGAGACTTGATAAAATGACTAGAAAGGGTCCAAATTTACATGGTCACCATAATGGTACAATTTCACACAAAAAGGTATGGAATGTGTGTGTTTAAAATTTTTAGGCATAGAAATGAATAATTTTGATGTATAAAATGGATAGAGTAATGTCTATTTATGAAGGTGTATGTATATTAAGACAAATTTTTTACACCACAACTAATCAATCAAGCACTCAGTTTGGTGATCCTACTTTAATGACTAATTTAGGATTATTCCACATTCATTGAGTCTTTTGATATACTTACCTTCAGATAAGATTAAAATTTTAATATTATTAAAATTAATTATTTTAGTTATTGGTGGTTTTTTAATCCCACCCTTCTCTCATAAGGTTCATACATAAAATATATATTTAGGTGTGGTTACTTTTACAACCATCCACAAATGAATATTTTATGGTCAAAAGGTCTTAGGATAAATATTTTATGGGAACTAGAGATGGTCTTGATATACCCTATGATACATGGACATAAAAAATATCCATGAATTATATGTCAATATTTAATGGTCCATTCACCAAAGGGACTTGTCCCTTCATGACCACTTTGATCATAAGGGTTTAAGTGAAGTGTTACCAACACATCAAGCTCCAAAGGATATTCCAAATAAGATAATGTTGATGTAGCCTCAATTTTCATACCCCATTAGATAATGAGGTTTTTACAAGTGCTTAGTAATTAATTACTAGTCACTACACCATAATTACTCATGAGAAGGCAATGACACTCCAATCACGTAGCCAAAAAAATTGAAATGTATTGTCATTTTGATTCTTAGGATCCTAATGAGGGAAAGAGAATAGCATAATAGGAAAATATTTCAATATAAAAACAAATTCTTACCTCCACATTTTTGAGTCAAAATATAAAATTGGATAACATACATTTTAATGAATCAAACAAGACACACAAGTTAATGTGTAAACAAATAATTTGAAGTAAGATGAATAGAAATGAATGTGATTCTAGAGTAACTAATCACATAATGAATTATTTTTAATAAGTACTAAAGGAAATGTGAACATATAATGTATGTTTAATAGATCACCAAAACCTCTTTGGAACCTAAAAGGAAACAATGTGAGTAGTTTTGATTAGTGTCTCTTTGGCATGCATATATTTGGAAACAAAATGTTAAAAATAATTGAAAACAAAAAGAAATAAAAAGTAGTAGTTAGTATTTTAATGATAAATTATAAAATATAAATATATTTTTCATAATATTTTGAGAGGTTTATAATAGGAAAAATACTCACATCCTTGAAAAAAATTATAATAAAAATCTGATCAGACATTATGAGTATTTTACCAGCCATTTTTAGCCAAAAACAAAAGTAAAAGGTGGAACTAAATAATATGGCCATAGCTCCTAAAATATATATTAGATTTAAATGAAATTTTGAGAGGTTTTTTATATGAAAAATTAAAACAACCCAAAAATATTTTAAATTAAAATAAATTACATAAATTAAAATAAATAACATATCAAAATTTATAAATATTTTACCATCCATTTCCAAGTAAAAATTAGAACAAACATTTTTTAATTAAAAAATTGATAAAGAGACTAGAATAATTTGTGGGATGTGATTTGGATCCCATCTCTCATGCCATATGTATCATTATAGTATATATCTCATTATTTTTATTCATTAAAAAAATGTAAATGATCAAATGAATTATTAATATTTAATGATCTACACCTAAGATCTTGTGAACATACCAAGATTAAGATAACAATGCTAATAGTAAATCAATATAATGTAAAAATTCATTGGAAAACTCATCTTTGCGTATGATTCAATATTTATAAATATTTATGTCTATAATAGACCATATCTCCTCGAATACTTAGATATTTGTGTTGACAATCATGACCTTTGATGAACAAGTTAGTGTGATAAAATGGAAGGGATTCACTATGAATCTTAAGCATATTAAATTAAAAATAGAAGGGGTCTATTTATAACAATTATGAATCAATGAATACTCTTAATCTTGACTCAAATATGGATGGTTATAAATTCATTCTTAATAAGGCACATGGATCATCACATGGATTGATAACATGAGCCTTTCACCTTGTCCAAGATGAAGGGTTAAAGATAGATCTTGAAAATATCAAAAGGGAATTAATATGAGCCCTATAACTTGTATCTAATATGGAAGATATATAATACTATTCAAAATATAATTTTAATAGTCAATTTTGTCCGTTCATCATGTTTCCAATATGAATGATGTAGAATCATTCCCCAAAAAACACATGGATGATCAATTTAAGTCCATCTTATTTCCAAGATGAAGAGTTGAGAATGTTAACCTAAAATATCTGAAAAGATTTATTGTGGGCCCTTAATCTTGTTTCCAAGATGAAGGGTGAATAATAATACTGTATATTAATTAATCTAGTAATTAGTGAGCTCACAAAAAAATATTCCACAAGATTTCATGATTCTTTCTTGAATGAAGATTTCATTTGGAAAGAGAAGAAAAATGAAGAATTAATAATTAAAAGCAAATTATAATTACACTTTAATTGAATTATAATTATAATAATTATTAATTAAATTAATCAATGATCAATCTAATTAATATAATTCAAGAAATTTGATAGAATCATGATTTAGAGAAGGGTAATTAATTGCATTATTTGATCAATGATGGAGAGTTAAATAATTGATTAGATTAGAATAATTGACCAAATAAAATGACTAAAATGATTATTTAATAAACTTAATATGGTTAATCATCCCACCTATAGATACCCTAAGGTGAATTTAAACTCATATGTTAGATGAATAGATGAGTTTGGAACCAATTTGTGTGTAATTGTAGGAAGTCATTCCGTTTTGTAAATTTGTGGGAGGTAATTTCATAATGGGGTGTGATTTTTAATGAATCCTTGGTTTCCAAAGTTTTAACCCTTGAATGAAAACCTCTCTCACATTCTAGTTTAGATGAGGTTACTAAAATTTCCTTTACATTTTTATATCCTACCAACCTGAAAATAGATTAGAGATGTTATAGGTGTATTTTTAGTCAAGACTCCTTAACAAAGGATAAATTAAAATAAATGTGTGTCCTCATTTATGTGTTTGTGTATTTGAGGAAATCATTCCTTTTTAAAAATTCCTTAGTTTAGGGTGGTTCTATTTGACCTTGAATTTAGATATGTGTTATATCTAGGGTTAGAGGGTATTAGATTAGATTTTACATAAAGATACACCCTAATGAGTAGGTAAATCCATATAAACTCAAATAAATAATATTATAAAATTGATATTTATAAAAATAATAAAGTATAACTATTGATAGATATTATAATAAATAGATAACTATGATAATATATTATGCTCATGCAAATATGATATGGAACAAGCTAAAAGTGGATAGAAGATTATATATTAATAGTCGTTAGATTCTATTAATATTATTTTTATGACCTTGTATGTTTTCATCATATCTTCATATTTGTGTTGACATGTGAGTCTAACTTTGATGCAGGTGCCATGTATGGAATATTAACTATATTTGGATGTGACCAACTAGAGTTTTACAAAAAAAATTGACTCTTTTGATGTCTTTAGATCATGCACATAGGTTATCTCTCTTTATAAAATTATTAAAACCCTAGCTTCCTCAACCTTGGAGTGACTATGGGAAAAATGGGTTAGTGGGCTCATAATGTCAAACTACTCTAAGGACCCGTTTATCAATGGGTGTTGGCTACATATCCAATACTCCAAAGAGGGCCATAAACATATGTAGTTCGCCCTGACACATTGGCTTTGTAGACACTATTTTTTAATTATATATCACCTCATTCTTATGCACTTTGGAAATACATATCATGCATGTCCTTTCAAATTCTAGATCTTTTCCACTTATAGAATGCTTGAATGCACTATCTCTCCATGCTTAATTTATTATATTTTAGTCTAACCTATGTTATTTTGATGACTCAAGTATTTTATATTTCCTAATATTTTTTAAACCTATTAATCTTCCATATATACAAGTTATGGATATACACCTATTTTTCAACTACTCAAACACTTGCATCTCAGTCAAACACTTATATCGAAGTAAGTTTCCAACCCTAATGCAAGTGTTTAGTGCCTTAAAGTCATCAAATTTCAAAATGAATCATATTAAAAGTGATTTAATGTGAGATATTCTCCAAGTGTATTGGTATAAATATAATATCAAACCTCATTCATTCCTCACCTAACATAAATCTAGAGAGACCAAGGCTACTTATTAAAATCATTCTATCAAGCACCCATGTGAGAAAATCTTCCCTATTTTATCTTATTTACATATCAACCATAGGGAGAACATATCCATAGGTATGAATTACTGAAGGAATATCCCAAGAGCTATATTTTATAATTTACAAGCTATGTCAATTGTTGTACTTACTTATTACACAATACATGATTCACACACAACCCAACACATAAAGTATAACTACATAATTTTGAGGCCATATTTAGATTATTAGCTATATAAGTATTTCTCATTGATAGAAGGGTATTTGGGGTAGTTAAGAACTATTTTCCCACCAACCCATTTTTGTAAAGCAAATATGAAGGTAAAGAAATATGCTTTTTCTATTTGACAAGGAGTGATGGTCGATGACCAAGATATGAATGCACTAGAACAAATGTGACACATAACCCAAAATCATCTAGGTTGTCACATCTAGTTTCATAAATTATTCTCTACTAGAAACACATGTCCAAGTTATATAGTAGTATCAATGCAACCATCCCAAGTTAATGCAATTTTCCATAGCTATAGAGGCATAATTTATAGAAACAAATGATTACTTTATAATCTAGATCCAATCCACTTTATACCTATTCTAGATCTAGATCTATAATAACATAAAAAACTATATAGGTATATTATTTTCATTATTATTTTTATATATATCATAACTATACTTTTTATCTTTATCATCTTAGTATAATAAATTTAGTATATGTTTATCTTAATTTCATAAATAAATGGCCTACTCTAGAGATAGTCTACAATCCTTACTCCCTAGGATATATCTTCCTATTTAAACCTACATTCCCCTAATATATATTTTATGGTTAAACATTTGGTGAACCTAATTCACATGAATGCATTTTTTATAATTCTTAGGTTTTTTAGTTAGCTAGGGTTTTGGTCTATTGTTCAAATTCTATAATTTTTCATTTCTAAGCAATGGAAAATAGTAAGAAGAAAACCCAATTTCAAATAGAAGATTAAAAAAAATGTATCACTCATCCTAATAATAACAAATGATTAATAGATGAATTTATATGTGTTACAAGATATTAAAAAATTAAGCATGATAAGCTAAAGCTTCCTCACCTAATGATGGTGATTCCTTAGAAGGTACATCAACTAATTCCATACCAATCAATCCACCTAAATCAAATGGGGGAACGAGACATGTATTTCAACCTTTACTTCCTAAAACTACCATTACCACATCTTACATGGTAATCCTAAATACTTAAACTCAAATATCAATTTTAATGCCTATATCTACCAACTTACGGGTATAACTCATTTGGTGAATTCTTAAATATACAACCTAAAACACTAAGAGGTGAAATATATTGTCTAAACTATAAATCTTATGCAAATTAAGGTTATAAATATTAAACAAAATTATATGAAATAACCTTATGATATTTATTCACAAGAGTTATTGCATAATCCTCTTGCATTAGAGATATATTTTCACCCCTTGCCAACTAGTTTTTTTTCACCTAAGTTCACATTTTATGATGGAAATGGTTATCCTAAAAACATCTATGATCCTTTTATGTGGCATGCATTTATTATGCCTCTAATAATAAAATTTTTATTGAATTATTTCCATAGAGCCTCAAATACTATGCTTTAAGGTGGTTACATTATTTACCAACTCAATTAGTAAATGCCTTCAAACCCATTATGGACCATTATTTGTCACACTTCTCTATTAACATTAATGAAAAGTTTTCACTTTCCCAAATTGAAAAAATCAAATAAGGAACCTATGAACCTATTAATGAATGCATCTTAAGATAAAATATAATGTTAGCTAAAATTACCAATCATGTGGTAGATAAAGAGATTCAAGATATTTTAAAGCAAAGTTTACTTGCTCCTTTACATGAGTTCATTGTATTCTAAAAGTTCAAATATTTTGATGACTTATGCCATATTATTCATGATCATGATATGAAACTTATCTCATCGAATAAACTTAAATATTTAACAAATACACCAACTAAAATGATATATAATACAAAATTTTCTATCAAATAAGTTATAAGGTCAAACCCCCTGAGCCTAAAAAAGAAAAAACTACCATAGATAATGTGGTGTCATAATAACCTAATTGAATTAGATTATCCACTACCTTATAAAGATAATTTAGTTCCTACCTAAGTATCCCACTTCATTACTCTCATGGCTTGTAGAATGTCATATTATATGTCTTCCTCATCCTATATAGTTTGATATGATTAAATCACTACCCAAAGGGTTTGATGTAAATATTTATTGTGACTATCACCAAGGCCATGGAAATTATATGAACACATGTTTTACCTTGAAGCATATGATCTAGGTCCTTATTAATGACTAAAATATTACATTTGATTATCATCCAAAGGAATCAAGTTCATAATATGGTGACCAGTACAAATAGAAAATATTTAAAAATCCTTTGCATGATCATTCAGATAAATATCCACAAGTACTAATGGCATTTAATGTGTTCCCTCCTCCATCTCATTATGATAACTTATTATATGCAATTATTATTACTTATATGCTACATAAACCTTCTATGATTCAAAGACCCTATATTACTTTTGATGATAGTGAGATTAGGGATGATGACATAGATATTTATTACTTATTAATTTGAGAATACCTTAGTCACCAACCTATACATAGTGTTATGACTGATAATGGTACAAAAAAAACATTTGTAACATGAAATTACTTATTAATTTAGGTTATACAAATAATGATTTACATCCTTAAACTATATCCATTAGAGTATTTTATGGAACTTCACAATAGGTTCTTGGTGAGACTTACCTTTACAAATGGGTCTCACCAATGTGGTTACTATATGTAATGGGAAATGCAAGAGATCTATAACTCAATCCTATCTTAGATAAGATAAATCCTATTTACACTTATGATTGTGGATACATTAGATATTTGGGGTCATGACCAATATGTATCTACTAAAACAAGCCAAGGGATATCTTACCATAATAATATCACTAGGGAGGGTTATAAAGCCTCCAGTCATGAAAAATTATGTAATAACCCTAACTAGGTCTTATGTTTTCATATTCAATAAACTAATAACAAGTAAATTAAATTCTAATCTAGTTATCACCAAATATTTTGGCACAAACTAGGGGTAATAAACATTAAAATTAAACATTCATAGAAGACATATACTCACATTAATGTATACAAAATCATACTACATGGGAGATAAGTACAAATGCATATTTATCTACTCATATAAAAGAGGAACAAATTTAGGAATACTTACCTTTGAAGATGAGCTCATCGAGCCTAAATCTCTCCCTTAGCCAAGGTGATTCACAAGAGCTTATTATGGTATGTAAGGATGACAAGGATAAATCATCTCTAGGCTACAAAACCTATCAATGCAAGCAAAAGACTTCTCCATAAGACAAGATCCATATCTCCAACTAAAGTATGAAACCCTAAGATATGATCCTCAAGTATAATTGTGGATAAGTAGATGCAAAATATATATCTTTTCTTCTCTTATTTTATAAATTGCAAAATAGATGTGTTTATATAGGTGGATGTAACCCTAATTTTTTTAAAAGTTTAGGCTAACAAGGTTGACCTAATCGACCTTGTATCATTATTAACAAGAATAAATTAGGTCTCAATCCAGGTTGGCCAAGGGCTGATGTATACTTTAAATAAATTTTATTAATTAGAGCATAAGGTTGATGGGGATGATCGTGTAATGTAAACTATCAAAAAAAAATTAAGCTAGGTAATGGATAATGAGGGGAAAAAATGACTAGAAGAGGGAACAAAAGAGGAGGCAAATCTTACATGAATGTTTTCAGGATATGGTTAGATTGATATGAAGTGGTAGTAGAGGGACAAAAATGATATGAAGTACCAATGGTCTACCCATCCCTTTCCCAGTACACCCCTTAAGGCATACACTCAGAGAGATTGAGGCTCGATGGGTTCATACAAGATAAAAACATTGATAATTGATAAAGTTTGAAAATATTATGTGTATACATATTCCCCACTCAAAGCTCATCATGTGTCACATAGGTGAAACATGAAATGGTGCTTTAGGAAAAGAACATAACAACACATAATGTTAAAGTTGAATAAAATGAAATAAGGATAAAATAAGATAAATAAAATGATAGAATTGAAAAATACACACCTTTACTTACCTTAGTGTTGTAGATAAAGAAGGAGATGAAATAAAATGTGAAATTGTCCAATATAGGGAACATTAGGAAAAACTATAAAATTTAGCCAAAAAAAAGCAAAAAATTAAAAAAAATACAATATAGACATATAATAGGTGAAAATATTCTCTATGATGTCAACTTGCTAGAACATTTTTTAATTTGTAAAAAGTTCTAGTAGAGACAATGATATGATCAAAATATGAAATATAATGGTAAATATTTGAAAGGTAAATAATTTTGAATAGTAAATATAAATAGGGTGAAAAATATTTCATTTTTATTTTTTACTATTCTAATAGAATAGATCTCTAAAAGACCTAGCTAGAGACCAAAGAGCCATCATGGTGAGGAGATGATAGTTGAGACCAGGAGGACACATAATAGTCGTAGTGAGTGCAACATAGGTAAAAAATTGGAAACTTAAAATTTTTGAATATTTTGATTTGAAATTGAGATAAATATAAAAAATGGATTGGTAGGAAAAATTTAGGCACTGAAATGAACCCTAAGAAATTTTTAGGTACACTAGGGATAAAATGGGGTAATGGGTAGAAAGGAGTTAGACCAATAAATATTGAAGGCATTTATGATAAATGGTCAAAAAGTCACCATTGTGGATGAACAAATTCAACTTGATTGACTTAGTTTACAAGGTGATGGAGAATAATAAAGCTGATTGTGTAGTAGTGGGCTAATTTATCTAGCTAATAAGGGACTAATTGCATATGAATGGGCTAACTTAGCTAGTTTGAAATGGCTGATGTATTATTGCTGATAGAGATCAAATATGTACAATAGTTATAATATAGTATAAAATTAAAATAAGGTGATTGATATAGTATTAGATATGTTGATTTAGTAAAAAATTTGAAAGGGTTGATTTAGAATCCCAAAGATATACATGGAAAATTTAATATTAAATAGGTTTAATCTATAAAAAATGGAAAAATTAAATCAAACCAAGTTTTATGAAAATTTAAGAATGTATTTTGATTATGAATGACATGGATATTTGATATATCCTTTGTTATCTGATATTGTATAGAGATGGAGGAGATATTGGTAACTAATAGACATGTCATGGCTATCAGATCTATTAGATTAATTGATAGACATAGATAGTGTGAAATTAGTTTTACTAGGCCTTGGAGGTATTATGAAGATGAGGCATATCCCACTGAATGTTGATCTTATTGTCATGTGCCTTAGATCATTAGAATGGTTGACCAACACTTTTTGATGGATGGTCAATGGGGGTACCATAAAGGTGGGTATCACATTAGAGGATGTCCATACTTTAATTCAATTATTGATAAGAGGGGCATCGATGATCATAGGGACACTAGATGATCTTGAAGAGAGATGAGAACTAGCCAAGTGGGTGATGTGCTTAGATAAGATATACCCAACTCATGCACAATATGTATGGAATGTTATTCATAGGGTAGAATACCATGGGGTTGGTAGTTTTTTTAAGTGCCTAGATATATGAGAGGTTCCCTATGTATTAACCAGTAGGGTTACCCTATATGGTAGATGATAGGTTACTTTGAGTAATTAGATGGTAGAAAGACTAGGTAGCACAAGCCATGCCCCATGTGTTGATTTTTTAGATTGTCATACAAAGGGAGATCATGTGATAACATTACACACACATTGTTAATATTTGGCCTAGTTGGTTGACCATGGTAATAGGGCTAACTTAGGTGTAGATCATGGGACACTATACCTGGTGGGTAGAGTCATAGCTAGTGGCACACTTATCAAGTAAATTTGGATTCTTGCACCTATTAGATCATCTAGTAGTGCCTAATTTTTTTGAATATAATTCTCTAGAGTTAATGGGGAGAGGAGGAGTACTAGTCATGAGACCTAAGATTAGGTCACAGTGTCTAAGACCATGGACTAGTCAAGTATAATAATAGGTAGATAGAAGAGGAGAGGACATGGATGTGGATACAAGGGTGAAACAAGCACCATAATAAGATTAGTACCAACCAACTTGGCCATACAATATATGGATGGACCATCAGTAAAAATGAGCATAGGAGAGGGTAACCACACAAGATGACCAGATAACTAGTCCAAGATAGAGCTAGTTGATAGAGGCACCTCTTAGGAGAGGGTCATGGTGTGCATGAGTGGTGAGTCTTGGATTTTAACTATTTGGGAGGTGATCTGTAGATGAGGTGCTTAAAGGATGAATAGACAGATAAATGGTGGTTGGTGACACTGATACTATGTTTTGATATAGAATACTATTTACATATGATTATAGTAGATATATATATATATATATATTGAGATATATATGTGATCTAATATCTATCTAGTTTTGGTTTTGTAGATCTAGTGATAGAGGAGATTAGATGGGTATCCCTAGTTATGGTTTCACACCATGAGATTTTACATGGGATGCTAGCACCATACAACCCCACCATGCTAGATGATTTTGTGGTATCATCTACCCCAACCCAAGTGGCCTAGTTTAGACTAGTGGGGGAGACTAAAAGGTATTTGTATACATGTGGGGATGGATTTTATCCACTTACATGGGTGAGAGTAAGAGAGGCATAGGCTTAGAAATCCTTGGCTTAGGAGAAAACAATGCACATGGCTACCATGGTCCAACTTGGATAGGTATAAACCCAGGTGGCCAACCTGTAAGGATAGGTAGGAGGATTGAGATCTTAGACTTCCTCATTACAACATACCATGTACATGGGATAGTCTCAGGCATGTATGTGAAACATGGCAAGGCCACATGATAGGCATACTGGATCCCATTCTTAGATTTAGAGCTATATATTTTGTATTTTTTACCTTGTATTATATAAAACACATGATATATATATGTGTGTGTGTGTGTGTGTGTGTGTGTGTGTGTGTGTGTGTGTGTGTGTGTGTGTGTGTGTGTGTGTGTGTGTGTGTGTGTGTGTGTGTGTGTGTGTGTGTGTGTGTGTGTGTGTGTGTGTGTGTGTATGTATGTATGTATGTATGTTAATTTTGATAGTTGGATTGTATCTAATGGGTTGTATTTGGTTATGTATATTGATGCATGGATATATTTATTTATATCAAATGTATTTTGATTTTGTTTTATATACTTATGAGAAATATATGTGGAGTGTTTTATTTTCTAGCATTATGTGATACACATGCGTGGTTAAAAATAAAAAGGCAAAATGACTTGGAAAAGTATAATTAATAAAAAAACAAATGTACTACACACTATATCATGATGGAAAATGTGTAATAACAAAAGATGACTAAGTATAATAAACCAAATATGGAAAAAAGGATAAGAAAATGTTTTTAAATCATGAAAAAGACTTTCACCAAATTGAAACAAGTAAAATCACACTATATCACATTGGGAAGTATGAAAATAATGTAATAAAATAGAAGGAATAAGAAAACCAAATGATATAAAAAAAAAATAATAAAGTCAAAAAATCATACTAAATCACGCTGGGAAGTATAAAAGAGAAATAAAATTGGAAAAATGAACTTAAATTGATCACACTAATTCAACCTAGGAAGTATGAAAAACTTAAGAAAAATGGTTGTATTCTTACATGCAATTAAAAAAATGAGAAGATAAAAATGAAAATATTAATGAAGTAAGCATAAAACATACTATATCAAGATGAGAAGCATGTCAATGATGTGTAACTAATGATCAATCATGACTTATCTCAAATTTGAAACATTTAATTTCATTATGACTTGGGTATTGGAAAATTTTGTGAGGAAGGCTAGGTCCTATCCATGATCTTAAACTAGAATCACAAAAGGAACATCAGTTAGGTGGAAATAATGGGAAAAATATGTTAAAGGGGATTTTGGGAATGGTAATTTGGTAATTTTTCAGGAAGGCCAAGTCCTATCCAAGGTCTTACACTGTAAATCATAAATATAATCCCTAGGGGGGAGTTATAGGTGAACAAAACAATATTTATCAAGGGGAAATAGTAAGATTATGGGAAAAGAAAGAGGTAATGTAAAAATAATAACATAGGGATAAATGAAAATACCTTAGGAAACATGAGGCACATTAAGGACATAGAAAGAAACAAAGTGATTAGTGACCATCAATATACAAAGGATACCCATTTATGGCAATCATAAATTTGTATAAAGATCGATCCATATTGGTTATTTGAATAATAAAAAGTAAAATGGACCTACCTTCCCAAAATGTGTTCCCCATATCTCAGGACCTCTTATAAATCTATCGATATACTGGGAATATTAGATGCTTATGTGAAAAAGTAGGTAGCACTAAAAGATTTTTTATTCTCCTTTCCCAATCTACTAGCCTACCACACCCCAATAGACCTTGACTCTTTCATGGGGCCAACTATGGAGTTTAAGATTCGATTAGAAAAATGAGATGTGATTTTAATAACATATTTTAGTGTGATTTAACTTTTAAATTTTTTAATGTTGCCTTTGGTATCATTTCCTTTTGTTGGAATGATTTGGATTTTAAATTTTGATGGATTTCAAGATTCTTCCTCTATATGGATTTGGAATGACCAATCATGAGAGTGATAAACACACATGATCATTATACTTTGGCCTATAGGAAGCTACGTGTCCAAATACATAACCAACTCAAACATTTAGGCTTACCTATGAAACAACATGTTATCTCAAGTTTCAACCATGTGTATGCTTAGTTTTCAAAAGGAAATGAGGGGAATAAAGGGAGATCCAGGATGGACCAGTAGAATTAGACTATAATGAGATGACTTCTTTGCTAATTGATTACATGGGAAAGAATGAATCACTAAGGGAATGAAGGTTTGTATAACCAAGTAAGAATAATGATTATCCATGTTATAGAGATAAGGTAGAAAATAATCATGAGAAATAGACAAGACATCCATAGAAAATGAACTTAGAAATAGAAAAATCATGTAGTCATGAAAAGAACCATAAGATAGTATAAATAAATAAAATGACACCATAAATAACATAGAATGTGAGATATAAATAACCATATAAGATAGATAACAATGTGACAGTGTCAAATGATGAAAAGTAGATAAATATAAACTTGGAGCACATGCCCAATCCAAAATGAAGAAGAAAATTAAGGAACACCATGATATGTTCATAAATATTAGTAAATTTGTCCACAAACATTATCCATAACATTTGATAGATCTCTATGAAGCTTGACTCTAACTTTAGTGAGGTTCTCATTGATGTTTAGAGAGATCTAAGAGAATACCTCTCATCAAATATCCTTGATATAAAATGTAGGAATGCCTAAAGGATCATGCTCATGAGGGCCATCATGTATGGGATACTAAAGATAATTAATATGAGTGGAATATGTAGAACATGAAGGAGTCACTGATGGAGGGTGCCATAGGTGAAGGAGGATCCATAGGTAGAGGGACCACACATGGAGGAACCATAGGGGAAGAAGGGGCCATAGGTGGAGTAACCATGGGGGAATAATGGGGAACCTTCTTGTGTGGAAGACCTTTTAGAGGAGGGAGAAAAAGGGTAGGAATGATCATAAGGTAATACTAGAGATGCTACTAGAGGATGTGATAATGATTAGTTTGATGGGTACCACATTGATACCATATATAATATACCTCTCCATATTTGTGAATATATTCAAGTAATACTTTTAGGGGAGGTATATCCTTTTCTATAGGATGATAAACATAAGGATGCAAGGTGTTTATATATTTTTAAAGCTTATGAAAATGATTGGAGGAATAATTATCTATGTCATGATAGCAACAAATATGATTTTTAGTGGACTTTGTGGGTGTACTAATAGAGGGAGTGAAAGTAAAAGCTAGGGAAGGTTGGTATAGTTCTATTCTAATGACTATCAACTCTATCAATGTCATAGTGTTGATGATCAACCCATTTGCTGGGCAAAGGAGTAAGACGTGATAAATGAAGTAGTCCATCACTAATGGAAGGTAGGGTTAGTAGAGAGAATGGATGAGGCTAAACTAAAGGAGAAAAAAATTAGAATTAGGAAGAGATTTAGCTAAAGGGAGAGTGCGAATAGGATCTAGACTAGGCTCAATTAAGGGAGGAACATGATGCACATAGAGTTAAAGGATGGTACAAAACATCTCAAGGGAAAGCTAGTTATAAGGATCCCAATATCTAGCAAAATGATAGTGACTAGTATAACATGATCCATGAGCATGATCCTAAGAGGCTCTTAAAAACATAGAGGTGTTCACACCATATCTACTCTACAAATAGGAGGAATTATTCTAAAATTAGGAACTATATAAGATAAAATAAGATAAGATAAATATAAAGATTGAAACAAATAATAATGATAATGAATTATCTTAGCATCCTAAGCCTAAAGCAAACCTTTTAGAAATGGGTCATCTACAGTATAAACAACACCATATTTATGTGCATGAAGATAAATTATGAAAGTAGGGATGAACTTATCATCATAGGTAGCATGATGAATAGATTTCTAACTTTTTATTAAGACTATTGGTATATTGTCATTAGGTGGTTTTTAGGAATGCAGCTGTAGAGAAGATGGAAGCTAGTGTTGACTATTTTGACCACAAATAAAAATAAGTCAACCCCCTATAGTAAAAAACATGATATATGGGTCTATTAAAATGTTATAGGGTGTGTTATGGTTTATTTTATGTCATCTCATATGCTTTTAGCCTTGGTCATAGTTAAATTTAGTCTTTGTGTCATTTTAAGTCACTTAGGGGTCATATATGGATCATAAATGAAGGTGGTACGGTTGTACAAGGTGCTAAAACGTTCTTAGTTATCTTCCAATTTCCAATATATCATATTCCTTGTAATGAATGTTAGTAAAAACTAAAACTTGTAGGTACTTTACTAAAAATCAAGAAAATAAGTGAAAAAGGAGGATTTTTGGTAGTTATACTATATATAGAGAAGAGTGGCACATGGGAAATATTGAGGTCAACATACCCCCATTTTTTGAAAATTGGGACCCTTGAGATGTTTTTAAGCTTAATCCTAAAAGCATGGCTTGTTTTTAATATGATTAGAATTTAAAGATCATCCACTCTGTCAAAGTTGGTTACTGAGTTATGTTTTGTTTTAAGCCTCCCTAACATTCTTAATGATTGGTATTCATATCTTTAAGTTGTAGGTTTCATGAAGCACTTGATGGTAGATTAATGTTCTAAAAAACCCTAGCATAAACCCTTAGTTCAAATTAAAATTTGGTGGGGATATTTTAAATATGTTTTGGACTTAAGCCCAATTTTTATATTAAGTCATGGTCATGTTTTTCAACATGACCAAATCCTTAGTTTAAAATTTATGCCTTGTGCACTTTTATTTTCCCCTTTATTCCTTTTTTATTTCTAAGTAAGTTCAATTTTATGCTATCTTGATCCCTTTCTCAACATATTCACCTAAATTTTTAATACTAAGGCCCCATCATATTTATTAGCATGAACATGACCTTAGTATAAACACTTTAGCCTAAGTTCACATTTAGTCCTGAGTTTTAACTTAATTTCCTTGCATCTTACCACACCTCATCATGGGGAATGATCCAATAGAATGAGAAAATCCTAGGTCTTAACTTAAAAAACACTATCCTTTCGATTAGATGACATGAAGAAATCTTGACAAAGTTGAGCACTTAGTCCTTCATACCAATCATGTATAATCACTTAGATCATAAACAATGGTTCTCACTTCATCGTAGATCAAAGATTGGATGGAATGAAGACATCATTGAAAATTCAAAATCCCAAGAGCTATGTGGAGTTGTCACGTGACACTCCCATATTTAAGGATTAAAATCAAAGGGGCCCACATGACAAAATGGAAAAATCATGAGAAATATCTTAGATCATAATCAAATGGCTCTCACTTCATCGTGATTATTGATCTAATGGAACAAATTGAGTCTAAGATCCTAGGAGCCCCCACAAAGGTGCTAAGGGCTACTCTTGCATTAGGATATAGGAATTTTATGAGCTTAAATTTGACTTCCATACAACTATCATTTTATGTCCATGAGGATGTATTTGACATCTGTGTGACCAAAAAATTTAATCCCATCAAAACTAATAACTTTATGATCCTAAATTTAACGTTCACATGACCATCATTTGATGTCCACAAGGACATATCTGATTTCCATGAGATATTCAAATTTAAGATAATTAATTATTTTTTTCAAGACTAAGATAGACTCCAGAATATTTCTAAAAGGATAATAAACTGCTTTGTAGATGACTAAAAACTTTAGATGATGTTCAAATGCTTGAAATCTTTGAACTACAAATGTTGAAATAGTCTCATAGTCTAAATATATGAAAAAATGAACTTAGTATAAGTATATATATTAAGTTCCTCATTACATTTATTTGATTGTCATGAACCTTAGGCTAGAGAATCATACTAAATCTTGTTTTAAAAGGGTCTTTACAACTTAAAACTTATCCGAAATATTTATAACTAGAAGTTTTATTGTGTTTATTTTTACAATAAATCCCTATGTCAAATTTCAAAATTTGATCCTTATATCACTTAGATCCCCTTTGGACATGTTCTAAAGCTCAACAAAGCATTTTAGCCTAAAGTATGTGTTTTGTTTATTAAACACAACATAAACTTTAGCCTAAAATATTTATCCATGATTCTCTTTTTATAAGTACCAAAACTTAGGCTTAAATACTTAGCCTAAAGTTTACTTCGTGTTTAATAAACATGAAATAAAACTTAGCCAAAGATAGTCAAACCTAAGTTGTTTGATTTAAATCTTAGCATAAAATTATTTAACCTAAGTCTTTTTATTTTTATTAATATGGAATAGACTTAATAAAAATCATTTTAGCCTAGGTTCATTTATGTCTATGCACTGACTTAAAGCTCATACATCTTTGTAGATCCTATGGCTCACACTTCATAATTTAAGAATGATCCAATGGTGTGAGGAATCTAATGAATTTTTAATGAAACTCTAAGATATCAAAGGCTTTATGCATGGAAAACACACATTCAAAGTATAATTTACAAAAGTTCCAGAGCTCAAAAGGTCCACAGAGGTACCAAGTGCCACAACCATAGGAGTCAATACAAAAGGAACCAATAACAAGCAAGAGCCTAGATGAAAATCAATGGCTTATGCTAATTCATGATCTTGATCCAATGCTACAAAAAAATGCATTTTTAAATGCCAATGGCTATTGCTTCAAAAGGCATTTATGAAAAATGTCATGAAAGGTTCTCGATTGATGCCACATAAGCACCATTTAAGTAAAAAGTGATAAAAGAAGAGATCTTGTGTTCCTAAGAATGAAAATATAAAAAATAAAAGGTATAATTCAAATCCAAATCATGTATGAGACAACATACAAATGAGCTACCACTATTAATGCTTTGAATCCCTAAACTTGCATAAAAAGACCCTACGTAAACTCAGATTGAATATAGAGAATTTAGGATAAGTTCAATTGTGTTTTGAGCATGAAAGAGCTAACTAGAGACCATTTGTAATCCAATTATGAAAATTTTACAAGTTTAGAAGCCATGATAGCTCATAGACAACAATTTATGGATGAGATGGAGTTGTACCTATCTATAAATAATGAAAGAAGGGTTTTTAAGGATACTATGTTAAATTTCATAACCCTAAACATTGGCAATAAGAATTGGTCTAAGATCTTCTAGACCATAGAGGAAATAAATCCCATTACCAAATAATAACAAAGGATTTCCATAGTTAATAGGAGATATTATGACTTGGTCATAGTTCAAATGGTCAGCCTCCACCATGCTACTACTAGACTAGAGGTACTTCATTGCATTGGCATATTTGTTTCATATTTTATTGATTATATAATTTATAATGATTGGATTATCCATCAGGGAAGCTCTATGAGTGTTTCTTTCATTTCCCCATTAGCCTTTGATAATTACTATAGGTTTCCAAAACCCCATGTAGACCTACCCATAATTAATGAATGGACCAGTGAAAATGACGTAAATACCATCCTCAAGCCATGGTTTCTCTAAAGGAACCATGTTTTTTGTGAGTTTGAGGGAAGAATCCCAATTATCTATTTTAGGAATGGAATTAGGGTAATCATGACCCTATTAAATATAATATCTAGATTCCATATAACTACATATGTTAATAAGAGATGTGTTTCATATGTCTACTTTATGGTATAGAAAGAGAACTTTCCTCCAATATGGGATATGATTAGTGTCTTCCTAGGGAAATAATTTATTTCCATCAAGAGGAATATAATAAATCAATTCTTCATGATGTCATATTTTATAGATTCCCTGCTAGCTTTCACCAAGGTCCCCAACATAAAAAATTGTTCTCCTGAAGGCAAAACCACAATTTCCAACCATTACTCAAAATTGCATATCTTTAGGTATAGAAACCACATATAATTCATCTATGATTGTGTCTATCCTACATTGGTGGAATCCATCATAGGGATTCCCATGCCTAAGATTCCCCCTTTGATTAAGAAGTATGTGGAGCTGATGTAAGACATTTGGTTTTACCTAGATTGCCTTGTTTTCAAAATTGAGAGAATTATGACTTAACCATAAAATATACCTATCTACATTATCCCCAAACTAGTATAACAAGAAATTGCATCTCAACTCCTTCATGGTGTTGATGGGATCTACAAGGAGAAAAGGAAGGTCCTCTTCCATTCCTTTATTTTGATAATTAGAAGAATAGTTTTGTATGATTAGAAGTAGGTGGACACCATGTCTAGGCATAGGGAATATTTTGTATTTCAATAAGATGATCTTAGGTAGTGGGACCCCAATAATGTATTAGGAAATCATTTAAAGAGAAAATAGCTACCTAATCCAATATATGAGCACAAATTGGGCCATCATGGCACCCTGTACATAAAGGCTAGAATTTTTGAAGAAGTGTTGGCTATATTTAAGAAAACCAACCTCAAACATATGCATAACTTAATTAGTGATGATAATATATGGGACATGGTAGATGCATCCTTTATAGTATCATTTTCTACTTAGACCTTCCAAACCACTATAGGAACAACCCTAGATGAAAGTACCATAGCCCCTAACACAAATTGTATAGGGCACTAGAAAGGAAAAGTTAGAGGAAAGATCTAATGAGGGACCTTCATCCTTATCTCTCCCTCAAATTCCACCATCCTTGGTTGAACACTTTGATTTGATTACCCTTGAGCCCGATGAAATAGTATAGGATTCCCTCAAGGTCCTTATTGAATCATATGGATATAAAAGAGAAGAATCATAAGCTGAATAAGCTTAGGTTCAGGTAGAGGAAGCCGAGTAAGAAGATAAAGGAAAGGAAGTTGCCCTAGATCTAGTCCTAGTGGCACAACCATATAATAGAAAAGTAAAACTAGGAATTTTCACCATTGGAAAAAATATGCCAAAGTTAACTCTCACTCATCTCACAAGTGAGATCAACTTATTTAGTGAAGATTTCCCCATTCATCAACCAATCATCCCTAATTGATTCATGTATGGAAATCTACATAAGATCCCTTCCTACTCCCACTCATGGGCCTTGATCAAGGCTATCAACATTGATGTTCATGAAGATATCAAGCCATGGATAAGGGATTTAATGAAATAATAATAGGAAAAAAGAATAATGATAACTACAAGGCCATATAAAAAATAAGTGGATGCTCTAGGAGCATCAAGTATCACAAGATTATATGTCCTAGAATCTCTAAGAGATACATAATCATCTACTACTATGCAATTTAATCTATAGATAGCTAGATTAGAGAGGGTCATAACTAGGGAAAAAATGGTGGGAACTAATGAGTTCACCTTCTAAAATGTGGAACCCTATACAAGTGTAAATCCAGTTGGAGGGCAATATCTTGGTGAACTACCCATACTTGAAGAAGATATTCAAATCCTATCAAAAGCCCATTCATCCCATGCCAGGGTAGGCATATGGGGTATGAATCAAAGGATTCATAATTTGGAGAAATAAAAAGAGAAATTAGAGACCTAGGTCATTTTATCAGTGCCTAAGGCCATAATAATCATGTTTGAAGCATCATTTTTTGATATGTTTGATTCTTTAAAATCAATAAAGCTAGGCAAGATGCATTGACCTAGCAGAGTGGGGTGGCTAAAGAATTGATAACAAGGTGGTAGGATTTAGAGGCCAAAATAAGGAAGTTTATCATCATAATGATTAGGAATAAGATTCCTATGTTCAAAACCATTAGCCTAGCCCACCCAATTGACATATTAGGGATATTGGTGGATAAGATCCAAAGTTTAATTGCTTAGTCAATAGGTTTGGATAGACTCCTCAGGGATGATAAAGAGCTGATTACCAAAATTAAGTAGCTCTTTGGCACCATGTTGGCAAATCCTACCAAGACTACAACCCTAGGGATTATTGATGATGCAGAGTATAAACATAGAGTCACTTTAGTGATGAAGGAAATGAAGGGAAAAATCTAGGGTAAATTAGGTAGTGACAATAACAAGATTTTGGGAATGATTTTCATTGTTGAAGAAAAGATTGCAAAATCTAGAAGCATCAAAGAAGCAATGGTAAGGGATGAAAAATAATTTAAAGATTTAGCAAATTGAGAAGATGTCTCCCTCTTGAAGCTAGTTTTGGACTTTAATCTTGTCAAAGAACAACATCAAAAGGATATGGAGCTTTTGTAGGAGCAACAAGAGGACTCTTCAGCAATGGCCCCACCTAGATAATATTCCTTTTTTATAAAAACATTATAATATTTGAAATAAGAATATTCTATTATAAAAGGTATATTCTAGTCTATTAGCTTATTTGACTCTAGGTTAGTCTAATGTAGAAATATAAATATATTTTATAACTTTCTAAATAGGGATAGTTGTCCTTATCTTTTATACATTTTGTATATTGTAACTATTTGGTATACTACCTGATCTTTCTATAAAAGGCATGTATTACCACCTTGTAAAGGGAGATATTTTTGAGTAAAATTTGTATACTTGGATAGATTAATAGAGTCAATTAATTTTGTAAATATTGTCCAAATTTGATGTGTCAATTTTTAATATAGCTTTCTCTCACGTGTTGGTTTTAAGATTGAATTTGAATAGTTTCTTTGAATTCTAAATTTGTATTTGTGATACAAGGTTGTTGATTTGTGTTTGTGCTATATTAGTTGAAGGATATTGATTTTGATTCATTTTATTTGTTCTGTATTTAGATGTGCTTATGTTATTTGAGTTTAGTAATAATTCTTTAAAGTGAAATCTAGTTCTTAATTATATAATTCCATATTATCTTAATAAATTTGTCTGGTATGTGGTGAAATTTGATATTTTTCTATTTTTCATCATATATTGGTAAATTTAGGTTTAATTGTAATTTAAACTTTGTCATGATATTTGAGTTAAGGATCAATAATCACTTGTTTTCTTTTTGCCTTACCCTTTGCTTATTTTTTTAACAAATCACTATAACTTAGATTTCATTATAATTTTTCATTTAGATTGAACTTTATTTTAAGGTTTGATCATAATTCACTAGAATTATTAAAGATACTTACAATTTATGAAGTATTAGACCATGATGGTTCCCAACCATCAATTTTTGTAATTTTTTTGGAGCATATAAACATTTCTCTACTGCTATTTCACCACAAGCAACATTAAGTTACCATAACTTTCTACTCATGACATAATTCTTAGAATTCTAAAATAAGAAGTGCTATTTGAACATTAAGAACACCTATTATACATTTAGAGGCATCAACAAGAGTGCATTATATTGACACTAGAAGGAGGGACATCTCCATGAATTGGTTGAATCTTTATTGATATTAGTTTGTTTTGATCTAATATTGATGATATCTTTGTGCTTTTGAGTAATCCTTTTCTTATAAGTTTAAATATAATTGATATTTGTGGTCTTTGACCTATCTTAGTGCTTCCTTAGACAAAGATCACTATTCTTTGAGGGTTGATGCTTTATTTTCATAAATTTGGCTTAAGACTTGAAAATACATAGTATTTGAGGTTAGGGTGGCTTGTTTTAATCAAAGTTTGGCACATCTTTGATAGGTTTGAGTTTATTTGAGCTTATAATTATAAATATATATCATATTTTCATAATTAAACACCTCTTTGAGTTAGTTTAGTCAAATATTTACATCTTTTATTGTTATTAACACAATATTTATAGAATAAGTGTAATGTGTACGTTTAATCCTTGTTATTTATAAATATTAACTTGATACATCATATTTAAAATAGGATCTTAAATATTCAATATGTAATTGCTAAGGATTCAAACCAAATCACACTTAGAGACAAGGGAACCTTTGTTTGAGCTTGAGGTTCATAGAAGGGCTAGGCATGATAAAGATAGATGCAAAAGATCCAAATATTTGCCAACTTAACCTCTTCAAGTTAATTTTACCTTCAAACTTAATCTAGGTATGGTTTTGTTGGGAGACTCTTTAATTAATGTGCTAGGTGTGGTATATGATCTCCCACATAACCTTAAAAAGTATTTGCCTACATTTAGTCCAACTAGTATAGTGACAATTGAATATCACATTAAATATTTTAAATCTACCTTAAGGTTGATAAATGTTGTGCATGAAGATGTATCATGTAGGATATTCCCCTTTAATTTTAAGTATGTGGATTATGAATGGTTTTTGAATTTTTTTGACAATTATATTACTAACTGGGATGGGTTTACTAATGTTTTCATAGACTAGTTTAAGAAGATTGTTAGTCCATGTGTTATTTACCACCAGTTCACCACCATTAAAAGGGATGAAAGTGAGCCCATAAGGTCCTTTAATGCCATGTTTCATAAAATATATAGTAGGACCATAAAACCTTACAAACTTGATGATATTTTAGCTCTAAAAATTTACAAAGATGCAGTGGATCCCATGACCTTTGTATTCTTTAAAAGGTCTATTCCATCTATAAATTCATTAGCCAAGGCTTATTTTTAATTAATTATCATCAATGATCAAATGTATCCCCAAGGAAAAATGGCCTACTCAGTCCTAAATATCAACCCATATATGCCCATTCTAAACATCTTCCCCAACAACAACCAGAATATTCCAACCTTGAACCAAATCCCAAATCAAAATCAATTTCCCTTGAATCATGTTACTCCCAATCATAACTTAGGATTCTTGAGTCATCCTACTAGTGGCTTTAATGTAAATGATCAAAGAGCTTTAGTACCATCTGATGGTACTAAAAATAACTAGGTGCATAATTTTGAAATGCCAAGAATGAGAATGATTCTATCTTGAAAATGGTCCAAAAATTAAGCACTTATTTCCTTCAATTGAAAAAATAAGTAGGCAATACTAGATAAAAATTTGGTAGGAATTTCTCATTTCAAAATTTTAGTAGGCCAAACAATAGGTTTCAAAATGATAGTTTCCATAATAACAAAGATAATGAACTATCTTCTAGCAATAAGATTATGGACATTAATCTTACTAACATTACTTTGCCTGATTATTATAGAGTGCATTATATAGCCAAGCATGGCAAAATTAACTGCATTGAATTTTTCAAGGATTTTGAAGCTTTTTAAGAGGAATTGGATACATTTTAAGTTGTCTCTAACAAATATAGTGTTGTGGGTACTTCTAGATATAAATCATCTAATCAAGTCTTTATGGTGGAGACCTTTGATTTCCCCTTTCAAGAGGAGAATGAACATAATGAGATCCCTAAGGAGATCTAATCCTTCCAAAAATTCTTGAATAAGACTTATCCCTTGAGGAATAGAGAAAATAGGCAACCCTTGACTAACTCAACACCTCTAAATAGCTTTAGAAATCCTCTTGATACTTCTTCAAGCAATAATCTAGAGCCATCTAAATGGAGTAACTCTAATCCCAAAATTAATATTTATAGTTCTAAGAAAACTAGATATAACATTGTTGAGGATATAAAGAAGATAAAATCTAACATAACTTTGCATGACCTGATGTAGATTATAGAACAAAGGGACCTATTGCTAGAATCATTGTCAAAAAAAGTCTAACAAACCACCCAAGGTTTCCCATGCTAATGTGACTATGCAAAAAGATAAGGTAGAGTTTTCTTCTTTTTTCCTCACTTTCAAGATGTTTGGTAAGAATTTACATAATTATTTGTTAGATTCTAATGCATCCACCAATATCATGTTAATAAGTATTTGCAAATAGCTTGGCTTGACTCCTATTGAGACTGATAGAGTTGTAACTTGGCTAAATAAATATAGATTCAAGGTAATTGAGGAACTTTTAAATGTTCATATGCAATTGGATTCTAAGCCTAAAGTGTAGCAGTTTATTGAAATTCAATTTTTTGATATTCTTAATGTTTATGGGATCTTGTTAAGTAGTCAATGGACCAAAGCTTTAAATGTATACATGTCCACAAATTACTCACATTTTTGGTTACCTTGGAAGGAAGTGACAAATCAAATTAGGGTTGAGAGAGAGCTCAGGATGAATCACATGATCACTGAGTATAATGTTATGAATGAAAGGGTCAACATAATTGACTCAAACTTAGGGGTTTTTACCCTAGAGACTACCAAGGTTTGTGATCATAAAAGTACACAAGTTATTCTTATATTGTGGAAGTTACACTTTGATGATGCTAGGTGTAACGCTACATCTAGATTTGGTGTTGTTCTAACTGATCCTAGTGGTAATGAATACCATGCTTTTTATAGACTCCAATTCCCTTGCACTAATAATCTTGCTAAATATGAGGCCCTTATCTTAGGTTTGTAATTTTTTATAAAGAATAAGTTCAAAGAGATACTAGTCTATGGGGACTTAGAACTAGTAGTTAATCAAGTAAGGAGTAATTATCAATGAAATCTCTCATAATTGAAGAGATATAAGTTTCAGGTATAGGATCTGATTGAGTCATTTGATGCTTTTAACATTATCTCCATCCTGAGAGAAGAGAACTAAGATATTGATGATTTGGCATCTATTATAGCCAACCTCATGCCTACCAAGACTCACTCAACTTTAACATTGAGATGATACCTTGTCCATTAGTTCCTGATAATGTTAATGATTTTTAGGTATTTAATGATGATCAATAGATATTATATTTCATAACTAATTTTAGATAATTTGAGGCTTAGATAATTGATGAGGCTGATGAAAATGTATTAGGGAAGACAAATTTGATGGTAAAGTCATTCAAATGAATAATAATAATTTTTTTAAAGACATGTTTGCCTTAGAGAGACTATTTTACTAAGATAAACTAGATGAAGTTCTTAATATTACTAAGGTAAGTGGGAAGGACTATAATTTAATTGATCTTGGCTCCCAAGATCAACCCCAGCTAGTCAATGTAGGAAAAGCCTACACCAATATTGAGAACAAGAAGGCCAAAGAGTTGTTTACCAGGTATAAGGATGTTATAGCTTGGTATTATGTTAACTTAAAGATATTTGATCTAAGGGTCATCACTCACACCATCCCCCTTGAATAAAATTTTAAACCTTTCAGGCAGAAGTAAAGACCTATGAACCTTGTCCTAGAACCAATGATCTTTAAAGAGCTCAAAATACTACTAGATGCTAGAATTGTGTTTCCCATTAGGCATTATACTTGGTTGGATAATTTAGTGCCCATCAATAATAAGAATGGTGAGATTAGGCTATGAATTAAATTTAAGAATATAATCAAAGCATCTAAGAAGGATAACTATTCTCTTCCTTCTCTTGACAAGGTTATACAAGTTGTTTTAGGTTCAACCATGATGCCTTTTCTTTATTATTTTTTAGGCTATAACTAGGTGTTGGTTGATAGAAAAGACAAGAAGAAGACAACTTTCACCACCAAGTGGGGAACCTTTGCTTACAAGAGAATGTTGTTTGGGCTAATAAATGTAGGAGGTAATTTCCAAACGGCCATGGCCATGCCTTTCAGGGCCTAATTGGTAAGTGCATTATTATATATATGGATGATCTAATAGTTTTTTCTAAAAATAGGGAAGATCACTTTATGCACTTATGATAAGTTTTTGAGAGATACAAAAAGTATGGAATCTCCTTAAACCCCAAGAAAAGTATCTTTTGTGTTACTGAAGTAATATTATTTAGTCATGTATTAAATAAAGATGGGATATCTATATATCCTAAGAGATTATAAGCCACATCTAAAATAGAGGCTCCAAACGGTAGAAAAGAGCTAAAGTTATTCTTTCATAAGATAATTTTTTTAAGAAAGTTCATTTATGGCTTTGCATAGATTGTCAAGACATCAAATGATATGTTGAATAAGGATTCCAAGGTCTCATGGAATGAATAACCTAGGAAGGCATTCAATGATATTAGGGAATCCATTAGCCAAGCTCCAGTCCTGATAAGTCCTAACTTTTCAAACAACTTTTATCTCTATTCTTTTGCATCTAACCATACTATGGATATAGTTTTAACTTAGAAAGTTTAAGGATGTGATCACCTAATATATTTTATGAGTAATAAATTTAAGAATGTTTATTTAAATTATTCATTTATTGATAAACAAGCATATGCATTAGTTAAGGCAGTAAATAAATTTAAGCACTATATCCTTAGAAATATGGTGCATGTTTTTCTACTTGATCCTGCCACCAAACTTATGCTAAGCCAAAATGAGATCGGAGAAAACATAGGTAAATGGATGTTTTTTTTAGGAATATGACATAGAAATGAAGATATAAAAATTGGTAAAGTGTCAAGGCTTGATCTAAATGATTGTCAATACCAACCCTAAGCTAAGTATTATATAAGTGGATCAGTAGAACTTTAAATCTAGTGAGTGGTATGATTCCCTCATTCATTTAATAATTAATGTTACCTATTCTATAGGATTCACAAGGGAGTAAAAGAGAGCTCTAAGACTCAAATTAGTCCATTATCTCATAAAAAATGGGGGTTTATATAGGAAGAACTTTGAGGGGGTCTACCTAAGGTGTGTCTTGAAAGAGGAAGTTGCCCAAATAATGAACACCTTCCATGAGAAGATTGGCAATGGACACCCTTCTGAGAATAATACTAAACATAAGATTCTTAGAATTGGCTACTAATGGCCAACTATATTCAAGGATGCTCACAAGCATGTGAGGGAATGCCACTCTTGCAAGATTTTTAGAACCAAGGATCCTAAGGTAGTAATGCCTTTACAACTAGTTATGGTTGATAAACCCTTTACACAGTGGGGATTGGACTTTGTAGGAGTGATCAACCCAATTCATCTAAAGGTCACAAATTCATCTTGACTACCATAGATATTACACAAGGTGGGCTGAAGCTATAGCCACCAAACAATGTAGCACAAAGGAAGTGATCAGTTTCTTGAAAGAGAATATTTTTACTAGGTTTGGAACTCTAGTCTCTCTAGTGTGTGATCATGGTTTTGCATTCACCTCCATAGATATGACTAAATGGGCTTATGATAATGAAATTTTTCTAAATTTTTCATCCAACCATTATCCTCAAGGAAATGTAGTCTCTAGATCTACCAATAATAACTTGATCAAAGAAATCAGGAAGTCTATTTTAGACAAGCTTAGGACTTAGCACAAGTTGCTCAAGTATGCATTATGGGTAGATAGGATTAGGATCAAGAAAGCCTTGAAGTCAACACCATTTCTACTGGTGTATGGCCAAGAACCCATATTTCTTATTACTCTCAAGTTTCCCACATACAAATTCAAGCAAGAATACATGGAAGAAAGCTAGGAGCTTGCAAATTCAAGATTGTTGAAAATCATTCAGATGGAAAATGCAAGGGAAAAAGCCTTTTATTATTTTAGTAAGCATAAAACCATAGTGAAAAGGTGGTTTGATAAAAGATCAAAGATCAAGGTGTTTAAATAAGGGGACTTAATTCTCCTTTGGAACAAAGCATCTGAGCCTAAGGGCAAAAATGGAAAATTCACACCCTTGTGGATTGGCCCATATCAAATTATAGATACATTGGGAAATAACACCTTCAAGTGCAAGGATCTATATAGAATAAATTTCACATTTCCCACCAATAGGTTTTACCTCAAGCATTACTTATTTGTTACTCTTCATGAGGTCTTTATGGAGTAAATTGTAAGGTGGTTAAACTTAGTGTAGGTAGGCTAGTTAGTTTCTTTTCAGTTCTTCCTTCATGTCCCATATTTGTATATAGGCATGCATATATTTATTTGATTTCATTTTTTATTTCTTTCTTTATTTTTGTGTGTTTGTTTCTTATTAATTTGTTCCTTGATTCTAATAAGTCCTTTTAGACAACCTTGAGCTCAAAATCCCAAAAATTAGGAGTGGGAATGAACCTAATATATGTGTTGACCATGGATTTGAAATATGAGCCTAATGTTGTAATTTAAATAAAATGATAAAAAATGATGGATAAGTTAACTATTTTTATGAGAACTTGAACATTATCTTGACCTAAATTTGGTTTTAATAAGATTTGTACTTATAGGATGAAAGTTTATTCTATTGATACATAGTCATTATTGCACTTAATAAACATCCTTGCCTAGGAAAATGGTTGTAGCCATAGCTGATTTTATGAGGATCAAACACTTAACCATATATTTAAACTTGGATACCCTAGTTATTAACCTTGATAAAAGCATAAAAGTTCTAAAAATACAAAAATTAGAATGCAATGCAAAATCAAAAGATTTTCAAGCATAGGTGATTTTAGTAATCTCCACCATGGCTATGGATTCCTAGATGGTAGTGGAGCAAGGCCATGAATGGATCCAAAAGCATCTTTGTTAGGGCTATGAATTCTTAGATGGTAGCAAAGCAATACCTAAGCCTTCCCTAAACTAGAATCATGGTTCTTAATGAAAATCTAAGCATGCTCAAAGTTATTGTTAATGATTAAAGACATGAAACCTAGAAGTTGTCTCCTGAATCTCATGGAAAATAGTAAGTGGACTCAAAGCACACACATAGCTTGGATATGTCTTAATGTTTGATCCTAATTTTATAAGTGAAATGTTTGTTTCAACCATAAACTAATCTAGATAATGGCATGATCAAATAGAGTGGATGATTTAGATGTTTGTTTGTATGAACATCTCTAGGTTTTAACATATTGCTATGTTTACCCATGAATTTTTTATTTTTGAGGTCAACATACCCCCATTTTTTAAAAATTATGACCCTTGATATTTTTTTAATCTTAACCCTACAATCATGGCTTATTTTGAATATCATTATAATTTAATGATCATCCACTCTATCAAAGTTGGTTGCTAAGTTATGTTTTGTTTTAAGCTTGCCTAAAATTGATAATGATTTGTCTTCATGTCTTTAAGTTATAGGTTTGAATGAGCCTTTGCAGGTAGATTCATGTTTTAAAAAACCCTGGCATAAACCCTTAGTTCAAATTCAAATT
Organism: Torreya grandis; assembly: GCA_037957365.1. Classification (NCBI taxonomy): domain Eukaryota; kingdom Viridiplantae; phylum Streptophyta; class Pinopsida; order Cupressales; family Taxaceae; genus Torreya; species Torreya grandis. The sequence goes on from JARHVA010005295.1 coordinate 1,175,608, forward strand.
TGGTGAGAGCATTTGGTGGGAGTAGTTTAAATATGTTTTGGACATAAGCCTAATATTTATGTTAAAGCTTGGTCATGTTTTTCAACATGATGAAAACTTAGCTTAAATAATATGTTTAGTTTACTTTTATTTTCCCCTTTGTTCCCTTTTTATTCTAACCAAGTCCAATTTTATGCTAGCTTGGTCCCTTTATCAACATCTTAGCCTAAAGTTGTAATACTAAGGCCCTATTGTATTTATTAACATGAAAAGGACCTTAGTCTAAACACTTTAGCCTAAGTTCACATTTAGTCTCAAGTTATAACTTAATTTCCTTACATCTTTATAGGTCTAATAGCTTGTGCCTCATCATGGGGCATGACCCAAAGGAATGATAAAGGCTTATGTTTTAACTTAAAAAACATACAGCTCATAAGATCTAATGATCTACACTTCTTCATAGCCTTTTGATTAGATGAAGCAAAGAAATCTTGATAAAGCTAAGCACTTAGTCCTTTGGACCAATTACATTCAGGAAATCAGATCATGATCAATGGTTCTCACTTCATTGTGGATCAAATATCAGACATAGTGAAGACATCGTTAATAAGTCAAAAGCCCAAGACCTCTATAGAGTTGCCACACAGTACTCCTACATTGAAGGATTAAAAGTAAAGGGGCCCATATGATAGAAGGGACCAATCATAATAAAGCTCCTAGATCATGATAATATGGCTCTTGCTTCATCATGATTCTTGATCCAATGGAATGAATTGAGTTTGAGATCTTAAGAGGCCCCATAAAGGTGCCAAGTGACACTCTCACATTGGGACACATGAATTTGATGAGCTTAAATTTGATATCTATGTGATCATCATTTAATTCACATAAGGAAATATTTGACATCTAATTGAGTATTAACTTAAGCCCATAAAAACTAAGAACTTCACGAGCCTAAATTTGATGTTCATATGATCATCATTTGACATTCACAAGGACTTATTTGATGTTTATGAGATTGTCAAATTTAAGCTAGTGAATTATTTTATTTAGGACTAAGTTTGACTCCAAAATTTTACTAAAAGCCCTATAAATTAATTTATAGATGATTAAAAACCTTTAGAGGATGTTCAAATTATTGAAATCTTTTAAATACAAATGTTGAAATAGTCTCATAGTCTAAATATATGCAAAAATAAACTTATTCTAAGTCTATAACTTAAGGTCCCCATTGCATTTATTTGATTTCCATGAACCTTAGGCTAGAGAATCATACTAAATATTATTTTAAAAGGGTCTTTGTAACATGAAACTTATCCCAAATACTTATAACCAAAAGTTTTATTATGTTTATTAATACAATAAATCCCTATGTCAAATTTTAATATTTGATCCTTATATCACTTAGATCCCATTTGGGCATGTTCTAAAGCTCAACATAAGTATTTTAGACCAAAGTATATATTGTGTTTGTTAAACACGATGTAAACTTTGGCCTAAAATATTTATCCATGGTCCCCTTTTTATAAATCCCAAAAATTAGGCATGAATACTTTAGCCTAAAGTTTACTTCACCTTTGATAAACACAAAATAAACCTTAGCATAAGATAGTCAAACCTAAGTCTTTTGATTTAAAACTTATCATAAAATTCTTTAACCTAAGTCTTTTTATGTTTATTAAGAAAAAATCATTTTAGCCTAATTTATTTTATGTTTATGTACCATATTAAAGCTCATGCATCTTTGTAGATCCTATGGGTTACACTTCATCATATAAAGATAATCCAATGGCATGAGGATGCCAATGACTTTTCAATATAAATCTGAAATCCCATGGGCTCAACACATGGTGAACGTGCATTTGAAGTTTAAATAAAAAAATTTATAGCTTAGAAGGCCCATAGAGGTACGAAGTGGCATAACCATGGGCATGAGTACAAAGGGAACCAATAACAAGAAATATCCCATATCATAATAAATTACATATGTTAATCTATGATCTTGATCTAATGATACAAAACAAAAAGCATTTTTAAATGCCAATGGGTATTGATTCAAAATACATTTATAAAAAAAGTCATGAAAGGTTGTAGATTAATGCCACATAATCACCATGAAAGTAGAAAGTGATAGAAAAAGTGGTCTTGTGTGCCTAATAATGCAAATGTATAAAGTCAAAGGTCCAATTCAAATCCAAAGAATATATGAGCCAAACTCTAAATAAAATACCACCATTAAAGTTTCAAATCCCTAAACTTTAATAAAAAGAACCTAAGTAAACTTAGATTGATTATAAAGAATTTAAGATAAGTTCAATTGTGTTTTTAGCTTGAAAGAGCTAATCAAAGACCATTTGCAATCTAGTTGTGAAAAAATTTGCAAGCATAGAATCCATGGTAGCTCATAGACAATAATTGAGGGATGAGATGGAGCTATACCTATCTAAAAACAACAAAGGAAAGGATTTTAAGGATACTGAGCTGGAATTCATAGCCCTGAATATTGGCAATAAGAATTAGTCCAATCTCTTCTAGACCATAGAGGAAATAAATCCCATCACCAAATAAGAACAAAGGATTTCCACAGTTAACAAGAGATAATATGACCTAGTCATAGTTCAAATGGCTAGCCTCCACCATGTTTCTAGAAGACCAAATGTACTTCATTGCATTGACATCCTTACTCTATTTTTTATTGATTTTAGAATTTATAGTAATTATATTATCCATGAGGGAAGCTCTAGGAGAGTTTCTTAAATTTCCCCACTAGCATTTGAGAAGTAATATAGGTTTCTAAAACCCCATGTGGACCTACCCACAATCAAATGATAGACCAATGAGAATGACCTAGATAACATCCTCAAGCCATGGTTTCTCAAAGGGAACCATGTGTTTGATGAATTTGAGGGAAGAATCCTAATTGTCTAGTTTAGGGAGAGAATTAGGGTAATCATGACCCTATTAAATAGAATATTTGAATCCTCTATAACTACATATGTCAATAAGAGCTGGGTATCTTATGTCTACTTTATGGTAGAGAAAGAGCTCATTCCTCCAATAAGGGATATGATTAGTGTCTTCCTAGGGAAATAATTTGCTACCATCAAGAGGAAGACAAGAAATCAATTCTTCATGATGTCTTATTTTCTATATTCCCTTCTAGCTTACACCAAGGTTCTCAACATCAAAAACTATTCTCTTAAAGGTAGAACCATAATTTCCCACCATTACTCAAAACTACATATCTTCAAATCCAGACATCACATGATATTCATGTATGACTATGTCTATCCTACATTGGTATAATCCATCATAGGGATTCCCATGCCCAATATTCCCCCTTTGATCAAGAAGTATGTGGAGCTAATGGGAGACATCTAGTTTTGCCCAAATTACACTATAATAAAAATTGATGGAATTCTGAATCAACCATACAAATTACTTATTTACATTCCCCCCAAGATGGTAGAATAGGAAATTACATCTCAACTCCTTCATGGTATTGATGGGGTCTGTAAGGAGAAAAATATGGGCCTCCTCCATCTTTTTCATTTGACAATTGGAAGAATAGTTATGTAGGATTGGAAGTAGGTAAACACCATGTCCAGGCATAGGGACTCCTTTGTGTTTCAATTGGATTCTCTTAGGTAGTGAGGCCCTAATAATGTGGTAGGAAACCATTTAAAGATAAAATAGCTACCCAAGCCAATATATGAGCCCTAATTGGTCCCTCATGACAACTCATTGATAAAGGCCAACAATTTTGAAGAAGTGTTAGCTAGATTTAAGAAAACTAACCTCAAGCTTATGCATAGATTAACTAGTGATGATAAGATAGGGGACATATGGTAGATGCATCCTTTATAGTATCATTTGTTGCTTGGACCTTCGAGGCTACACTAAGAACAACCCTAGATAGAAGTACCATAGCCCCCAACATAATTTATATAGGGCACTATCAAGGAAAAGTTAGAAGAGAGATCTTATGAGGGAACTTCATCCTCAACTCTCCCTCAAAGGCCACCATCCCCAGTTGAGCACTTGGATATTATTTACCTTGAGCCTAATGAAATATTAGAGGATACCCTCAAGGTCTTCATTGAAGCATATGGATTTGAAAGAGAAGAAACACAAGGTGAATAATCTTAGGCTTAAGTAAATGAAGCTAAGCAAGAAGATATAGGAAAGAATTTACCCTGGACCTAGTCCCAATGGCACAACTAAAGAAGAGAAAAGTATAACTAATAATTGTCCTTATTGTACAAAAGAGGCCAAAGTTAACTCTCACTCATCCCACAAGTGAGATAAACTTATTTAGTGAGGATTTCCCCATTTATGGTCTGATCCTCCCTAATTGGTTCATGTATGGAAAGCTATATAAGATCCATTGCTACTCCCACTCATAGGCCTTAACCAAGGCTGTCAACATTGATGTTCACAAAGATATCAAACCATGGATAAGGGCTTTAATGAAATGAGAAGAGGAAATAAGAATAGTTACCACTACATGACCACATAGAAAATAAGTGCATGATCCAAGAGCATCAAGTAGCACAAGAGTAAAGGCCCTAAAACCTCCAAAATACATAGAATCATCTACTACTATGAAGTTTAATCCAAAGATAGCTAGATTAGAGAGGGTCACAACCAAGAAAACCATGGTGGTAATTAAAGAGTTCACCTTCCAAAAGGTGGAACTCTTTACAAGTTTAACACTAATTGGAGGGTAGTAGCCTGGTGAACTACCCATACATGAAGAAGATATTGAATGCCTATCAGAGGATCATTTAGCTTAAGCTAGGATAGGCTTAAGGGGTATGAAACAAAGGAGTCACAATTTTGAGAAAGAAAAGGATAAGTTAGATACCTAGGCCATTTTATCAGTGCTTGAGACCTTAATAAACATGTTTGAAGCATCCTTTTTTGATATGTTTGATTCTTTAAAATCAATAAAGTTGAGGAAAGATGAATTGAGCTAGCAAAATGGGGTAGCTAAAGAATTGATAACAAAGTGGTAGGATGTAGATGCCATAATAAGGGATATTATCAACATATTAATTAGGAATAAGATTCCTAAGTTCAAAACCATTATCATATCCCACCTAAATTCTAAACTAGGGATATTGGTGGATAAGATCCAAAGTTTAATTGCTTGGTCAATAGGCTTGGATAGACTCCTTATGAATGATGAAGAGCTAATTTACAAAATTAAGTAGCTCCTTGGCACCATCCTGGTAAATCCTACCAAGACTACAACCCTAGGGATTATTGATGATGTAGAGTATAAACATAGATTCACTTTTGTGATGAATTGAAGGGAAAATTACATAGTGACAATAGAAAGATTTTGGGCATGATATTCACTACTGAAGAAAAGATTATAGAAGCTAAAACAATCAAAGAATAAATGTCAAGGGATGACAAAGAATTAGAAGATTTAGTAGACCAATAATATGTCTCCCTCTTAAAGCCAGATATGGTCTTGGTGATTTTAAATAACAATGTCAAAAGGATATGGAGATTCTATAGGAAAAACAAGAGGACCCTTCAACAATATCCCCACCTAGTTAATATTCCTTTTTTGTAAAAACATTGTATTATTTGAAATAAGAATATTCTTTTGTGAAAGGCATATGTTAGTCTATTAGCATATTTGCCTCTAGGTCAATCTAATGAAGAAAAGCTAATGTATTCCTAAAATTTATGAAGAAAAAAAATTGCCCTTACCTTTTTTACATTTTGTATCTTGTAACTAACCATTATACTACATGATCTTTCTATAAAAGTCATGTATTACCATCTTGTAAAGGGAGAGATTTTTGAGAAAATTTTTTATACTTGGAGTAATTAATTTAGTCAATAAATTCTACAAAGATTGTCAAAATTTGATGTGTCAATTGTTAATATATATTTCTCTCAATTTTTAGTTATAATCTTGAATTTGAATAGTTTCTTTGAATTTTAAATTTGCATTTGTGATACAGGGTTACTAATTTGTGCTTGTGCTAGATTAGTTGAAGGATCTTGATTTTGCTTCATTTTATTTGTTCTATATTCAAATGTGCTTATGTTATTTGAGTTTAGCAATAATTATTTAAAGTGAAACCTAGTTCTTACTTATATAATTCCATATTATCCTTAGAAAATTGCCTAGTATGTGGTGAGATTTGATATTTTGCTATTTTGCATAATAAATTGGTAAATCCAGGTTTAGTTGTAGTTGAAACTTTGTCATGATATTTGAGTCAAGGATCAAAAATCACTTGTATTATTTCTACCTTACCCTTCCTTTTTACTTATTTTTATACCATATAATTATAGTTTATATTTAATTATAAATATCCATTTAGATTAATCTATAATTTAAGTTTTGATCACAATTTAATAGCATTAGCAAAGATACTTACAATTTATAAATAATTAGACCATGATGGCTCCCAACCATAAATTATTATAAATTTTGTGGAACATATGAAAATTTATCTACCACTATTTCACCATAATTAACATTAAGTTTCCATAACCTGCTACTCATGCCTTTAATTCCTAGAATTCTAAAATGAGAAGTATTCTTTGAACACTAAGAACCCCTATGATACATTTAGAGGAATCAATAAAAAAATATTATGAAATGGATCTTCAACTTCCCTAACTCAATTTTAATTCTTTGTATACTTTGTAAGTTCCAAAAATGGACCAAAACCATTTCTCTTCTCCATTGCTTCACTAGGCAAGAAAAACTAGTCAACATGTCTGTTAATGGTATGGTCAATGGGAGGACTTCCAACTAAAATGATCTTGGTGGTATATATTGTATACACATAATATTTTAAAACTTTTATATATTATTGACCCTTGATATCTTATAGGAACCTATTGAGTCTCAATCTCTCTGAGTTCATGCCTTAAGGGGTACACTAGGAAATGGGTGGGTAGACCATCAGTGTTTTGTAAGATTATTGTCCCTTTTACTACTTTCCATATACACACTCATCTCTTAAAAACATTAAACCTAATCTTATTATTATTATCCTTACCTATTATAGTCATTTTTATCTTTCCATCTTCCTTTTCTTACCTTAATTACCTTTTGGACTATCAATTATAGTAGGTCAACCATCGCTAACATAGTACAGTTTAGGTTATTTTTCATTTTTTGGGTTTGTTGGCCTTTTGGCTAACCTAGCTCAAACCTAGTGAATTATCCTCAAAAACATATAGGGTTGACCATGGCTGACCCTGTATAGCCAATGTTTCTAAGAGGATTTAGGTCAAGATCCACCTATATATACAAGTTCATTTCTAGCCATTTTTAGAGAAAGAAAAAAAGAAGAAGAAATGAAAATGAACATCTACTTATAAACCAATTTACGTGAGGAATAAATCTTAGGGTTCTATACTTTCTTTGGAGAAAAAAATATTATCTTATGGAGAAGTCTTTTGGATGCATAGATAGGTTGTGTATCCTAAAGATTATTTTTCTTTGTTATCCTTACATACCACAACAATCTCTTATGAATCACCTTGGCCAAGGGAGAGATTGAGGCTTAGTGGGTTTATCTTCAAGGTAAGTATTCCTAACTTTATTTCTCCTTTGTAAGAGTAGATAGATAATGTAGATTTGCTTGTCTCTTCTATGCATTAGGATTCCATATACATTCATGTGATTATATTTATTTTATGTATGTTTAGTTTAGTTGTTTATTTTATATATAACCCCCACTTTGTGCCACAATATTTGGTGTGCACTAGATTAGATTTACTTTCTTGTTTATTAGCATAGGTGAATTATTAAACCTATGACTCTTTTAGGGTTATTACATGATTATGTTAGACTGTAGGCTTTAGAACCCTAACTCACATGGTGTATTGTGATAAGTGATCCCCTAATCAGGTCTAGTATATCCACGTATTATTCATAATCTTACTAAACAAATCTATTCCCAATTGGAAGTGTAGGTATGTTCTATCTTCTCTGAGTTAGGATTGATTTATAGATATGTACATTTTTTATTATATACATTCAAGTAAACCCAACATGAAACTAAACCTTACAGGATTTATTTCACTTTCTTTCATTCTTTTTAGAATTATTTTTATCATATATTTGTGATACTGTGTTGACTTTATCAATCTAGTTCTAATCTCTATGTGTAGGTTTTTAGGAACATGCAACTGGATCGACTCAAATGACCTAGTATAGGTTTCTATATTTTTAGACTTCTAGTTCCAACTACTAGGTCAAACATTCAACCTTATAGACTTTTAAGCATCCATAAAATAAACTAGGTCAACCTTGGTCAACTCTCTACATTTTTAGGCTTCTATAATAGGTCCCTGCACAACTTGATTGACCTAGTTGACTTAGTTAGCAAGTTTTATTAGCATTTTTCAAGGTTCTTGACTAGAAATATTCATTCTCAACATCTTTGATCCACCAAGGTTCCTTTTATATCTCTCTATTTCTTTATTTTGTTTTTTCCTTTCACAATTTGTAGTCTTCAAAACTACCCCTTCATAGTCAACTAGATTGACTCTATCAACCCAATTTTATGTTCTATGTGTTGTCTAAAATAACTGGGTCAACCTTGGCTAGCCCTATTCATTTTTAGACATTGATTTCATAATATAGGTTCAACCACGTCAACCCTATTTTATATTTTGTGCATATAGTTTCAACATTAAACATTTTTTCAAGTTGGAATTAATCTCTATATATTAGTAATTAGTTCACACCTTTCTTTTCTTATTGTTTTGCATGCTTAAAATATTTCACATAGTATAATTAGGGGATTTTTAATTAACCATTTAGTTTCACTATTTATATTTTATGCACACATAGCCAAATCACATAATCTAAATAAGTACTTTAACATTTGTCTACCTAATGCCAACCTACTTGGATTTCATCACCAAGGGGGAAGATGAATTGATACTTTGGTCAAGTATAAAGCATGGTTAATGTTATATTCTAGATAATCACCCAAAACCCTTATCACTATGGTGTGTGAATTGAGGGGGTAGGCCCCAATACCAAGCATGTATCATTACCACTATAGTCCCTTTCAGCCCAAACTACCTAAAACCATCCTTAGATTACTATCTAGTTCCTTGATTTTTATCCAACTTCCCATCACATTTAAAATCATTTCTTAATAATCTAATAAAACATCTTAGGTTAACTAATTAGTTAGCTCTTTATTTTTCAAGTTGATTGATTTCTCTTTGCTCAATTATGTGTGCAAAAAATTTCATTATCCAATGTTAGTTCAAGGTTTTATATTATGTGCCTCAATTGGATTGGATAACATTGATCTAATTGACTATTTGTTTGTCTTCAAATCCTATTTTCCTAGATTATCTAAAAAAATTATCCTGTTTTAGTTCATAACTTATTTTTAACCTTTTCTTTTTCCATGTCTATTATACTAAGTTAACCCAATCAACCATGTACCTTTTCCCATCCCCTATGCACTATATAGCATTAACCCAGTCAACCTTCTACTATCTACAACTATTTTTTACCTCTTTTTCCAATCTCTATGCACTATACTAGATTGACCCAATTGACCTTGTACTATTTTTCAATCTTTATTTTTATGCTAGGTTAACCCTATACTATCTCAATCACTTCTTGGTTCTTTATTTTCTCATCTCTCTTATTTTCCCTTCATCATGAACTTTATATTTGATAATGACATTTAGTTTTAGTCAAAAGATATGATGAATCTTACCAATCATCATAGGGTCTCCCATAGATAGAATAAGGCTCCTCTCTTGGATGCTAGTAATGTTCATATTGTCACTCACACAATGAACTATGGGACCCTTCCTAATACCTCTTCATAACATAATCCTCTTTTTTCACTAGAAGATCAATCTAAATTAGATTAAACTTTAGAATTCTCTTATTTATATTTAAATTTCCTCAACATCAAGGAAAGGATCTTTCTACCATTTACAATCTTATGATTAGTGTTCAAGTTGAAGAACCTCATTTTCCTACTCGTACATTCTCAATTGGATTTGGGGGTACCAATTTTTTTTATTCTCAACCTCTTCCTTTGATTTTGACCCCTTCTCATACCATGGCCTCTTCTTCTCTAACTTATTCCACCTTCATGCCTAGTATCCCCACTAACATGGCATGTTCTACATCTAGTGGCCCTCTCTTAAGATCCACTATCCTTAATCTATATACTAGTACTTCATTTTCCACCCAAGTCAATCATACTTATAGTGGTTTTTCCTCTCAACCATTCACTAGTCCATCTTTTTCTACACAAGCATAATTTTCCACTGGTGCATCACACTCTCATAATTCTTGTCAAGCTCCTATCAACACCAATAGTGGTATCCAAGACACTAATATTAACACTAATGTCAAACCTAATGCTTCTACTAATTCTAATCAAACACATCAAATTTTATTTTAAACCCTCAATCAAATGAATACCTTTCAAGATCATAACACAAATTAAATGATGAGAATGCAAAAACACCTTCTTCACCTTGAATATCATCTGTAACCAATGGCTTGGGGAACACATAACCAAAATTTTCCCTCTCCTACTCTTCAATATTCTCAAGGGAATATTATTCTTCAACCTCCTTTAATTAACAAAACCATTAATAATCTTCAAAATGAACCTCTCACTACTCATATTGCTAACATTGACATAGGAGGTATAACACCTACACTTTCTTTAACAGATTAATTGATCCCACCCTTCATCTTAAGACATTTGGAAATATTTATAAGTATTAGTTCAAATTCAACACCTTTATTGCTACCAAGATCCTTGCCAAAACTCTAATAGCTGATGACTTGGATTGGTACAATCAATTAGACCACATTCCATTACTAGTTTGGAGGATTTAGTGAATGCTTTAGTGCAATAATTCCAAACTAGTGATCTTCCCATAAATACTTTGGCCCATTTCATAAATTTTAAATAAAATGTAAATGAAACCACTCAAGCCTTGTTTTAAATATGGAAGACTTTATCAAATAAATGTGAACATAACATGGTTGATGATAATATTTTCCATCTCTTTACCAATGCCTTCTTTCCTAAATTATAATATCAAGACCACACTCTCTCTCCATGTACCTTGGAGGAGGCTATTGACCAAGATAAATGACAAGATTTCCTTATGAAACAATTAGAGCCACCCAAACATTCTATGGGCCCTCATATTTTACTAGATAAAAAAACTCACAATGTTACCAATGATGGCGTTATAAATTCTTATGACACCAATCACAATGTTCAAGTTTCATTCCTACCCCTTCATTAGAACTAATTCCCCATTGTCAACAATATAATAATCTTCATTTATCTTCACCAAACAATATTAAAATTCACAAACCTCTATCCTCATCTTAATTGATTAATCATCTACCTAGGCCTCTTCCATGAGAGCTTGACCCTACTCATCCTATGAAATCTTGATATGATCATAACAAGTTTTGTTGGTTTCATGCTAGTTGGGGTCATTCTCATGAGACCTATAAACAACTTCATAATTTAGTTATGTATTTTATTCTTGGCCTTAATTTTGATCATGATTCCATCATTTTAATGTGTTAACAAGCTTATGAAATTGATTTCAATGATTATAAAACACATGAAAAACTCAAGCCTTAAATCAAGGAAACACTCATTTAGCTATTTATAAATACCCTCTTCCTAATCATCAACTAATTTAAGACACCCAAGACAAGCCCACCCCTTCCACCAATAATGTTAAAATTCTTATTGAACCAACTTCTAAATATAATATGGTTATCATGACTAATATGTGAATGGTGGTGGCTTTCATTGATTCCCACCCCATACACACTCCATATAAAACATAACATATTATCCTAGATTATTCTCCAACTCATTAAAATGAGTTGGGGTAAGATGACCTTATTAATTTTGATGATCTAATTTATTATTCTCCCTTGGATAACACTTCCCATTCTATTCCTACCACTCTTCTATCATATCATAATACTAATGATAATCAATCTTCTACTAACACCTATTCTACCAATTCTCAAAATCAACTTGAACTAACTACTTCATCATCTCAACATGATTTTCAACCTTATTTTAAACCTTATTCTTCTTACCAACATAAATTCTAATGTACTTTAGCTCCTCCTTCTGAGGACCTCCTTAATCAGTACACACCTATATCTAACAACCTTCTTATGGGTTATGATGAGTGGGATCCCATTGTGGATCTCACTAATCTCCCATCCCAAATTCCATTCCTTCAGATTATGAGGACTTTTCCCCATCATAAAAACCATCTTATGAAACTATTATTCAAAATGAATGTTCCTTGTCCTCCTCTAGTAGGATGGGAGGCAACCTTATCTAGATATGAAGATAGTATATTATATTAATGTGAAGAGATGTCTATAAATATTAATGAAACTTTAGACACTTCTATTTCTTTAAAATTTCCCATAGCTTCTATGATTCTCGATGAGATTCTACTTTGTACAGATGATCTTCCCTTATTCATTAGCATCCAAATATGTGATATCCAAGTTAAGCATGCATTCATTGACAAGTGTTCTATAACTTGTGTTGCTTCTCTCAATTTCATTAAGACTCTTGCATATTTAGAATGTAATCTTAAGTCTACACATAACACATGCCAAGGATACGATAGAATGAAAATGCCTCCTCTAAGTTTTTTGTGGATTCTAATTACTATCCCACCTAACACCATCCATATGAAGGTGATGATTTTTAACTTCCCCCTTTATTATAACATCTTGCTTGGTAGGCCATGAACTCACTTTATGAGAGTTATTGCTTCTTCCTCATACCAATGTGTTAAATTCTCTCACCATAGATCCATTTATAGGATGCAAGGTGACACTAACCCTTAAAATTTTAAACAATTCCAATAATTTGGTGTCTTCAAGATTCCTACTCCTGAGACTTTATCAAGCATTCCATTCTATGAGTCTCAATGTCTCAACTTTTCTATCCATTTAACCCAAGGTTATAATGTGCATCTAGAACTCATTGGTAACATTCCTCCTAACCTCCTAAATTATGATGATGATGAACATGATGAGATCAAATTAAAGATTAAAAATTTTGATCTCTCACCTCATCTCATCTTGTATCTTTTTGCTTCCTTGTAACCTTGCTCTTACAATCCTCCTTATGATGACATTCTTGTAGTCTAGACCAAGACTAGACATTCTATTCACCATACTTCCTTAGATGACAAGATCATCCCTACTTGCATCATTGACCTTCACACCCCATATTACGATGATGGCTATTCCTTAGATGATCCATTATTAGGTAGTCTTATACATACCCATGATGCTAAGATTGTTCATTATTATTCTTTACTTGAGTATTTTCATGCATCCCATCATTTTATTTCACTTATAGTTCCTAATTTTTGTATTTTGCCCCTTTATCATGTGGTAGAGATGGAATTTACACCTATAGTTTCTAAGGATCCATGCAAGACAATGCTTATGGATCTACTATGATTGGGCCTTACCACTTTACTAGGTACCCTGACCCTCATGAATGGTTTACCCCTAAGGTTAGTGTAAATCTCTTTAGACTTTATGTAGATACCACTCTTCCCTTAGTTAGAGCCCTCTATAGTTGGGCCTATTATCACTCTTATTATAGTTAAGCCTATTGTTCTCCTAATATTTTTTATCATATCCTTATTTTTGATTCAATTATTCCTTCCATTCAACCTAGTTACATTCCTTCCTCATCATCACCCTCCCTTGGTGATGGTTTGCTTCCATTGCCTAAGATGGCTCCTCTGTCATGGTCGTGGTAGGTAGATTCACTAACAATCTAGGCTTTTGGTGTAGCAATTCATTACACTTGGTATCAAAGCACCCACCCTTGTTTGAGTCATAGAGAAAGCAAGGTACATTGGCATTACAATGTTCATCTGGGGCTCGTACACGTAGTGGATCTCATGTGCATGCACAAAGCTGGCCTAGAGTTTGGGCCTTTAGAAGCATGGTGGGATGTTATGGTCCTGGTAGGCAGATTCACTAATAGTCTAGGCTTTTGGTGTAGCATTTCATTACATTTGGTATTAGAGCACCCACCCATGTTTGAGTCACAGAGCAGGTAGGGTACACTGGCATTATAGTGTTCGTCTAGGGCTTGTACATGTAGTGGATCTCATGTGCATGTGTAAAGCTGGCCTAGAGTCTAGGCCTTTGGAAGCATAGTGGGATGTTATGGTCCTAGTAGGTTGATTTACTAATAGTTTGGGATTTTGGTGTAGTATTTCATTACATCCTCTACCCACTAAATGGGTTGATGAGTGTTCTTCAACTTCTTCTACTCCAATTTAACCTCATTCCATGAGTGCTTCTACTAAAACTACTCATAAGCATATATGTTTCTTTCATGGGATAGATAACCACTCTTCCACCTATTGTCATAAGTTATGATAATATATTGATACCTTTCATCCTTCTTCCCCATCATCAAATAAAACCATACCTTGATAAAAGGTACATCTTAAATATCTACCCAAATATGGTGAGGTATATTATCTATTACATCTATGCAACACCCATCATATTGATCATTACTGCATCCTTTAACAATATCTTAAGGATCACCTTATAGCTATTCCTAAATATTCTACCACTCCTCCCATACGCCATTCCCATAAGAAAGATCCTCATTTTTATCTCATGGATCCACCTCCTATGGTTCCATCACCTCCTGTGGTCTCCATCTTCTATGTCTCCACCTATGATTCCTTCACCCATGGACCTTCCCTCACCCATGGATCCTTCTCCACCAGTGATTCTTGCATCTCTCTTAGAACCTTCTTCCATGCATTATCCTAACCATCCCTTTCCTAATTTCCCTCCTCATCATGATCTTTCAATAATTCCTACTTTTCTATGGATAATATTAGAAAAGTATTTACCCAATATTCATTAAATATTGATGAGACATTAGTATCAATTCATCTCCAACTTAATAGAGATTTATCTAATGTATTAGATAATGTGTTTGAATATATTTATTATTATTAATGAGTAAGTGCATGGTGATTTCACATTTTAATTTAGGTTAGATGTGTGACCCAATCTTATCTTTATCTATCTATTATATCATTTGGCACTGTGTCAATTTTTTCCTTATCATTTTTGATGATTTTTTACTTGTTATACTATATCCTACTTATCTTATCATTTGTATTTCACATATGATTGTCTTTCTTTATCATTTCTTTCTCTCTCTTTCTTGAGTTTTTCTCAAAAACATTTTCTTTACTCTTCATGATTGTTTACTTTCTTATCTCCATTTTGTATAGTTAATTATCATTATGACTTGGTTATATAAATTATGTTCCCTTTGGTTATTTTCTCCCTTTTACCATGTGATCAGTTAGTAAATAATCCTAATCATTACTATCTCCTTACACCAATCAAATTTTTGGATTTCCTTTTTACCTTCTTCCTTTTCCCCCAAACTAAGCATATACATGATTAATACTTGAGATGACATGCTAGTTCATTATCAAGAGTAAGTGTCTTAGTTAGTCTTTATCTTTGGTTACTTAGCTTCCTTTAGCATTAGCCTACATCTCATTCATGTGTATCACTTTATCTATCATGATTGGTCATTCCAAATACATATGGAGGAGGAATATTAAAAATCCTTAAAAATTTAAAATCCAAATCATTTAAACAAAAGGAAGTGATATCAAAAGGCAAAATTCTTCTTAAAAGTCCAATCACACTAAAAGATGTTACTCAAAGCACATCTCCTTCTTCTAGTTGAGGACCAAAAGTCAAAATTATTCTCACGATAGAGCTGAGGTCCTTTGGGGTGTAGGCCAATATATTTGAAGAGGAGGATAAACAAATATTTTAGTGATACCTAATTTCTCTCATAAGTGCCCAATCTTGATAGTAGGCTAACGAATCTGTAAGGGGTCATGAAGAATGGGGAACACATCATGAGAATGTAGATCTATTTTATTTTTCTTGTACCAATATACATTCATGAGTTGATCTTAGTAGCATGATTATTTGCTTACAAAGCTTTATGTCTATAGTGATCGGGTTTCTTTTGTACATAGATGACCACTAGTCACTTAGTGTCTTCTCGTGTCCTGAATATGCCTCCTATCTCCTAAGGTCTTCTCCTAAGATGCCTAAGTATTTATTTTTACATTTCATTTTTCATTCCCCATATCCCTCTTATTTCTTATTCATAATTATTATTTTATCTCTTGATTACTCCCCTTGGGATTTCATTTGTGAGTTTCATTGTAAAACCATAGATAGGACCTGACCATATTCAACAATTACCATCTTTTCCTTCTTACTACCCACATCCTTGATTACCTAATTTTTCCTATTTATTCCACCCTAGTGGTGTTATATTTATGATTTTTAGTGTAATACCATGGATAGGACCTGATATTCCTCACAAAATTTTCCAATACCCATGTCATAATAAAAAATTACATGTGTCAAATATGAGATAAGATTTGATTGATTATGAAGTTACACATCATTGACATGATTCCCAACTTGATTTAGTATGTTTTATTCTTACTTATTTTATCTTTCACATTTTTATCTTCTTATTTCCTCATTACATGTAAGAATTCAACCATTTCTTAATTTTTTCATTCTTCCCAACTTGAATTAGTGTGATCAATTTAATACCAAACTTTTGAATTTTTTTTCCTTCTTTTGATACTTCCTAACATGATTTAGTATAATTGATTGATGTAATTTTTTAAAAAAATCAAATTGGTTCCCTTTTACATACCTTCCATTTTATTACATTGTTGTCATACTTCCCAAATCAAATTAATATGATTTTACTTGTTTTGATTTGGTGCAAAAATATTTCTCTTTGGTTTAAAAACAAATTCATTTTTACCATCTTGTTTTTCCATTTCTTGGTTATTTATACTTAGTCATTTTATTGTCATTACACATTTCCTAACTTGAAACAGTTTGTAGTAGATTTTTTCGATTGATTATATTTTTTCAAGTCCTTTTTGCTTATTTCTTTTTAACCATTCATGTTTTTTTCATAATGTTAGAAGAAAAACCACATCTCATATATTTCATTATACAACAAATCTAAATACTTGTACTAGAAATAATATATCCAAAGCATCCAAAACCTCAACCATAATAAATAACCATAATGACAAATTACACAACCAACAAAAATATGCCAAAATGATCCATATATCTCATAAGTTTTGATACAAAAAATACATCCATATACAATGCTCTAGCTCGATGGTTGGGTCTCATCTTATCTATTTTGCAGCCTAGCCATGCTACCTATTGAGGCCTTAGTCTAAATCCTCTAAATAATATGATGTAAGGATGTTGTATAATATATTATTCCTTTTACCTATCCTTATAGGTAAGCTACCCATACCTATGATTATATCTGCTAGGTTTGGATCTCTGTCATCTATGTCACTATGGCCAAATGCACATCTCTTTCCTTAGTTAGGGCCTATCATGCTTGCATATTTCCTATACCCATATCTATTGGTGGATTCATCCTCTATCTATGATTGTATCTATCTTGCTACCTCCCTATCTAGTCTAAACTAGCTTGCCTAAGCTAAGGCAAATGGTAAATTGGGGTCCTTCAATGCAGTCGAGTCATATGGCTATAAAGTCTCATCTAGGACATCATAGAATGTTCCCTTCACTAAGGACCCTCATATATCCTCTACATCCTTAGCTAAATATAAAAAATCACACTAGATGGATATTAAATCATTATTTTATCTCAAAATATCTATCTATCTCTAATTCTAAACAAAAACTTAAAGTAATAATTTAACTATCTTTTCTCACCTATTTGTGTCTTGGCTACTATGGTCTCACTATCTGCACAACCACCTAGCACAATATCCCCATCTATAAAACCTCCTAGTACCTCATATATAGGACACCTCCTCAACTTAAATCCCTTTTTTCATGGATAATGTCAAACTTAACCTATATTTGAGTAGTATTTCTATTATCCATCCCTCTTCTAGCTCCTTTACTAACTCATCAAGGATGGCATCATCTCTACTATCTCTTTCTACCTCTATTTCCATCATGTCCTTGGTGGTTGTAGCTCCTCCTACTATGGATATGATAGTGGTACATCTAGTACCTCTAACTTTACCTCCTTATCCTCCTTCTCTACTCCCTAACATGTTCAACTAGTCCATGGTTGCTCATGACATGGCCTAAGTGTTAGTCTCACTATTTATGGTTTGAGTCCTCTCCTCCCCCTTGGCTCCCTCATATGTTGAGCCCACTACTCAAGCATGAGTATTGATTTCACTAGATGAGGTAGGCCCATCTATCTTAGTAGTTGTGTTGTTAGATGTGGATCTCTCCACCACATGTAGTGTATAATGACCTTTATATTCTTTGTCACTAGTGTAACTATATGCTAGCTTGCCCATGTAGTCATTATGTTTCCATATGGATACCAAACTATCTCTATACATATAACTAACTATAGTGATAGAATGTGTGGAATGACCCATACTACTTGGTCCTCCCTCCATCTTCATACCCAAGGAAACCTATCATCAACCACATGGGGTAACCTAGCTGACCAATACATAGGAAACCTCTCATATATCCAAACTATAAGTAGTATAATTGGTCTCATGGTCTTCTACCCTCGAACCAAAATCTCATACAAATCATGTATGAGTTAGACCTAGATGATAGATCATAAATAATATATAACTCATTCCTCTAGCATCATCCTATTAAAGGCTACCACAAATAATGGTACCTTTACATCTAACTTATGACATAATACCCACTGTGTCATAATCCTATCATAGATTTTTGGATATCTAGAATTTGTTATGTATATAAATTATATATATTGACTCTCTATATGTAATCAAAAATGCATCATGTCTATAAATCAATCCTAGATAAAATGGCATAAAGCACACTTACACTTCTGATTAGGAAGCATATAATTATTAACCAAGAGCATGACCAATGTGAGGATCTGTTAGACCTGATTAGGGGATCACTTTTCACAACACACCATGTGAGAGAGGGTTCCAAAGCCTATAGTCTAACACAATCACATAAAAAACATAAAATAATCCTATGATTTAATATTTCACTAATCTAATAACAATAAAAGTAAATCTAATCTAGTACACACCAAATCTTGTGGCACAAAGTGGGGGTTAGAAACAAAAAAATAAATAACTAAACTAAACATATATAGAAGACATATACTCACATCAATGTATATGGAATCCTAATACATGGAAGATAAGAATCCAAATTCTCTATCTATCTACTCCTATAAAGGAGGAATAAAGCTAGGAATACTTACCTTTGAAGATGAACCTACCAAGCATCAATCTCCTCCCTGGCTAAGGTGATTCACAAGAGATTGTCATGGTATGTAAGGATAACTAAGATAAATCAGATCTAGGCTATACAACCTACCCAAGAATCTAAGAGAATTATCCACAAGATGAGATTATAGATCTAAATGAAGTATTAAACCTTACAGATTTATTCCCCAAGTAGAATGGTCAATATGTAGATGTTCATTCACACTTTTTCACTTAATTATTCACTCTTATCAAATGGTGGCAAATGACTTTGTATATATATTATTATCTTACACTAACATATTTTGAGAATGTTAGCTTTGTTAGGTCAACCTGGTGGACCTATCACATTTTTATATTTAACTCTCTAGGTCTATACTAGGTCATCCAAGAGGCCAATAAACCAAAAGAGAGAAAAAGTCCCTAAATTGTGCTAGGTCGACCTGATTGACCTAGCACAATTGATAGGTCAAAAGGGTGATAAGGTAATAAATGAAGGATAAAACATATAAAATAATAGGAATAGGTATAAATAAGAATAATTATATTGGGTTCAATGGTTTTAGGAGGCTATAATGTGGATGGTAGGTAGTAAAAGGACCAATAATCTTACGAAGCACCAATGGTCTGCCCACCCATTTCCTAGTGCACCCCTTAAGGCATGCACCAAGAGAGATTAAGACTTGATAGGTTATTTTAAGATAAAAAGTGTCAGTAATCAATAAAATTTATAAATATTATGTGTATACATATTCCCCACTCAAATCTCATCATGTGTCATGTAAGTGCAACACATGATGGTGCTTTGGAAGAAAACATGATAACACATAATGGTAATGATAAGTAAGGTGAAGTAAGTAGAAAATAAGATAAATAAAAGAAATATATTTAAAAATAAATAACTTTAACTTACTTTAGTTCCATAGATAAAGAAGTAGACTAGAAGAAATGGTAGAGTACACTAGGCAAACTTATAGAAGTTCGTGGCAAAAATAGCCAAAATTAAAAAAATTTGGAAGATAGGAATATGATAGTGTAAAATAATCTATATTTCATCATTATTATAATACATTTCATGTTTTACAAAATGGATGAGAAAAATTAAAGATAGAGGCAAAACAAAGAATCTGCCTAAAAATAAATGAAAGAATTGAATTGCTAAAAACTTGATTTAAATGGATAAAAGAGAATTCATTTGGAATTTTTAATTGTGAAGAAGAGAAAAGAGATATATGAGACTAAACAAGGCTATTATGGTGAGGGAATGATAGGCTAGATGAGGAGGACACTTAGAAGTAGTAACAGGTGCACTATAGATCTCAAACCAATTTTTAAAATTTGTATTGAACTAAGTGATTTTTTGATAAAATTTGTTTATAAGAATTTATATATGTCAAAATTAAACAAACTTAGATTCTAATGGTAGAAAATAATAAGATGTAAAATGGGTTAGAAGGGTTTAGGAAGAAAATGAGAAAAATGCACATTTTGGGGAAAATGTATTGGGTTAACACACAAAACATACTAGGTCACCTAGGTTGACCTAGTAGGTTAAAAAAGGTTAAAATCCATATGGTTGAACCAATAGGCATGGGTTGACTTAGTGTAATATGTAGGTTTAAATGCTAAAATAAAGCGATAAATTAGTAAATAAGGACTAGAATGAAAACTTAAAACTAAGGAGGGGAAAATAAGAGGGTTGACTTGGAATTTGAAGTTAGCTATGACAAAAATAGGGAAATTTTGGTCAAATAAGTTTGACCAAGGAATTATAATAATTAAAAAAGCATGCAAAAAGCCAAAAGAGGGATAAAATGGCCCAAAATGACTAGAGGAAGGCAAGAAGGACCAAGAAAGCTAGAAATAAGATAAAATGAATAATGTAAAAGCAATTTAGGATTGTTTTTAAATTAAAAATGTGTAAATAATTTATTATGATTATAAATGACATGGAAGAACTAATACATCCTTTGTTGTTTCTTGGTTACAAATATGACCAATATTTTAGAGGTTGGTAGATGTGTCTTTGCTGTCATATTTGTTAGAGAGATTGGCAGATGGAGATCAAGCTAAATTGATAGCCATAGGTCTAGGAGGTATATTAGAGACGTGTAGGATCCCTGTCAATAATGAATTATTAGTCATGTTCTTAGGATGATTAGAATGGTTGACTAACACCTTCAAATGGGAGGTGGATGGGGATGTGATAGTGGTGGGTATAACATTAGAGGATCTCCATGTTATCTTCAAGCTACTCATATTAGGAGTAGTAATGACCATAGGGATAATGAATAGCTTAGAGGATATGAGAGCCTTATCCATGTGGGTCACAAGCTCAGAGATAATATTGAGAGTATGGAGATTCAATATGGATGACATGTATAGATATCATATATTTTGGACCTCCATAAGGTAGTGATAGGCCTTATGACATAGTGGGTGCTCTATCACATTTTAGATAACAAGGTACCACTATTTGTGGTAGCCTTGAGCATGATGATGTTGGAGGAGGGAGTATTGTACAATTTAGGTTCTACCATCTATGTTTAGCTTATACATGATATATTCAATATTATTTTTAGAGGGCTAAAGACTATTGGACTAACATACTATTGATAACATGGATATATGAGATATTTCCCATGTATTGACTAGTTAGGTTGCCCCATGCAGTCAATGATAGGTTACCTTGAGCATGTAGATGGTGAGAAGACTAGGAAGCATAGGTCATGCCCCATATGCCAATGTTATAGTAGATGAGATGCATAGACATTATGTGATAGATGTATGAGCATATAGTAGCTATATGGTAAAGCTAGCACATGGTTGCATTAGCAATAGAGAGGAGAGAGGTGATTGATCACTATACATGGTGGAGAGAGCCACATATAGTGGCATGATTGTTAGGATAGATAATCCTACCTCATTTGGTGACATTGATATTGATGCTTGACCAGTGGGCTCAACATGTGAGGGAGCCACAAAGTAAAAGAGGACTTAAACCACTAATAGTGAGGGCAATGCTAATGCCATGCTAAGAGTGACAATGGACTAGTTAGGCATGATGAGTGGTAAAGGAGGAGGTGGAGGAGGTAGTGATACCAAATGTACCACTATTAACCCCACAACAAGAAGATTAGTGACCACCAAGGACATGGTAGAAATGAAGATAGGAGAGAGTGGAGACGATAGACATCCCAGATGATCTTATAGATACATTAGAGGAGATGTTAAAGAGACCACTCAGATGGAGGATAATATGGATACAATCCATGAAAAATAAGTTCAAGCTGAGGAGATAACCTATCGAGGAGGTATTAGGAGGCCACATAGATGGGGAGACTATGCTAAGTGATCATGTAGATGATGATATCATAAGATCCAAGACATAGATAGGTATGAATATGGTTGAATTATTTCTTAAGTTTTTATTTGGTAGTATATAGATATAGATATATTATGAGATATGATAGTGATCTAATATCCATCTAGTGTGGTTGTGTAGGCATACCTAAGGATGAGGAGGAGAGATGGGGGTCCTTAGTGAAGGGAACACTCCATGACATCTTAGATAAGAACTTAAATCTATATGACCCCATGAAACTCAAAGATTTGAGTGTACCATCTACCCTAACTTTATCAATTTGGTTCAAATTATTTGGCAAGGCACTGAGGTAGATACATGTGTAGAGGTAGAGGGTGTAGTAACTAGTAGAGATGGCTGCATGCAAAAGATAGGCTTGATAGGCATTGATAGATGAGAGATTTATAAATATAGAGATAGTGACATAGATTATGTAGACATATATAGCGATGCAAACTCATCAACATATGATGACCCAGGCTAAGTTGGTGTAGGCACATGTGTAGATAACATACTTATAGGGATAGGTAAAGGGATTGAGATCTTGGATTGCCTTGTTATAACATACTATTCAAAGGAGTTAGATTGAGGCATCAATAGGTCATGTGGCTAGGCCACAAGATAGACATGATGGAGCTCAATCCTAATGTTGAGGCTTTGTATATGGTTGTATTATTAAAAAATCATGGTATATATATGATGTATCATTTTTGGCTTATTGGTGTTGGTTGTGTATGTTGTCTTTATGATGATTTTATTTGTTTATTATGGTTCAGGTTGCGGATGCTTAGGATATATTTATTTTTATCACATGTATTTAGCTTTGTTGTATATGTTATAGGAAATATATGTGGTGTGGTTTATTTTCTATCATTATGAAGTACACATTTATGGTTAAAAAGAAACAAGTGAAAAGGAATTGTAAAAATGTAATAAATCAAATAAATGCACTACACACTAGTTAAAGTTAGGAAATGTGTAATAACCAAAAATGATAGTATAAAAATCCAAGAAAAATGGCAAACAAGATGGTAAAAGGGGATTTGTTTTTAAACCAATGTAAAATATTTTTGCACCAAATTAAAATAAGTTAAATCATACTAAATATCACATTGGGAAGTATGAAAAATAATGTAATAAAATGGAAGGTATGTAAAAGGGCACAAATGGTAATAAAAATAAATCAAAGTTAAGTCAATCAATTATACTATTTCATGATGGGAAGTATAAAATAAAAACAAAATTTGCAAAAACTTGGTCTTAAATTTATCATACTAATTCAAGTTGGGAAGTATGATAAATTCAAGAAATGGTTGTAATCTTACATGCACTCAAAAAAAAAGAAAATAAAAGGTGAAAGAAAAATGAAGTAATCATAAAACATACTAATTCAAGATGGAAGGCATGTTAATGGTGTGTAACCTCATAATATATCAAATCTTATCTCATATTTAACACATGTAATTTGTATGATGACTTGTTCATTGGAAACATTTTGTGAGGTGGGGCGGGTCCTATCCACAATCTTACACTGCAACTCACAAAATAAAAATCCAAGGGATACCAAATCAAGATTGGTAAGTAGAATGATAATTAATGTTAAATCAGGGATTTGGGTAATAAGATATAAAATATCATAATTTTTTAAAGAATGTTAGGTCCCATCTATGGTCTTACAAAGTAACTCATAAATGAAATCCCATGGGGAGTGATCAATAAGGAAAATAATATTTCCTAAGAGGAAATATTAAGGAAAAGGAATGAGAAAGGGATTGTAACAATAAAGACTTATTCATATTATGAGAAGATCTTAGGATGAAATAGGCATGATAAGGACATGAAAAGACACTAAGGGACTAGTGGTCATCTATGTACAAAGTAAACTTTCTTGCTATAGATACAAAGCTTTGTAGGAAAATAGGTGTGAAACTAAGATCAACTCATGAAGGTAGATTAGTATAATGAAAAGTAAAATGGACCTACATTTCCATGACATCTTCTCCACTCCTAAAGACCCCATATAGAGCCATTGGGCTACTACGAGGGTTGGGTACTTGCACGAGAAAGTAGGTAGCACTAAAAGATTTTTTATTATTCTCCTACTCTAATCTACTAGCTTATCACACCCCAAAGGACCTCAGCTCTATCATGAGGCCAAATATGGAGTTTGAAATTTGAATATAAGGAAGGGATGTTCTTTAAATCATGTATTTTAGTGTGATTATACTTTTTAATAATATTCAATATTTTTGCCCATCGATATCATTGCATTTTGTTTAAATGATTTGGCTTTTAAATTTATTTTAAAGGCTTTTAAAGATTCCTCCTCCATACAAATTTGGAATGACCAATCATGAGAGAGATAGTGATACACACATATTAGTTGTAGGTGAAGGATAAAGAAAACTAAGTATCCTAATATAAAAGACTAACTAGAATACTTAGGATTGATAATGAACTGAGCATGTGATCTCAAGTCTCAATCATGTATATGCTTAGTTTGCAAAAAAGGGAAGAAGGGTAAAAGGAGATCTAAAGGAGGATAGATGAAAGGAAATAGTAATGATAAATATTGATTGATAACTAATCTCATGGTAATAAGAGATAGTAATCAAGAGGAAGAGGGTAGATATAACCAAGTCACCATGAAAACTATCTATGAAAAAAAAGATAAGAAAGGAAACAATAATGAAGATACAAGGGAAGAGTTTTGAGAAAAACTATAAAGGAAAATAAAATAATGATAAGAAAAATACAATCATATATGAAATGTAAAATAATAATATAATCTAACTATAGTATAAAAAGAATGAAAAACATGATATAAGATAAGAAAGAATTTGACATAGTGTCAAATAATATAATCAAAATAGAAATAAAACTGGAGCACATATCTAATCCAAATATAAATTAGAAATCACCATGCATGTGCTCATAATTTTTTTCAAACATAATACATTGCATAAGTTTCTATTAATGTGAATGAATATTGTTGCTAAGGTCTCATCAATCTTTAGTGAATACTAGGAAAATACTTCTCTTCTGATCTCCTCAAATGAAAAAGTAGTTCTCAAAAGATTGTGTTGAGGAGGAAAGTTAAGCAAAGGCTGGTCAAGAGAATGTGTGGAAATAGGATCTATGGGATAATAAAGGATCTTAGGTGGAGAAGGATCCATGGGTGAAGGACTCATAGGTTTAGAAGGATCCATATATGAGGGAGGTTGCATAGGTAAAGGAATCATAGGTGGAGGCATAAAAAGTGGTGAAGGGGCCAAAAGAGGTGATGAAACCACAAGAGGTGGGGCCATGGGAGAAGGAGGAACATTCCTATAGGAAAAACCTATGGGAGGAATGGTATAAGATCTAAGTATCGCTACAAGGTGATCTCTAAGATGTTGTTGAAGAATGTAGCAATGATCAGTGTGATGCATGTGACATAGGTCCCATAGACAATATACCTCACCATACTTGGGAAAATATTCAATAAGTACCTTTGGGGGAGGTATGGATTTATTTGATGATAGGGAAGAAAGATTCAAGGTATCAAAATATTATTGTAACTTATGACAATGGGTAGAAAACTGATTATATATCCCATAGAAGTAATAGATACACTTGTGAGTGGTTTTAGGAGCACTCATAGAAGGAGGTGAAAGAGGAGTGGAAGAAACTAAAGAGGACTCATCAGCCCATTTAGTGGGAAAAGGAGCCATCTTAGGTAGTGAAATCAAACTATCATCAATAAAGGGTGATAATGGGGAAGGAGTGGAACTAGGCTCAATAAGAGGAGAACTAGGAGGAGACATAGGAAGAGGCTCACCAATAGTAGGAGAGGAAACAAGCTCAACTAGAGTGGAAAAATAAATGGTCTTAAATATAGTTAGCCTTACTGGAGGAGGGGTGGGATGTGTACAATGTCTAAGGAGGACTTCCCTAGGGGTGTTAAAGCAATAAGGTTTGGTCATAGCACAATAAGCTAAGAGCATGGTCTTAATTAGTTCCTCAAAAATTGAAGGTATCGATGCCATCTCTACCCTATGATAAAAAGGAAAAATTAAAGAATTAAGAACTATAAAATAAAGAGAATGATGAGATGCATGAAAAGACTCAATTAAAGAATAGCATTAATGAATAACCTTAGCATCATAGGCTTGGATAAGGCTGCCTAAAAGAGGATAACCTAAATAATAGCTATCATCATAATCTAGAGTATGAATATTGATGATATAGGTTAGGATGACCTTGTCATCAGAGGAATCTTAGTGAATAGAGTGTCTAGTCTTGGTTAAGACTACAAGAATGTCATCATAAGGAGGCTTACAAGAATGAAATTGCAAGGAAGCAAGAATCTATGAGATGAGATGAGGTGAGAGATTGGGATTTTTGATATTTAAGTTAATCTCATCAGGCTCATCATCATCAGAGTCTAAAAAGTTGGGATGAATGTTACCAATGAGCTTAGGATACCCATTATAGCCTTTGGTTGAGTTGACAGGAGGTTGAAACACTGTGACTCATGGAAAGGAACACTAGGTAAAGGCTCAAGAGTATAAATATTTAAGACACCATGATCTTCAGAATTATTCAAAATTCCAAGGGTTAGTGTCTCCTTGAATCCTATAAATAGCTCCATTTTGAGGTATTTTAATGCATTGGCAAGTGGAAGATGTGATAGCTCGCATACGATGAGTCCACAACCTACCAAGAAATATGTTATACAAATGGGGAAAGTTGAAGATCATCACCTTCACATCAGTGATGATAGGTGGAATGGTAATGGGAAGCCACACACACCCTAAAGGAGGAATTTGCCTTCTAATATATCCTTAACATGTGTTACATGTAGACTTAAGGTTACATTCAGAATACCCAAGAGTCTTAATAAAATCAAGGGAGGTGACACAGGTGCCAAAACCCTCATTGATAAAGGCTCACTTAACTTGGATATCACCTATTTGGATGCTAATAAATAATGGAGGATCATCCCCATGAAAAATAATCTCATTCAAAATCATAGATGTGATAGGAAATCATAAAGAAAGAGAATTGTCTATAGTTTCATCAACGTTAATGGACATCTCTTCACATTACTTTAAGATACTATCCTTAGATTCAGATAAAGTGACCTCTTATCTTGCTAGAGGAGGGTGAGGAATATTCATCTCGAATAAGAGTTGCATGAGGTGGTTTCTATGACATTGAGATGTCCTCATGAGTTTGATAAAAGGGATTTGGGATGGAAGATTAGAAAGTTATGCAATGGGATACCACTCATCATAACCCTTAAGGATATTTTTATATATAGGTGCATAATGATTAAGAATATCTTTAGAAGGCGGAGACAAAGATCATTGGAATTTATGTTGATAATAATGAGAAGGTTGAGAAGAAGGTTGTAAATTGTTTGGTGATGAAGTAGTTGTTTTAGATTGATCTTGAAGTTTAAAAGAAGAAGTGTTAGTAAAAATTGGATTATCATTAGTATTAGAAGATGGTGGGAGAGAAGTATAAATAGTATGAGATGTGTCATCCAAGGAAGAATCATAAATTAGATCATCAAAATAAATAAGATCTTCTTGACCAACTCATTTAAATGATTTGGAGAAGAATCTTGTATAACATGATATGTTTTATGGGAAGTAGGAGTGTAGATAGGTTGAAAATAAATGAAAGCCACCACTCTTCACATATTGGTCATGTTAACCACATTTTCTTTATAATTTGGTTAAACAAGACTTTATACTTTATTGGTGGAAGAAGTGGGCTTGTCTTGACTTTCTTGGATTGGTTTGTGATTAGGTAAGGGGACTTTATATATAGCTAAATGAGCATTTATTTGATTTAAGGATTGATTTTTATCATGTGATTTATAGTCTTTGAAATAAATCTGATAGGCTTATTAATGCTTATGGATAATAGAATCATGATCATCATTTAGGCCAAGAAGAAAGTAAATATCTAAATTGTGGAGCTATCTACAAGTCTTGTGAGAGTGATCCTAGCTAGCATGAAACGAATAAAACTTATTAGGATCATACCATGATTTCATAAGTTGGGTAGGGTCAAAATCTCAAGGGAGAGGGCTGGGTAGACATTTAAGAAATTTGGATGAGGATAAAGGCTTATGGAAATTAATATTTCTTGTTAAAAAATGAGGATTAGTGTATTGTTAAGGAGATGGTTCTAAAGAAGAGGTAGGAATAACAACTTGAACATTGTGAATGGTGTCATATTAATTAGTAACACCATCATTAGTAATATTATAGGTTTTATTCTTAACTAATAGGTAAGGGCCCATGGAAGGTTTGGGTAGATCAAATTGATGCATGAAGAAATCTTGTCTTTTAGATTGATTGATATCTTCTTCCAAGGTACATAGATAAAAGGTATAGACTCGATATTATAATTTATGAAACAAAGTATTTGTAGAGAGATGAAAGAGATTGTCATCTACCATGTTATGTTCACATTTATTTGACAAAGTCTTCCATCACTTAACAAAGGATTAGGTAATTTTATTTTCATTTCTTTTGCAATTGATGAAATGGGCCAAAGTGTTCTCAGGAAGATCACTAGTTTGAAATTCTTGAACTAGAGCATTTACTAAGTCCTCCAAACTAATGATAAAGTGTGTTCTAAGTTGATTTCACCAATCCAAGGCATCACTTATGAGGGTTTTATCTAAGATTTTGGTAGTGGAAAAGGTATTTAATTTGATCCAATCTTTGAAAAGATTTCCAAATGTCTTGAGGTGAATGGTAAGATCAGTTGAGCCATTGTAGGAAATTGTAGGTGTTATACCTCCAATGTTAATGTTAGCAATTTAGGTAATAAGAGGTTCCTATTATAAATTCTTGATGAATTTTTTGAATAATTGAGGTTGAGGAATGAGATTACCTTAAGAATATTGAAGAGGAAAAGGAGGAACACTTTGGTTATACATACCCCAAGCCATAAGTTGAGGATTAGATTAAAGATTACGAAGGTGGTTCTACATTCACATCATTTTATTCATATTATGATCTTGTAAAGTGTTCATTTGATAAATAATTTGTAACAATTATTGATGTGTTTGATTAGTGTTATTATAATAAGTAGTATCAATGTTTTTGTCAGTATTAGTGGCTTGGGTACCACTATTAGTGTTGATATGAGTTTGAGAAGAGCTATGAGAATTTGAGGAACTAATGGAAAAAATTTATTGTGAAGAAAAATATGGACTAGTAAATGGTTGAAAAGAAGAAGAAATAAAATCATGAGCACCTTGGGTAACAAATGATGAATTAGTGGAAGGATTAAGGATAGTGGATCTTATGAGAGGCCCACTAGATGTAGAACCTACCATGTTAGTTGAGATACTAGGCATGGAGGTAGAAGAATTCAGAGAAGAATATATCATGGCATAATAAGGAGTCAAGATTTAAGGAAGAGGTTGAGAAGCAATGAAATTAGTACCCCAAAATCTAGTTCAAAAAGTGGGAGTAGGAGAATTAGGTTATTCAACTTGATGGCTAATCATGAGGTTATAGATGGTAAAAGGATCCTTCCCTCTATGTTCAAGGAATTTTATGATAAATAAAATTATTTCAAGAGTATACTCTAACTCTATCTGATCCTCTAAGAAAAGAGGAGGGTTTTTCTACAAAGGGTATGAGGAGGGTCCCATAGTCCATCATGTGGGTTGTAATATGAACATTACTAGCATTTATGAAAGGAGCCCTCCTTTGTCTATGGGAGACCCTATTAGGATTGGTAAATTCCATCATGTCTATTGACTAAACTTTAGTTTTGTCACCAAATATAAATTACATGATGAAAGGAAAAGATATAAGATGAGAAAGCAAAAGATCAAAAAATGACTGGCAATAATACTAGGTCAACCTGGTTGACCTAGTGCAAAATAGGAACTGTAAAACTATATTGGGTCCACAAAATCAACTAGTTTAGTGAATAGTGATTGGTAAAAAAAGGTAAAGGTGTTATAAATAACACTAGGTCAATAAAATCGACATAGCTTAGTGTATAGGATCTAAAAAATATATTAGGTTCACAAGGTTGACCTAACATAGTAGATAGAGAAGAAATGAAAGTTGATAACAAGTTATGAACTAAAGAAAGATAATTGCAAGTAATGTAAAAAATCAATAAATACTAAAAGGGAAATAAATAGTCATTTAAATTGATGTTGTATAATCCAATTAATGCACAAAAAGCAAAATATTTCACAAACACTAGCTAATGCAAGCTTTTTGCACATACAATTGATAAAAGAGCAAGCAAACAACTTGAAAGTAAAGCTAGCTACTTGGTCAACCTAAAATTTTGATTAGATTATTAAGAATTATTTTTAGTGAAAAGAGAAATTGTCTATAAGTTATCTACTAGATATAAATCTAAGGATAGTTTTAGGTAAGTCTAGGATGAAAGGGACTATAGTGATAATGATACAACCTTGGTATTGGGGCCTAACCCCTCACTTCACACACTACAATGACAAATGTGTCAGGTGCTTAGCCAAAATATACCATTAACCATGCTTTATACTAGACTAGAACATCAAGTTAGCTCCCCCCTTGGTGATGAAATCCAAGTAGCTTGGCCTAGGTAGTCAAATATTTAAATTCTTATTGATGTTTATGTGGTTTGGCTATGTATACAAAAGAATAGGAATAGTGTAACCAAATGATTAATTAAAAACAACCTAGTTAGACTATGTGAGATATTCTAAGCATGTAAACAACTAAAAAATAAATATGTGATTAACATATATGGTTAATATTAAATTTGAAACAAGGTATATTTTAGAAACTATATGGACAATCATATAGAATAGGTTCAATAGGATTGAACCTATACTATGGAAGCAAAGTTAAAAAATGAACTAGGTCGGTGAGTTTGACCTAATTATTTTAGGACATACAAAACATAGAATTAGGTCCATAGGGTCAACCTAGTTAACTGTGTAGGTGCATTTTTTAAAGATTATAAACTATGAAAGGAAAGTATATAAATAAAAAGATATAGAGAAATATAAATTGGCCTGAATGGTTTAGAGATGAAAATAGAAAATATTATTGATCAAGAACCTTGGATAAAAATATCAAAAACTTACAAACTAGGTCAAGCTGGTTGACCAAGCAATATAGAAACCTATAAAAAAGTGTTGAAAATGAATTAGGATGACTTGGTCAACCTAGTTGACAAATAATAGGTCTAAAAATTGGTGAAAATTGCATTGGGTCAAATTGGTTGATCCAGTTATCTAAATAAAAAATTTCAAGTTTTGAAACTTGCACTGGGTTGATCTAATCAAGCTAGTTACCTATTCATACAAACTTGTGCACAAAGATAAATAAATTGGGTTGATATGGTCAATCCATCATAGTAAAGATATGATAAAAATAATGATGAATAGAAATGAAATAAATACTACCAGGATTTGATTCACATTGGGTTCAATAGAATATATGAAATTAGAAATGCATCATGTACATAAATCAATCCTAGATCAAATGGGATAGAGCACATCTACACTTTTTATTGGGGAGCATACAATTGTTAAGTGGGATCATGACCAATCTGAGGATCCACTAGACCCAATTAATGGATCACTTGTCACAACACATCATGTGAGATAGGGTTATAAAGCCTATAGTCTAACACAATCACATAACAACCCTAAAAAAGTCACATGATTTAATATTTCACTAATCTAATAACAAGAAAAGGAAATCTAATCTAGTTCACACTAAATCTTGTGGCACAAAGTGGGGGTTAAAAATAAAACAAATAAACAACTAAACTAAACATGTATAGAAGATATATACTCATATCAATGTATATAGAATCCTAATACATGGAAGAGAAGAATACAAATGCTCTATATATCTACTCTTACAAAGGAGGAATAAAGTTAGGAATACTTACCTTTAAAGATGAACCCATTGAATCTCAATATCCTCCTTAGCCATGGTGCTTCACAATATATTTTTGTGGTTTGTAAGGATAACTAAGATGAATCAGATCTAGGCTACACAACCTACCTAAGAATCCAAAAGACTTATCCACAAGATGAGATCAGATCTATAAAAAAAGTATTAAACCCTAAATCTGTATTCCCCAAGTAGAATGGTCAATAGGTAGACGTTCATTCATAATTATTTACTTAATTATTTGTACTTATCAAATGGTGGTAAATGAACTTGTATATATAGTAGTATCTTACTAAAACATCAGCTATGCTAGATCAACGTAGTTGACCTAGTATATTTTTAGGGCTAACTCTCTAGGTCTATGTTAGGTCAGCCAAGAGGCCAAAAAACTAAAAGAGATAAAAAGTACCTAAATTTTTATAGGTTGACCTGGTCAACCTAGAACAATTGATAAGTCAAAAGGGTGATAAAGCAAAAAATGAAGGATAAAACATAACAAATGATAGGAATAGGTAGAAATAAGAAGAATGAGCTTGGGTTTAATTGTTTTAGGAGGCTAAAGTGTGGATGGAAAGTGGAAAAATGAACAATCTTACAAATCACTGATGGTTTGCCCACCCCTTTCTTGGTGTACCCTTTAAGACATGTGCTTAGATAGATTGAAGCATAACATGTTCTTGCAAGATACAAAGTGTCAGTAATCAATAAAAGTTAAAAATATTATGTGTATACACTCTCTACCCTCCCAAAATCATCTCTAAGCCTATAGCCCACATGGCTAAAACTCTCCTCTCCTCTATGTTGTCCAATATACATATGGTCATTGGTGCTCCTATTATTGGTAGCCTGAGAATGGCATGGACATCCTCTAGTGTGATGTCCACCTATATCACATCCCCATCCACATCCCATCTAAAGGTGTTAGTTGTTCCCAAAAACTGAGAATCATTACTAATAGATCTGAACTCATGGGGATCTTTCACATATCAACTATGCCTCCTAGACCTATGACTACTAGTATAGCCCTATCTCCATTTGATAATTTCTCCAATAATGTTGATAACTAGGCCACATCCACAAATATCCAAAACCTTTGTCATCTCTTCAACTAGGAAACAACAAAGGATGTATCAGTTCTTTTATGTCATGTATAGTCAAAATATAATTTTTTTACATTTTTTTCCAAAAACAAGCCTAATTTCTTTTTACCTTATTCATTTTACATTGTTCCTAGCCTACTCAATCCTTATTTCCCTCCTTTGGTCATTTTAGGACATTATATCCCTCTTTTAGCCTTTTACATTTTTTTTGTGCATTTCTAGTTCATTGGTCAAATAAGTCTAACCAAAAATGCCCTACTTTTACCTTAGTTGACTCCAAAATCTTATTCAACCCTCTTACTTCCCCCTTCTTAGTGATGTGTTGTCATTCTAGACCTTTCAAATCAGCTATAAAACTACATTAGGTTGGTAGACTATAGAATGTATAGAGTCAACCCATACCTATTAGGTTGACAATATGGATTATACTCAGTTTCAGCCTACTGGGTTGATTGGGTCAACCTGGTTCATTTTGCTTGCCAACCCCTTACATTTTCCTAAAAAAGTGATTTTTTATGATTTATTCCTAATTACTCTAAACCCATTTCACATTTTGTTATTTGATACCCCTAGAATCTAATTTTGTCTCATTCTAATATCTAGAAATGATTAAAATAAAAAATTACTAAAAATACATTTAATTCAATGTAAATTTTAAAAACTAGTTTGAGATTCTTAGCTACAAACCTGTAGTGCCTCTCATTGTTTAGCTTATCATCTCCTTGTCATCCTAGCTTTTTTGGTCTCTAGATCTCTTTTTCTCTCTTTCACAAGTCAAAAAAATAAATGAATTATCTTTTCCCCTATTTAAAAACACCTTTTCAAAATTCAAATTCTGTAATTATTGTCCTATAGATTCCTTGTTTTCTCTATATCTTTGTTTTTACTCATCTTTTCTCAAGACCATAAAATGAATTGATTTTGTGACAACATAGAGAATATTTTCCACTATCATATGCCTATTTTCCAATTTTTTTAATTTTTGGTTATATTTGTTCACTAACTTCTATAAGTTCTCCTAGTGTTATTCACATTAGATGCCTTCACTTTATGTTTTAGTCTACTTATTTTTAGAGTTGTTTCCAAGGTCCGAATAATGCAAATGCAATGGTCAAGTGATCACATGAGATGAAGCTGGTGCACACCACAAAGAAGCTAAAGCAAAGTGAAATCATTGAAAGAGATAATTTGCAAAAGACAAATAGGAGTAAAACCCAATATTCAATAAACTTAAGATGGCCAAAGTGAAGAATACATATAGGAGAGCACGTAAGTAACTCCTCCATAAAAGGTGGTCAAAACACCCCAAGAATAGACCGTAAATCCTCCATGAAAGGTGGTGACAAGGTGCTAAAAATACAGAAGTAACTCCCATACCTAGAATAGCCAGTCAAAGGAGTTACTTATGACATTCTTATGACACCTATGACACATCTATGACACACATCTCCACATAAGCTAGCCTATCCCATGAATGTAGGAAAACTCCATGTATGCACAAATATATAATATTACTTAATTAAATAATAGGGAAAAATAAAAACCTACACTAACACCCCCCCATAAGCATAGCTTAGGTGGGAAGTGTGGAAATATAAAATGGGTCCCGACAACTAGGCCTGATGAGGTACCCATGTATAGATGTAATCTCCCATAACATAGAGAAAAGGATAAAACTCATAGGAAAAAACTCCTCCCCAAAAGAGAGACATAAAATAAATGAAAAGGCTAGTGGGCCCCCCAAAGATGATGATGTTGTAGATGTGGACCACACCCCTAGAAGAGCTCATAGATGAATGAGCTTGCTCTTGATGAAAGGTTTGATGAAGATGTTTGTAACCTAATCTAAAGACTAGAAAAATATCAAGTCAATGACTTGACTATGAATAAGCTGTCGAATGAAATGCATGTGAATCTCTATGTGCTTGGTCTGTTGGTGCTAAACTAGATTCCTACAAATCTGAATGGTACTCTAGTTGTCATAATAAATGATGGTGGCCTACCTGATAGGAATGCCAAACTCAGAAAGTATCCCCTAAAGCTAAATAGCCTCATTAGATACATTAATAGCTCCCTTGTACTCTACCTCTATGGATGATATAGCAATAACATTTTGCTTCTTACTAGACCAATTGATAAGATTAGAACCTAGAGAGAAATTGTAACCAAAAGTGGACTTGTGAGTCTATGAATCGCTAGCCTAGTCTGAATCTATATACCCAATCAAGTCAGCCTCTATGCCAAATCTGTAATGAATCCCATATCTATGTGAACCCTATATGTAATGCAAGATCCTCTTAGCTACTTTCCAATGCAACTCATGAGGTTCCTGCATAAATCTAGAGACAATTCCCCTTGCATATGATATGTCGGGCCTGGTGTGAGTCAAGTAGATGAGACTACCAACAAGTTGTCAATACTGAGTGGCATCAACTAATGGTGAAGAATATTCAGCCTCAAGCTTGACTCCTGATAGAAAGGGAATCAGAGATGGCTTACAATTAGCCATGTGAAACTGAGACAATAAATCAAGATCATAATTAGGTTGTGTAAGAGAAATCCCTGAATCTAATTATGAGATCTCGATGCCAAGGAAGTAGTGCAACAAACCCAAGTCTATCATATCAAATCTATCCTAGAGAGATGCCTTGACCACTACAATAGCTTATGAAGAACTCCTGGTGATCAAAAGGTCATCAACATATAGAACCAAAATCAGGAGCAAATCATCCTACCACAAGAAGTAGACATTGGGGTCAGAATGGCACCTAGTGAAACCCACTGTGAGAAAGAAGGAATCCATCTTGGCATACCAATCTTGAGGGGCCTATTTGAGGCCATAGATAGATTTCTTAAGTTTGTATACTAAGGAAGAATCCTAAACAAATCCTCATGGCTACTCCAAGTAGATCTCTTCCTCTAGGTCTCTGTGAAGAAAGGCACTCTTCACATCCATTTGGTGCACACCCCAACCATGTGTTATAGCAATAGCCAAGGTGAGTTGGATAGAAGTCATCTTTGCAATGGGTGCAAAGGTCTCTGAGTAGTCAAAGCTTACCACCAATGATAAACCCTTGGTGACCAATGGCACCTTGTACTTATCAAC
The DNA here is from genome assembly GCA_037957365.1 of Torreya grandis. NCBI lineage: Eukaryota > Viridiplantae > Streptophyta > Pinopsida > Cupressales > Taxaceae > Torreya > Torreya grandis. The sequence goes on from JARHVA010005295.1 coordinate 1,212,481, forward strand.
TGACCCATTTGCTACAAACTTGGTCTAATATATCCACCTACATCAAACCATCTTCCTTCCCTTAGGAAGTGAAGTCAAGTCCTAAGTGTGATTTTTGATTAAGGAAGAATATTCTTCCTCTATAGCACTATCCCACTCAAGTACTCCTGATGCCTGTCAAAAAGTTTGTGGATCTGAAATTGAGGCAAAGAAGGCATGTGGATCTCTCTAAACATCCCCCCTAGTACGTCTGTCATCTATAATCTCCTACCCAAGTGCCAACACTATCAAGTGTCTTTCTAGCCCAAAGTGGCCCAGAAGTGGGTGAGTCAAGTGCTAACTCCTCATCCTCTGACTGACTAGAGGTGGATGACTCTACATCACTATCCTTATTATCTGAACTCAAAGAAGAAGAAGAAGAAGATGTCTCTAGCTTAGGAACCTATTGTGGTTGATCCAAATTTGAGGAATATTCACGAAGAATTAGATCTTATGAGAGAGAAGAAGTGCCAAGTGTTGAGTCTCTAGGACTCTCCTAAAATTTGACACTTCTCTCAATAAACAACTCATGATTGTTCAAATCTAGAAGGTTATACCCCTTAACACCATCTAAATATCCTACAAAGATGTAAGGCTTGGACTGACATTCCATAGCTTTGAATTTCTTCTTCGATATGTGGGCCATGGTTGGGGATCTAAAAACCCTATGGTGCTCAACATCAGGTTTCCTTTTATGCCAAGATTTAAAGGGTGTTATCCCTTTTAAAGCTTTATGGGGAACCCTATTTTGAATGTAGTAAGCACAATTGATGGATTCGACCCAGTACTATGGTGCTAAGGATTTGGAGTGAATCATATAGCTACCCATCTCTTTCAAGAACCTATTTTTGCATTCTACAACCCCATTCTGTGAAGGACTATAAGTGACTGTGCACTACAAATCAATCCCCTTTATGGTGTAAAATTGTTCAAACCTATTGCTGACACACTCCCCTTCATTATTAGTTTGAAGAACCTTGATGGATTTCTCACTCTATTTCTCAACAAGAGCCTTGAAGTCTAGAAATTTTTCAAACACTTCAGACTTTTGTTTGAGAAAATATATCTAAGTGTACCTAGAGAAATCATCAATGAAAGTGAGGATGTACTTGGCCCTTATGAAAGATCATTTGGGAAAGGGTCCCGATACATCACTGTGGACTAACTCCAAAGGTGTGAAGCCCTCCAAGATTTGCCTTTGTCAAATTTTACTTCAGGATGCTTCCCAAGGGATCACTCCTTGCAAAGTCCTTTTGAGAATTGGACACGAGGCAAGCCAATGACCATGTCATGTTTGCAAAGTTGCTCAAGGTAGTGGTAGTTAAGGTGGCCAAACCACTCATGCCATAATTTGATAACTCCATCTGAATGAGTCAACAATGCTATTGGAGAAGAATCAAGTGTAAAATGTGAGGTGTATAACCTTGCTTGGTGATCTGCCCTACCCATTGCCACTGTAGTATCACTATGCAACTCCCTGATAGCCATTGAATCTAGTGAAAACTCAACTCTCATCCCCTGACCAATGTGAGTGATTTGGTACACTTATAAGAGATTGGTTGAAAGAAAAGGAACACTTAGAACATTATTGAATGCTCTTCCTTCCATTTCAACTGACCCTCTCCCTGCAATGGAAACTAATGTGTCATCACCCAAACTAATTGAAGTCATGTTACAAGGCTCTAAAAATGAAAAATTAACTAGGGAAGAGCCCATGTGGTGAGAAGCACCTGAGTAAATGACCCATGAAGATGTAGAATCTATTGTAGCTATAAGGGCCTTGACCTTTTATTTCTCCTTACCCTTGCCTTTTACCTTAGTAGAATCTTGGGTAGATGAATTCTACTTGATGGACTCGGGAACACCTATGTTATGCTTCTCTAGAAGATGAGTTAGGTGATCTATTTGTTTATTCATGAATTTGTTTTCATCATGCCTTGTATTCATACAATAGGCACACTTAACCTTCTCCTTCTTAGGTTAGCATTGGAGGAGGAAGACTCAGTGTTGTTTTTGGTAGGATTGTTGTTTTCTTTCTTCTTCTCCTGGTCCTTGTTCTTTTTCTTCTTCTCCTTTATTGAAGTCTTATCCTTACCATTTCTAGCTACTAAATATTGGGGTTGATTAGACTTCATTGTGCCCATTTGAATTAGCTTATCTTTCTCCCTAGTCAAGTTAGCAATGAATGAATCCAAAGAAGGCATTTTCCATGTAGTGCCAAGGGCACTTTTTATGGCATGGAAAGTGGAGACAAAGACTGAATAGCTTGGACCTAACTTTGTGAGAATAGAAAGGATGAGTTTATCATATTTATTCTCTATCCCGCATTCTTTCAATTACAATGTAAGGGCCTTAAACTTAGTGAAGAAGTCTTGTAGGGTGTCAAAGTTGCTAGGACTTAGACTTATGAGTTTGTTTTTGAGCTCATGACCTCTCATCTCATCAAGCTTCCCAAATAAGGTTTCTAGGGTGTCCCATATGTCTTTTGGAGTCTTGGAGGTTTCTAAATGGAAGAGAAGTTCTGGAGACATGAACAAGCTCAGTAATCCATAGGCTTCATCACTACGGTTGTACCACTTGACCTTTTTAGCATTAGTGCTAGGTTCTACTTCAGTACCCATGTTGATCCTATACAACCCTTTAATTCTAAGAATGATTGAAATTTTAACCTTAAATTCATGATAATTGAAGGGTTTTAGGAGTTTAATTTGAAAATAATCCATTTTAAGCTAAATTTAGGTGAAGTTGTGTTGATTGCAAGTTGTGAAATTATGTAGAAAGGAGAATGAAAGCAAAGATTGCAAGTGTTGAAAAAAAATCACACCCCCCCCCAAAATGTCCTCCCCCCACCCAAATATGCAAGTGCACACTCAAAATACATTAGGCTCAGCTAAGAATGTGTCTTAGAGCAATCAGTGTAAGACTTTAAGCAAACAGGACGTCAGACTCAACCGAAAATGCGTCCTGGGAAACCCAAATTTTTTTTTTGGCACTTTATAAAGTAGTGCATTTTTGAAAATTATATTTCCTAAGTTGTGGATAATTTAAAATTAAGAACTTTTTCAAAATATGTCACTCAAATCTGAGCTACCATTTGCAAGATTTTAAAGTTTTTAATTTCCTGTAAACTAGTAATTTTGCAAAAAAAACAACACTAAAACATTAAAAAAATGACTGTTTTGAGAGAGAAAGTGGCCTTCCAACCACTCATTGGAATAAAAATAGAGAAAGGAATCCAAAGGAGGTCTTTGTGAGGGGGAATTAGCCTCTTAAAAATTTGGGCCTCACCCTTCGTCTTCAACAGGGATAAACTCAAGGTTTAATAAAAACCCCCAAATTCTCAAAACTTAAAATTGTTCTTAAAAATTCCTTTCTTACTCAATTTGACTGAAATAAATTTTGAACAATCAAATTTCAATTGAAAATTTAAGAACAAAGACATATTTACTAATCAAACTACCTGTTGAGGGCCCACATGAGGCTCTAAAGGGGAAAAGTGTGCCATTTTCAAGAAGACAGCAGTTTGGACTATTTTCGCTGATTTTCACTTGTTGTTTGACTGCTCGACATAGGTTTACGGCCAAGCATCAGGTGTACAAAGAGCAGGTCTATTTAACAAAATTTCCAATGCCATTTTTTTGCTATTCAGCAGCCAAGGTGAAACATCAACATGAAACGCCAAAGCTTGGAGGAGAGTGTGACTGCGTAGGTGTATGGACCGTACGGTCCACACTAGTCTTCAAGGCAAATTCCAAACCTCAACTTCACACTTCAAGATCAGTTTCACACCATACATTCAACACTAGTATTCAACAAAATATCCAAATGCCTGGGTTAAGGAGATAAGCACCAAAGTGAAAGAGATGGTTTTTCAGGAGACACCAGGTCGTATGGCTCATGCAGACTTCAAGAAAACTTAAGAGGTTCTCCGCATGTTAGACACCAACACACTAGTTTTTCAATGTGAGTTTTCTAATAACATCAATGATGTTCCAAGAAAACTTGCAAATTATTTGCACGCAGGTATGCTCATATACTTCACGTGGAGAATGAGTCAAACCTACACATCTGCATCAAGGCTTATATGCCAGTACAAACATAATGCATGCAAATAACAAAATCAAAGATCCTTTGAAAGCAAAAAACTCAAGATTCTAGAATAAACTAATAGCGTAACTAGACACATGATTATTGGGGTGGCTCTGATACCATTTCAAAGTTGTTGCCAGGGTCCAAATAATGTGAATGCAATGGTCAAGTGATCACACAAGACGAAGCTGGTGCACACCACAAAGAAGCTAAAGCAAAGTGAAATCACTGAAAGAGATAATTTTCAAAAGACAAATAGGAGCAAAACCTAATATTCAATTAACTTAAGATGGCCAAAGTGAAGAATACATATAGGAGAGCACGTAACTCCCCACAAAAGGTGGTCAAAGCACCCCAAGAATAGACCATAACTCCTCCATGAAAGGTGGTGACAAGGTGCTAAGAATAGAGAAGTAACTCCCATACCCAGAATAGCCAGTCAAAGGAGTTACTTATGACATTCTTATGACACCTATGACACATCTATGACACGCATCTCCACATAATCTAGCCTATCCCACAAATGTAGGAAAACTTCATGTATGCACAAATATATAATATTCCCTAATTAAATTATAGGGAAAAATAAAAACCTACACTAACACTTCTTTATCTACAATAATAAGGTAAGTAAGGTACGTGTTTTTCAATTATATCCTTTCCTTTATCTTATTGGTTGATTACTCCATTTTACTTAGCATCAGTTTTGTGTGTTATCATGTTTTATTTCCCAAAGCACCATCCCATGTTGCACTTATTTGACATGTGATGAGCTTCGAATGGGGCATATGTATACACATAATATTCAAAAAAATATATTAATTATTGACACTTCATATCTTACCAGAATTTATTGAGTCTCAATCTCTTTGAGTGCATATCTTAAGGGTTGCATAGAGAAAGTGGTGGGTAGATCATTAGTGCTTTGTAATATTGTTGTCCCTTTTACCACTTGCTATATACACACTCATCTCCTAAAAACATTAACCCTAAGCTTATTCTTCTCAGCCTTAACTATTATAGTTATTTTCCTCTTTTCATCCTCCTTTTATTTCCTTCATTCCATTTTGGACTTTTAGCTGTACTAGGTCGACCATGGCCAACCCTGTGCAATTTAGGGTATTTCTTAGTTTTTGGGTTTATTAGCCTTTTAGTCGACCTAACATAGACATAGTGAATTATCTCTAAGAACATATAAGGTTGACCATTTCTGACCATGTATAGCCATCATTTTAAGGAGGATTTATCATAATATCCACCTATATATACAATTTCATTTCCAACCATTTATATATAAACAAGTGAATAAGAATAAGTGTAAATGAACATCTACATATTAACTATTCTACTTGAGGAATAAAGCTTAGGGTTTCATACTTTCTTTGGAGATACATATCTTATCTTATGGAGAAGTATTTTGGATGCATAGATAGGTTGTGTAGCCTAGAGATGATTTGTATTTTTTATCCTTACATACCACAATAATCTCTTGCAAAACACCTTGGCTAAGGTAGAGATTGAGTCTCGATGAGTTCATCTTCAAAATAAATATTCCTAACTTTATTTTATCTTTGTAAGAGTAGATAGATAACATAGATGTGCTTATATCTTCCATTTATTAGGATTTTTTATACATTTACATGATTATATGTCTTATATTCATGTTTAGTTTAGTTATTTTTTTTGTTTCTAATCCACACTTTGTTCCACATGCGTTGGTGTGCACTAGATTAGATTTACTTTCTTGTTTATTAGCATAGGTGAAATATTAAACCTAAGACTCTTTTAGGGTTGTTTCATGATTGTGTTATACTATATAATTTTTAACCCTACCTCACATGGTGTATTTTTACAAGTGATCCCCTAATTAGGTCTAATAGATCCTTATATTAGTCATGATCCCACTTAACAAATGTATTCCCAATTAGAAGTGTAGGTATGCTCTATCTTCTCTAAGCTAGGATTGATTTATAGACATGATACATTTATTATTTAATATAGATATTAGAATTTTTATTATCCACATTCATGTTAGGATTTCAAGGATTGGCTTCCTATTCTTTATGAACCATGCTTAAGAAGTTGACTATTTTTTTTGCATACTATTCCCCACACCATGCATGTTTTACTTCTATATTAGTTAGTCTATAGAATCTAGTTGGTGAATTTCCTTCTAGAGGATGTGTATTTTATTCTCTCATGTTTCCCATATTTTGTTTCATTTTTTTAATTCATTTTATGAGTTTAAACCTCTTAGGTTATAGGTGGAGTATGTTAGTGAGTTTGCAGTCAAGTTTCAATACTTACAAAAGGTTTATTTATATGTAATGGATTCATATGAGTGTGAATTGTTGTGTTTCATGTATTCAATGTATTCCTAATTCCCTTTTATTTTAATATTAGTATCACAAACTATCATCACGAAATTTTCAATCAAATAAGGACCCATAATTAACTTCCTACATGATTCCATACATATATGTTGAACCATGGTGTGTGAGGTCCTGAGGATGTTGATGGTTATGCCATAAGTATTTTAAGAGGTTTAACATATTATTAAAACAATAAAATTGAAACCAAGCATAAATATATTATCTCAAGTTATGTATGTCAACTATGATGACTAGTTCAACCCCATACATACGTTATTGATGTGCTCTTACATGTGCTTATAAGAGAATATCATGTTGAGACAAGGAATTTGATTTTTCTCAAGTTCCTTATAATGTAAAAGTTTCATTTTAATATCTTGAAAATAACTAAACTTTTTATAGGATCGTTAACCATGCATATTATTCATTTTCTATCCTCACTACCCTGTACACTATCTATCCACCTATAAGTGTCTCCCATAAGAACCTGAAGGTGTCGAATGATATTGTTTGGGTATTTTTTGAAATATTCATGAAGTGTGTGGAGTTATAAAATTTTATGAGAACCATGGTGAAGCTATCAATAATAAATAATACTTCAAGATTCATATGCATAGTTGAAGATTTGAGTTCAAGGATAAGTTCCCTAAAAACACCAAAATAGAGCCCTAGCCACTTTTGTCATTATAAAATGATGATGTGACATAGATTATTGATGAGGTTAAATGTATCCATATTTTATTATTAATTAATGGTATAACATTTTAAAATATATTGAGTGTTTGACTAATGGGTAGTGTTTACTATAATACTTTGAGTTCCAATGACCTCAGTGACAAAGTTAGTAAGGTGAGAACATATCTTCATGGTAGGTGTTTATTTTGAAGTGATAAGGACATTTTTGGATTAAATATCATAAAAATCAGTATAATTTAAAGCTACTGACTTACACCACAATCGACAAGTGTGCCTTACTTTCAGACTAACCACCTACATCTTGACTATAGGTACTCATAGACCATGACAAGAACCTTAGAAGATGGGAACCTAAAAAAACAAATAATTTATAATGGGAATTAGTTAAAAAGATATAAAAAGTACCCTAAGTTGTGAATCATTTATTTTAAATTGGATATTCACCTACAAGACCTGTATTATTCCATTAGTGGTTAACTAAAGTTGAATGTAATTTGACAGCAACCTAGAACATGGTGCCTTGATGATGGCCTATCCTAAAAAATATCAATATAGGTAAAATTAATTTTAAATATGACCTAATTACTATATACATTATTTAATATTCCTTTTCAAGTTTTAACCATGTAGCTACCACCTACATGCACCTCTTTCAAAGTAAGAAAACACAAAACATAGTCACAACCTGTTAACATTATCTAGTTAAGAGGGAGATATATCTTGATAAGTTGGAAAATAAAAGAGTGTTGACATGATATAGAGATTATTTAGATTATTTTACATCATTTTAAATTATAAATACATGGAGATAAATCATGGGTGAATCCCTACACAACAACCTACAATTGATGCTTAATATCCTATGTAGTCAACATTTCCCACAAGTCTATCTTAGGTTTTAAGACATTTGGAGGGTCTATTTATGAAACCAAGATTTGAAAATTTTAAAATAGGGCACCTAAATTTTTTATAATCCCCTCATATGTATAATTTTTGTAGGACAACAAGGGAGATTCCATCTATTCTATCTTAGAAAAAGGCCACTCTCAGGAGGCTAAACCTTATAGGTGGGTAATGAAAGTGATGAGAGGGTGATATATAGGTTGATTATACCTTAAAAAAATATTTTTATATTTTTTTTACACATGTAAAAACATGAAAAATAATTCACAAGTGCTATAATCTCAATATGATGGTCCAAACCCATATGGATGCAGTCAAATCCCACTAGGCCTAATGCCTAAAAGGGGTTCAAATTCATTTATAACACCATGTAAATATTAAAAATAATTGTAACACTAACATGGTGAGTAATAAGGTTTGTTTTCACATTTGGAATGTATAAGAAACCACACAGAAGCCATTTCTTGGCTCAGACCAACTTAGGCATGCACAAAATGAGGAGAGAGGCTCAAAAACCTAACTTTGAATGCTTGCACTTTTATGGAAACTTAGTATGGGATATAAAGTAAATAATATAAGTTAGATAGGATTAACATAAAGTATTTAATGTCATTTTTTAGAGTATTAAACATCAGGATTTTATAAACAATCCTCACGAGCCAAAACATCCCTAAACTCTTGGTAGTGACCTGATGGGGAAGATGAAGAAGGAAAAAAATATAATGGGGGATATTTTTACTTTTAAATTACTTTTAAATTTTATATAACTCCCCATGTATACTTACCATCTAATTTTTTTTCCACCCTACCTGTATAAACAAGGTGTAAAAATGGTTTTCTTAATAGTTTTGTGTGTTGTGTAGGTATGGAAGAGTTTTGAAAGATTCAAATAATTTTGGGAGATATATTGGGACATATAATAACTCTTAATATTAATTTAATACTTCATATAAGCTCAAAAGTGCCTCTATTAACAACTTCATCTCAGCCAGTCTAAACTGGCATAGTGAACAAGGAATGACAATCAAGTGAGAGAGTGAAAAATCTAAGTGGGAGGACTTATAAGTTAGAAATAATTAATCTAAGGGAATGAAGGATATTTAAAGGTGTCACATAAATATATTTATGTATTATATTGGAAAACTAAAGACACCTTTGGTGCCAAGTGTAAGAGGTGAGTGAATGAGGGGTGTTTATGACTGTAGGTAGTGATAACTCATGTCCAAAAGAATATTGATGATTAGGGAAACATATAATGTATTTTGTATCATATTTATAACCACACCCTCTAATTTTAATCATCTCACCTCTCCCAAGTCTACTATGGAGTGTTCTAAGGAGGCCAAATTATGAAGGTAGTTTCTAGGCAAACAATTGAAGAAACCCATGCCATATTTTAGGAGTTTCATGCTTTGAGGAACATTTTTCCAAGTATAAATTTCATGGTATATTGTGTATTAATTTTTCCTACATATTTAACTCCCTCTCTTAGTTTTAAAAGTGGCCTAGTGAATCTTGGACTTCATTCTCTTCTCACATCTCTCAAATTCTATTAGTAGCCATTTTGGCTCTGGTAGGATAATTCTACTCCATGTATGTTAAATCCATATTATATTGATGTTGTAATTTGAATTTTAAAAATAAATTAAAATATATTTTTTATTTCATTAACATTTTTATAAGTGTGTAAAGTTACGTATTTTGATGTTAAGTGATAATATTCTATCCTTGCTTCTCCTTATCCTCTCATTTTTATACAAGATTTATTATTATAATAGGAAATATAGAGTACAGCTAGTGTGTTAAGATTATTTAAAGTGTAAAATTGTTATTATATTTTTAAATATGACCTCTAGGTAACTTGCCTTTTGTTATCTCATGCATATCACCTCTATATTGAAACACTTATGTTAGAACCCCTTAAGACTTTGAAGTTGGTTTGTAAGTCTTGATTCTTAGTGAAAGAAGTATGATGATATTTTGGAAATAATTTTGGTGTATAAACCCCTTATATTAGTTTTATTTTACAAAAAAATCTCTCTTTTACCACAAGTAATTAGTTAAGTAGGTGATAAGCACTTCAAGGCACATTCAAGGAGCTACCCCTTAAACCTAGAGGTTTGATTCTACTATAGATAAACCCACATACCTATAAGTATTCCCATGTTTCCCAAATCTAGAGGAGGCTTGAAAAACATCCTATACGATGAAATATTTTGTGATAATAGTTTTGGAATGCTCAGTGTGACCCATTGTCCTCAAGACAACTTGTCAAGGTGAATGTTGGTCTTAAAAACATCATTTATAAAATTGGTGTGCTATATAGCATTTGGTGACTTCATTCAAGGTAAAACATGGTTGTAGACCATTTTTTTGTCATTTCATTTCTCTCATACCTCATGGTCCTTACTAGGTCATCATATAGTAGAGTTTTCAATCCTATCAATCCACCTAGTTAGTTTGAACTTACTCTTGAAGTTCAATACCCTCAACCTAATCTACCCTTTGAAGAAAAAAAAGATTTTTCTATCCAAGAAAGTGAAGAGATTGAATAAATATAATCCATCATGGATATAACACACGTCTTATTTTATTTTAATATTGATAATCCAATCCATCTTGATTCATATGATGCCATTCCCCCAATGCTATAAAGAGTGTGCCTATATTCAATGGTGAAGGTCATGTCACACCTAGTGAACACATTAGGGATATATCCATTTTTTGTAGTTTCCATAATGTCACTAAGGATAATATTTAAATTATAATCCTTACCATATCCCTTAGAGGGAAATCATTTGACTGGTATAAGAATTTCCTAGTGGATGCATTACATCATGGGATGATTTTGGAGTGTTGTTAACTTCAATGTTTGAAGATGAGAGTGACCATAACTCTCTCATACATCTTCTCAATGTGATCAAAATATCCCCAAAGGAAATAATTCATGACTTAAATGAGAGGTTTTAAAATACTTGGCATAGATTTCCTCCTCCCATTAGACCACCTACTAGCTTTGTGTTCCCTACATACTTAAAAGCCATTGATACTAATATTTCTATCATACTTCAATACATGGGTGGTTTCACTCTTTCCAAAGCATGTGAACTTGACATTAGAGATGATAATGGCCTCATTCAATCCACAAAGTTACCTCCTAAGGTGTTTATGCCTCTAATACCTAATGTACGAATTACTTCTCCAAACATTGCTCAAGTTCTTAATGCAAATGTTAAGCCTAAGACTTATCCTAAAAAGGTAGATGATGCCATAGATCCATATGCAGAAATTCAAATGATAAGAGATCATCTTAGGTAATCCAATATTACAAAAAAAATCTCACTATAATCCCTATCCCTATCAACAATAATATGGATAACAATAGAGAGGAAGAGGTCAAGGGAAGCCTAACTTCAATAGGCCTACCAATGTGTACAATCCTAATTCCACTACCAATAAAATAGAGATGGTACCAATTCATAGGAACTTGGTAAAAGGAGAGGATTTGAAAAAAGTACAATTCACATATTCTAATGAGTATGGAGAGTAATATATATTTTCTCAAGGAAGATTCACTCGTCTCTTATTAGCTGGTGATGAAGTCATGATGCAAGTAAATGAAGGTTGGCAGCCTCAAGGAGAAAGCCTCACTAACTTCTTCATGGAAGATAATTTGGTGTCCAATCAAGGAACCTCTATTGAAAAAAATACTAGAGATAATATGAAGGATTTATGAGGTAATTTTAATTTTCCTATAAATTCATCTAATCCTTCTATAAGGAAATAAAGCATTGTTATAATCATGACAGTCTGAAATACTCTTGTACCTCCTTCGAATCAAAATGTGATAAGGTATACTCAAGGTGATTAAATTACTAAATTTTAAAAAAAAATCATTACCTCCAAGGAATCAATAAAATTTAATAATTTATTCTCTAAACATAGTGGATTCATTGAATAATTCCAAGGAATCTATTTTCCTTTGGTATGTCCTTCATATGCCTAGCCAAAAAGAACTCTTAAAAAAATAGTTATCCACCATCCCTAATAGTCATTCACCTCCAAGAAATATTAATGTTCATGTATCTCTTAAAAATTTACATAAAAACATTATGTAACCATATAAAAATTATGATACTCCTCCACCTTTATACCTCACTCTCATAGTGGGTGATAAACTAGTACACAATTGCATAGTTGATAGTGGTGCCTCTACATCAGTCATGCTAAAAGTTGTAGTTGATAACTTGGGTCTTAAATATGAACCCCATAGAAAATTAGTGATTAATATATATTTTATACCTAATAGTATAATATTATTGATAAAATAACATGAATTTATCCCTCCATGACTATCTTAGTTTTCTCATCCTTTAAGACATTGTTTTTGTGGACCTTCTTGCTCATTTTGCAATTTGTCTTTAAATATATTTTTTAGATAAGATAGGTGGATACCTCTCATATTAGTTTTACTTATTTGAATTTAGGATAAGTTATGGAACCAAGGTGACCATAGGAACTTATCCTCTTGTTATATTTCACATTGAGTCTTATGTAGAGGCAAGTTCAAATTTGAATTGTGTAATCAATGAAAAGGAAGAGTCTAATGTGGATGATGGTGATTCTAAAATTGAATGTATATCTCAATTTTTCCTAGATTAGTATTATGAAGATGTTTATGATCATTATCTTTATGCATAATTTGATCAAACTAACCTTGACACCCACATCATCTATGAAGAACCATTTTAAGAAGTTGAGGCAAGTGTCGAATATCATTTCTCAAAAACTACTAAGAGTAACTACTTGATTCATACATATGATTATTATGGATTCAAGAATATTATTGATCACCATAGTGGGAGTAATACATGTATTTATTCCTACTATTGATAAATCTACCCTTGATGATGACACTGATGAGGAAGAAAAGGATGATTTATGGTAAAAGTTCAATGCCATATGCCAAGAGTTTGACTAGTTAAGTAATGTTGCTTTCCTTCCTAGGAAATATATATCTGATGTGTTTTCTAATAATTTTAAAAATTATGATTTTGAGTGTTCTATTGAACAAGGAATATAAAGTTTCATCAATCATGAAAGTAAGAGATTTATTATTGTTTAAAAACCTATAGTCCTAGAAGAACCTAGTGGAGTTGAGGTAGAAATTTTTGTATTTCAAGGATAGTAAAGAGATACATCTAATGTTAATCCACATTCAAAGTTATTGGAACATAAATAAAAAGAATTTGATGATCCATGTATCAATAACATGCTGATCTAAAAAAGCACAAAGGTGAGGAAATTATCATACATTCCAATTTGTAGTTTGAGGAGTGTAGATCAAACATAACAAAGATCAGAAAATTTCAGCCTCAATAAAGGTATTTTGATAGTAGAAAATAAAATTAATTAATGTTCCAAACAGTCCTCTTGAAAACCTAAGATTACATAAATATGTTATGCTTCTTGATCATCTACATATGGAAGTGGTTGATGATGGACATGCTTCTCATGATGTATTGCCTTCATGGAGTGACAAATATGTAAGAGAAACCATCTTTGACCCTAGTTTAATTATGGTAATATTTTTTTACCTCAAGAGTGAGGTTTTTAAAATATTGGATTATGTGTTTGTGTCCTTATTTTAGTTGTGTTGTGCTCCATAAGTTTTATAGTAAACACATAGTTCTTTCCTTGGTGTGTGTTATTTTGTCTACCTTTCCTTTATGTTTAGTGTGGTTTAAAATGAAAAATGTATGTCAAAGTTGTGTATAGGTGACTCCACATCCCAATGGATAGGATTAAACTATTGGTCTTCGCATAGCAAGCATACTACCCTTAGGAAATCACCAAGAGTGTTGACTATCTTGACCACAAGTCAAAATAGGTCCACCCCCTATAGTATAAAAATTAATATATGGGTATATTAGAATTATATATGGTGTGTCATGGTTTATTTGATGTCATATAATATGCTTTGAGCCTTAGTCATAGTTAAATTTAGTCCTTATGTCATTTTATATCACTTAAGGGTCATATATGGGTCATAATTGAATGTGGTACAATTTTACAAAGTATTTAAGTGTTTTAATTTCTCTTAAAACACAAAATATGTCATATTAATTGTTAATAATGTTATTACTAACTGAAACTTGTAGGTTCCTAACTAAAAAATAAGAAAATAAGTGAAAAAGGAGGCATTTTGGTAGTTGTATAGATTATAGAGGAGAGTGGAACATGGAAAAATCTTATGGAATGTATATTTATCTTCCTTGACTCATTTTACATTCTTTATATGCTTTAGAGGTGCCAAAATTTGACCAAAATCATTTCTCTTCTCCATTGTTCCACTAGGTAAGTAAGATTGGTCAGCATGTCTTTTGATGGTATGGCCAGTAGGAGGACTTCCAAGTCAAATTATATTGGTGGTGTAAAATAAAATTGTTATGATTAAAATTTATGGTAGTATTTCAAGGATTGTCTTCCTATGATTTTTAAACCATGCTTAAGAAGTTTTTTGTCTTTGTTTTGTATACTAATCCCCACACCCTATAGGCTTTGCTTCTATATGAGCTAGTCCATACAATCTAGTTGTTTAATTTTCTTCAAAATGATGTGTAATTGATTCCCTCATGTTTAAAATCTTTGGTTTCATGTTTTAAATTCATTTTATTAGTTTAAACATCTTAGGTTGTAGGTGGAGTGTGCTAGTGAGGTTGTAGTTAGGTTTTAACACTTGTAGAAGGTTTATTTCTCTACAATGGTTTTAAATGAGTGTGAGGTGTTGTGTTTCATGTCTCCAATGTCTTCATGATCCCATTTAATTTAAATATTACTCTCAAAAGGTATAATCATGAGATTTTTATTCAAATAAAGACTCACAATTAACTTCCTGCATGATTCCATACACAGTCAACTAAACCATGGAGTGTGAGGTCCTGAGGATGTTCATGGAGATGCCATAAGAAATTTTAAAGGTTTAACATATTATTACAATAATACAAATCAAACCAAGCATAAGGATGTTCTCTTAAGTGATGTATTTAAAATATGATGACCTATTCAACCCCATACATAATCCATTAATGTGTACCTATAGGTGCCTATAGGAAAATATCGTGTTGAGACAAGGTGTTTAATTGTTTGTAAGTTTGATATGAAGAAAAATTTTAATTTAAAGATATTGAGAATAAATAAGACTATTTATATGATCCTTCACAATGCATATTATACATTTTCTATCCTTACTACCCTATAAACCATGTATCCACTTACAAGTAGCTCCCATAGGAACTTAAAGGTGTTGAATGATATTATTTGGATATGTTTTAAAACCTTCATGAAGTGTGTGGAGTTAGATAATGTCATGATAACCATGGGGAATATATCAAGTATCAATCATACTTGAAGATTTATATTCATGTTGAAGATCTGAGTTTAGGGACAAGTTCTTTAAAAACACCAAAATAGATCCCTAACCACTTTTGGTGTTACCAAATGATGACGTGACGTAGAGTCTTGATGAGGTTAAATGCATCCATATTTTAGTATTCATGAAGGTGTATAACCTTTAAAAATATATTTAGATTTTGAATAGAGTAACATGATGAAAATAGGCCTCCAAACCATTCATTTTTTACTATAGATGGGCAGTGTTTAATACACTACTTTGAGTTCCAAGTGACCTCAGAGATAAAGATAACAAGGTCAGAACATATATTCATGGTAGGTGTTTTTTTTTGAAGTGAGAATGAAAATTTTGGCTCAAAATTTAATCAAAAAGAGTTTAATTTAAATTTATGGACTTATGCCACCACCTATAGGTGTGCCTTGGTTTGAAACTAACCACCTATATCCTAACTGTGGGTACTCATAGATCATGACAAGAACATTAGAAGATGGGAACCTAAAAACACAAATAGTTATTAATTTTATCTAGTTACAAATATATAAAAAGTATCATAAGGTGTGAATAAATTATTTTAAAGTGGATATTCACCTACAAGACCCCTATTATTCCATCAATGGTCAATACAGTTGACTGTAGTTTGATAGTGAACTAGAACATGGTGTCTAGATGATGACCTAGCCTAAACAAGATTATTATACATAAAAATGAGATATAATATGGAATAATAACTCCAAAATGTCTTTAGGAATTATGTTCAATGTCTAACCTTGTAGGTACCAATTATAGGCAACTCTTTCAAAGCAAGAAAACATAGAACATAATCACAACCTATAAACATTATCTAGTTAACAAGGAGCTATATCTAGAGAAGTTAGAAAATAACAAAGAGTTTTGACATGATGTAAAGATTATTTAAATTATTTTACATATTATTAAATTATAAATACATAGAGATAGATAATGTGTGAATCCCTACACAACAACCTACAATTGATGCTTAGAATCCTACACAATCAACATTTCCCATAAGTTTGTCCTAGGTTTTAAGAAATTTGGAGGGTCTATTGATGAAACCAAGCTCTAAAAATTTCAAAATAGGGTCTCTAAAATTTGTATAATACCATTATATATCCATATTTTTTTGGAAAATAGGGGATATTCCCTCTATTCTATCTCAGTCAAAGGGAACTCCCTAGAGGCTAAACCCTATAGGTGGGTCACAAAAGTAATGAGAGGGTGAGATAGAGGCTGATAAGAAATTTAAAAAATATTTTTATAGTTTTTTTTACACATTTAAAAACATGGAAAATAATTCATAGGTTCTAGAATCTCAATAGGGTGGTCTAAACCCATATGGATGCAGTCAAAGCCCAATAGGCATAATCTAGGCCTAATGCCTAAAAGGGGTTAAAATTAATTTATAAAACCATGGGAACACTAAAAAAAATTGAAACACCTAAATGTGTAGTAATAAGGTGTTTTTAAACTTTTTAATGCATAGAAAACCACAAGGAATCCATTTATTGGCTCAGACTAACTCAGGAATGCACATAATGAAGAGAGAGACAAAATAAGCTAACTTTGAATGTTTACACTTGTATATACAATTATCATGGTAGATCAAGGATATAAATAAAGTTGGATAGGGTCAATATCAAGGATTTGGTGGTATTTTTTATAAGATTAGATGTCAATATTATAATAACAATCCTTAAGGGCCAAAACATACCTAAACCCTCCAAAAACCTTGGTAGTTACCTGATGGGGAAGATGAAGAAGGAAAAGAATCTAAGGGGGATAGTTTGACTGGTAAATGAATTCTAACTTGAATAGGAATCCCTAAGGATACTTCCCATCAATTTGGTTTTCACTCTACATGTACATATGGGGGTAAAACTAGTTTTATTAATAGTTTTATGTGTTGTGTAGGTATGGAAGAGTTAAAAAATATGAGAACAATTTTAGGATATATATTGGGACCTATCTTAACTCATAATTTCAATTTAATGATTCAAATCAGATCATAAGTGCCTCTACTAATACTTTTATCTTAGCCAGTCCAAACTGGCATAGTGAACAAGGAATGACCATCAAGTGAGAGAGTAAAAACTCTAAGTGGGAGGAATTTTAAAGTATACCTAATTAATATAAGGAATGAGGTATATTTATATGTGTCACATAACATTTTTTATGGATCATATTGGAAAACTGAAGACAAATTTGGTTCCAAGTATGAGAGGTGAGTAAAGAGGGGTGATTATGACTACAAACAGTGACAAATCATGTCTAGAAGAATCTTGATGATTAGCTACACCTCTGATGAATTTTTGAGAATTTTTATATAACATACCTATTTATTAAATCATTTCACATGTCCCTATTCTACTATGGATCATTCCAAAGAGGCCAAATGATGAAGGTAATTTCTAGGCAAACAAATGAAGAGCCATATACCACATTTCATGAGTTTCATGCTTTGAGGTACATTTATCCAAGTATACATTTCATGGTACATTAAATATTAATTTATTATACATATTTAACTCCATATCTCATCTTTAAAAGTGGTTTATTTACTCTTGTACTTGATTCTCTTTTTTCCTCTCTCAAATATTATAAGTAGTAGCCATTTTGGCTCTAGTAGGATAATTCCACTCCATGTATGGAGAAGGCCTACTAGATTGATGTTGTAGTTTAACTTTGAATAATAAATTTAAATATATTTTTGAGCTCATGAACATTTATCTAAGTGTACAAAGTAATGTATGGTTATGTTAAGTGATAATATTCTATCCTTATTTCTCCCTATCCTCTCATGTTTATGCAAAAATTCATATTATAACATGTCATATAGAGTGTAGCTAATGTTTTAGGATCCTTTAAAGTGTAAAATTATTTTTACAATGTAAAATATTCCCTCTAATTTAATTAACTTGTGTTTTCACATGCATATCACCTCTTATTAAAACACTTATGTTAGAACCCCTTAGGACTTTGAAGCTGGTTTGTAGGTATTTTTTCTTAGTGAAAGAAGTATGATAGTCTTGTGGAAATATTTTTGGTGTTTCACCCTATTAGAGTATTTTAATTTAATTTAAACTTATATCTCTTTTCTTATAATAAATAATTTAATTAGGTGATAAGAAATTCAAGGAAATTTAGGGAGCTAGCCCTTAAACCTAGAGGTCTATTTCTACTATAGGAAATCCACATACCTAGAAGTATTCCCATGTAGAAAAAATATAGAGGAGGATTGAACAACCTCTTATATGGTGAAATATTTGGTGATAAAATTTGGTAAATGAGATGATGAGAGAGATCATAAGTTTTTATCTTGAGGTTGATCTCATTAGGCTCATCGTCCCTAAAATCTAAGAGGTCAGGTGGTATATTCTTGATGAGTTCGAGGTGATCATGGTAACCTCACATAGAGTTGATAGGGAAATTAAAAAATTTATATTATTAGAATGGAGATATTGGTAAGGGTTCAAGGGTTGGAATTTTGAATACATCATGGTCTTGTAATTGTTTAAAATTCCAAGGGTTAGTGTCACCTTAGATCTTATAGATTGCACTATTGTGAGGGAAATTAACAAATTAGTAGGTAGAAGAGGGGATAACCTCAATGAAGTGATTCCATGGCCTATAAAGAAATATATTATAAGAGAGAGTAAAATTAAATATCATAAACTTCACTCAAATAATGACAAGTGGGATAGTGATCAGGATCCACACACAACCTAAGGAAGGCATTTGCCTTCTGTCATAACCTTGACATGTGGTGCGTGTAGACTTAAGATTAAATTTAGTGTATCCAAGGGTTTTAAGGAAGTTGGGGGAGGAAAAAAAAGTACTATAACCCTCATAAATCAAGGCACATTTTAATTTTATGTGATCAATTTTTATTATTATAAAGAAGGGAGGATCATCTGCATGAAGCAAAATATCATATAGAATCATAGAAGCAAATGATAATTTGAGAGAGAGAGAATTGGCCATTATTTCATCAATGGGTATAAAAATATCTTCACACTATTATAATATGTTAAATTTTGACCCAGATAAGGTAGCTTCACATATTTCTAAGGGAGGAAAAGGGATGTTTATTTCAAATATGAGTTACATAAGGTAGTTACAATGATTTGTAGAAGTCCACATGAGTTTGATAAATAGAATTTGAGATGGGAGATTAGTAAGTTTAGTAATAATATCCCATTCATCATAACCCATGAGTGGACTATTAAATAAATGTGGAATAGTGTTTGAAGATTTCATTATAAGGAGGAGTAAAATTACATGTAATTTGTTTTGATAAGATGTAGGAGGTTTGATTGGTTGATTATCTTGAGAGGATGAGGTATTTGATGTAATTTTCATTGGTGATAGATTTTAAGAAGTAGTGTTAGAAGGTTGAATATCATTGGAAATAGGTAAATAGGCTAGATAAATTATATAAATGGTATGAGAGGTGTTATACAATGGAATCATTGGAATTGGTTCATGAAAATAGATAAGATCCTCTTGCCCCAACTCTTTTATGTGAGTTGGGGAAGAATATTGGATAATATAGAAAGTGTGATATGATTGGTGTGATTGGGTGGGATGATAATAAATTAAGGCAACTAACCTTTGCATTGTATTCATGTTGACCACGTTATATTTAGGATTGGGGTCTATAAGACTATCAACATTATTTGTGGAAAGGGTAGGCTTATCATTATTATCTTGGTGATTTGGTAAAGGTTATTTGTAGATAGTTAGATGAGCATTAACTTGGTTCAAATATTAATTTGTACTTTGTGTTTTATGAGATTTTAAGGTAATGTCATAGGCTTGTTGACATTTGTAAGTGAGGTAATTATGGTCAAAATTTGGGCCAATAAGTAAACCCATAGATAAGTTACACAATTGCCTACAAGTATCATGAGAGTGACCCCAATTAGAATCAAATCAATAGAATTTATTTGGATCACACCATTATTTCATAGGGCAAGTGGGATCAATATCTCATGGAAGAGGCCTTGGTAGACATTTTTGGAGTTATACTAAGGATAAAGGCTTATAAACATTGATGTTTTTGGTTAGAGAAAATTGAGGATTAGGGATGTGATTTAGATGGGAAGCCTATTCCAGAGCATGATTAGGAATAATAGCTTGAATATTATGAATGGTATCATAGGAATTAGCAACACCATCACTAGTAACATGATAATTTTTATTTTTAATGATCATATGAGTTCTCATAGGAGGTTAGGATGGATCAAACTAATGCATGAGGAAATATTGGTGCTTGGATTAGTCGATGGCCTCTTCAAAAGTTCATGGAGAGAGAGTTTGGACCTAATAGTTCAACTTAGGATAGAGAGCATTGGTGAATAGATGAAAGAGGTTATCATCTACCATTTTGTGTTCACACTTTTTAGAGAAGGTATTCCACTATTTTATGAAATATTATGTGGTTTCTATCTCAATTTGTTTGCAATTAATAAAGTGAGCCAAGGTATTTTTACGGAGGTCACTAGTTTGAAACTCTTGTACTAGAGCATTAACTAGATCTTACAAATTAGTGATGGAATGAAACTTGAGTTGGATATACAAATCTAAAGAATCTCTATAAATGGTTTTTTTTAAGATCTTGGTATTGGTAAAAGTATTTAACTTAACCCAATATTTGTATAGTTTTCCAAATGCTTTTAAGTGTAAGGTATGATCATTTGACCCATTGTAACCAATGGTAGGGGTGATACTTCCTATATCTATGTTATCAATTTTGATGCATAAGAGGTTCATTTTAAAGGTGTTTTATTGTTTTGTTAACAATAAGTGGTTGATGGATAATATTTCCATGGGAATCTCTAAGGGTATTAGGGGGAATTTTGGTTGTAAACTCCCCATGTAACCTATTGAGGGTGATTTTGGAGATGAATAAGGTGATTCTTCATTTTCATCATTTAGTTGGCAATATTAGCTTGGAAATCATTTATTTGGTTAAGAGTTTAAAACAAAAGTAGATGGGTTTGAGTGGTGTTATTTGAAACATGAAAAGCATTAGCATTGGTATTAGTGGATTTAATACCATTATGAGTAGTGGCATGCATGTTATAAGTATTTTGAGATGTATTGTTAGGAAAGGAGGCACTAGTAACATGATTATCTTGGGTTGTGAAAGATACACTAGTAGAAGGATTATAATAGGAAGCATTAGTGGCATTATTAACATGAGTAATAAATGATGCACTAGTGGAGAAATTTGGAAGAGTGGGTATTGGAAAAGTTCCACTATATGTGGAACCTACCATGATAGTAGAGATACTTGGCATGGAGGTTGAGGAAATAAAGGAAGAAGAGGTCATAATATGAGAAGGGGTAAAAATATAAGGAAGAGGATGAGAGAAAAATAATCTATTTCCCCCAAATCTATGTGATAATGTGGGGGAAGTTGAATGGGGTTCTTCTACTTGACCGCTTAACATAAGGTGATAAATAGTATAAGGGTCTTTTCCTTGATTTTGAATAAATTAATTAATGAAGAAAATAATTTTAGGAGTATAATTTAATTTAGGTTGATCTTGTAAGTATAATAAATGGTTGTAAATATAATATGCATGAGGAGAAGTCCCATAATTTATAGTTCGAGTGGCCACATGCACATTAATTTTATATAGAGTAGGAGCCACAAGCTATTTATGGGAAACCTATAGGGATTAGTAAAGCTCATCATATCTATTGAGTTAAAACTTTGTGTTATCCTCAAATAAGAAGTTCATGATGAGGAAATAAGGTTAATAAGGACAAAGATAATATAGATATAAAGTTAGCAAATAGGATACATAATCATGTAGGTCAACTATGTTTTGTAGCCCAACATGTAGAGAAGAATACAGAGTTATGAAGGTGGACTCTATATTGCAAACATCGAGTTAAAATAGGTTAATAAGGATACATAGTCAAGCATGTTGATTGTGTACTTTTTTATAAATAATGGAAAGGGAGAAATAAGAAGACACAGCCATATAGGTCAACTATGTACTACTAGAAAGAGTAAAAATATAGTCTATAAGAGACTGTATCAATTAAAACAACAATGTTCTAAAATAGGGGAAATTTTTTGAAAGATAATTGAAGCAAGAATGAAAAAAAAAACACAAATAATTGGATCAATATGATTGATCCAATTAGGGCACACATCACAAAACCTTACACCAATACTGGCCAATGCAAGTTTTTGAAATACAACATGTAATTATCAAAGATAAATCAATAAATTAAAAAGTAAATGATAACTAAGTGGTCACCCTAAGTGTTATTAGATTATTATAAAGTTTTGATTTAATTGTGATAAGATATTTATTTGAAATAGGTAACTATAAAGTAATCTATGGATGGTTTCAAGATGTTTGGGATGAAAGGGATCTGTGTTGGAAATGGTACTATCTTGGTATTAGGTCCTACCACCTCAATTCACAATCCTATAATGATAAAGGTGTCAGGTGATTTTCCAATATATACCATTAACCATGCATTTCTACTTGTCTAGAAAACCAAGTAAGCTTCCCCCTTGGTGATGAAATCCAAGTAGGTAAGCCATGGGAAGACAAGTGTTTAAATGAATTTTGAAAGTTATGTGATATGGTAGTGTGTGAAAAAGAGTAAAATAGTGTAACTAAAATGGTAATTTTAAAAACCACCTATTTATATTATGAATTAATCTAAGCATGAAAATAATTGAAAAAGAAATGTAGATTAATTATTAGCAAATAATTATTAATTCATTGATTAAGAATAATACATAGTCAGTTTAGGAGACACTATATTCAAACATTATAAAATAGATTTGATTTGGTCACTATTATTATATATAATCAATGTATTTAATAATAGAGTAAAATAGGTCTATTATGTCTCTCATACATAAGATAGACTATAACACTAGGTCGATTAGGTTGACCTAGTTAGTTGTAGGGTTATAGTTTTAAAGACTACTAAATTGTGAAAAAAAAACTAAAATAAATAATAAAATTATAGAGAAAGGAAATAATTAATCTTGATAGGATTGAAAATGATTAATATTTGCAAATTTTATGTTTTAATTCTTTAGTTGCTGATTTCAAATTCTACAAACTAGGTTGACTAGTTCGACAGAGTTCTACAAAACCCTAATGATGAAGAAGAATAAGGATCAAGGTTGACCTATTCAACAATAGTCATTGACCTATATGCTGGTAGAAAGAATAAGAATATAAATTAATTTTTTTTGATAATATATGTTAATTTAGAACTGAAGAAGAGTATTGTGTTGACCTAGTTTATATAATAACTTATAGCTGATGAAGACTTACATAGACAAAACAAAGTCATTTTAAAATGACGGTGTTAAACCTACATACAAAAAGTTAGAACTATATTGATTGGTTTGATACAATATTAAAAATATGGAAAAATATAATAAGATGATAAAAATGATAGTGTGAAAGAGAACCTGCAAGGGTTATATTCATGTTGGGTTCACTAGAATGTACGGAATGGGAAATGTAATAGATCTATAAATCAGTCCTAGTTTAGAGAAGATAAATCCTACTTACACTTTCAATTATAGATACTTTATATATTTTGGTTCATGACCAAGATGGATCCACTAGACCTAACCAAGGGATCTCTTATGACAAGAATATCACTAGGGAGGGTTCCAAAGCCTATAGTTAAGCAAAACTATGCAATAACCATAACCAAGTCTTATGTTTTCATATTCACTAAACTAATAAAAATTAAAGTAAATTCTAATCTAGT
This sequence comes from Torreya grandis, assembly GCA_037957365.1. Lineage (NCBI taxonomy): Eukaryota > Viridiplantae > Streptophyta > Pinopsida > Cupressales > Taxaceae > Torreya > Torreya grandis. The sequence continues at coordinate 1,236,760 of JARHVA010005295.1, forward strand.
GTTCACCAAATCTTGTGTCATAAAGTCAGGGTATTAAACATGCATATAATACATATACTCACATCAATGTATATATAATCTTAATGCATGGGAGAGAAGTATAAATGCATATCTATCTATTCTTATAAAGGAGGAACAAAGTCAGGAATACTTAACTTTGAAGATGAACCCATCAAGCCTCAATCTCTCCCTTGGCCAAGGTACTTTGTAAGAGGTTGTTGTGGTATGTAAGGATGAAAAGGATAAATCAACTCTAGGATACACAACCTCTTAATGCATCTAAAATACTTATCCATAAGACAAGATTCGTATCCCTAAAGAAATTATGAAACCCTAATATATGCTCATCAATTAGAATTGTGGATATGTAGATGCATAATATATATCTCTTCTTCTTCTCTTATTTTATAAATGGAAAAATGGATGTGTTTATATAGGTGGATATAACCCTAATCTTTTCTAAAATTTTAGGGTGAGAAGGTCAACCTAATTTACCTTGTATCATTATTGACAAAAATAAATTAGGTCTCAATATAGGTTGGCCAGGGGCCAACCTAGACCCTAAATTATTTTTATCAATTAAAGTACAAGGTCGATGGGGCCGACAGTGTACAGTTGAGCTAATCTCAACTACCAAGTGACAACTAATATTTTGTCCAAGGTTAGGGTCATGTTCCTTCCATTATCTCTTTCTATCTCTCTATATATGAACTTTATAGATATATATTTTTCCTAATCTCAATTTTAGTGATTTATTATGATATATCTTTAAAAAAAATTCTAAAAGGCAAGACAGTTGCATTAATACACATGTACTCTTAAACCTTAATTTATTTCAATTTAAATCATTTAAACACTTTTAATTTAGATTATATGTACTAATTATATGATATAACATTCTCTTGTTTGTAGGTTAGTCATCATCATGAAACTCAATTTGGACACAAGTAAAGACTAGGTGTGTTATGCAAACCCAGGCACACATTTCTTCTCTTTTAAACTTTTAATTTCATTACTATATTAAAAGGGGGGAAATGTAGATACTATTTATTAATTATATATCGATTTAGTCTTGTACACTTAAAAAATATATAGCATAGATTTACCTTCAACTTCTAGACCTTTTCTTCTACCAAAAGGCTTACATACACTATCTCTTTATGCCTAATTGTTTATCCCATAGTCCAACCTATGTTATTCTAATGAATCAAGCCTTATATCTTTCCTAGAATGTTGTAAACCTACTTATATTCCATATCTACAATTTCTATACCTTTACCTATTTTACAATTGCTTAGACACTTGCATCCTAGTTAGATATTTATGTTAATTCAAGTGTTCTACCCTAACACAAGTTTTTTACCCCAATACAAGTGTCCACTGATGTAAAGTCAACCAATTTTCAAATGAAACTTATTCCTATGGTTGGCCTAAGTGCTTTAATGTGAGATAGTTTCCAAGGGGATTGGTATAAATATAATATCAACCCTCATTCATTCCTTACCTAACACAAACCTAGAGACACCAAGGAAACTTACCAAAAGCATTATATCAAGCACTCAAGTAAGCAAAACTTCTTTATTTTCTCCTATTTCCATATCAATCATAGGGAAAACACATGTATAGTTTTGAAGTACTGAAGGATCATCCTAAGAGATATATTTTACAAGTTATAAGATAGTCATTATTGTACTTGACTATCACACATTTCATGAATCGCACACAAGCTAACTCATAAGGGAGAACTACATGATTTTTAGGCCTCCTTTGAATTTAATATGTAGTAGCACTCATTGATAGAGGGGTCTTTAGGGAATCTTGACACTGTATGTCCACTAACCCATTTTTCACATAGTTGATATGAAGATGAATAACTAGGGTTTTTTATAAGGAGTGATGATCCATGACCCAGATCTAAATGCACCAAAGCAAAGGTGACACATAACCCAAAAGTATCTAGGTGGTCACATCCTATTTTAGTAGGTATTTCATACTAAACACCAATGCCCAACCTAAATAATAACATTGATGTAACCATTTCAATTAGACATAGGTGTACACAACTATAGAGGCACAATTTATAGAATTAGGTGATTGTTTCAAAATCTAAAACCAATCCAATTTGTTCTTATTATAGATCCAAATATATATGAGCATCACAACCAAGTATATTATTTTCATTATTATTTTGATATATAACATTATTTTACTTCCTATCTTTAAAATATTAGTATAATAATTTTAGTATATGTTTATTCACCAAGCTTAGTAAATAATTGGCTTCATATAGAGATAGTCTACCATCCTTATGACCTAGGCTATCTCTTCCCCTTTGACTCTAGATTACGCTAACATAAATTTTAGGGTTAAGTAGGCTTTTGTGTGCATAAGGATGTAATGTGTAATAATAAATGAAATGCAAGGACTTAGCTTGTAACTTGGAAAATATAGCTCATGAATTATTCTGTGAATGCTTTGGACTTGTGGGAATATTGATCCTATGAATGAAATATAAATAGTGATGAATAAGTAAAGTTTTCTCAATTGAATGCTTTATTTAGTGCTTATTGGTATGTTACCATGTGATGTTACCTTATGAGTAATTAATAATTTTTTAGGTGAATAATGAATGAGGGTTGATAATGTGTGTGTATGTGTATAAAAATACCTTTTTTACATATCTCATAGTAAATAAACTAGTTCAACCTTGAGGATATGTTTCACTTGAAAATTAGATGAATATTGGGCACTAGACACTTTGTAGGAAAAGTGGAGACTTTCATTGACATAGGTTTCTATCTAGGACATAAGTGTCATGGAAGATAGAAAATAGGTACATGTCTAAAACTAACAGTGAAGGATAATGACTAGGTTTAGATATTTTTACATAGTATATAAGGATTATCCATTAGTATAACATTGGTCATAATAAGAAATAATTAATCTAAGTAGAAAGAGATAGTGAGTGTAATCCTTTCAACAAAAGGTAGGTTTATAATTGAATTGTACAATCATGATAGGTATTTCCCAATTGTATAATACTATGGTATTAAATAAATCATATTTTAGTATAAAAATACCCCATAATATAGTAATGAAATATATCATTTAAAGGAAATAAATGTATACATGTATGTGTATGATATACCTTATCTTTGAATAAGCCCAACTTGAGTGTTTTTCAGGGAACTAAACTATAACCAAAATGATGTTACAGTATATAATTAGTGTATGAAATCTGAAATTGAAATAATTTTATATTATTTAAATTAAAAAAAAGGATAGGATTACCCATGTGTGTTAATATAACCATTTTGAATTTTGGAAATTATATTTGAAAAGGTACCTCATTATAAATAATTAAATATAATATTAGAACAAATTCAAACCTACAAGTGCACATGTGCACACGTACGTGTGCGCACACGCGCACGTGTGCACACGCACACGCGCACACACATGCACACACACACACACACACACACACACACACACACACACACACACACACACACACACACACACACACACACACACACACACACACACACACACACACACACACACACACACACACACACACACACACACACACACACACACACACACACATGAATATGGGAGGAAACATGCCCCCAACATTGATGTAAAGGTGAGTTGAAACAAAGCCATTGAGATTGTTTCATCCCAATCATGCAACCCAAATATGTACATTATATGGTGAGTGTGAATGATTTAATCAAATCATAACATATATAAGGTGAGGGTCAATAATTTAATCAAATATAACCTATAATTCTATTAAAGTTAGACTATCTAATAATGCCTAATGTATAATCTTGGTAAGATTTAGTGATTTCGTCAATTTAACATCCAAAAGTAAACCAACTACTATAGAATATTAGCCAAATAACAACCCATAAAAGTCCAACCTAGGTATAATAATATGGCATAATAATATTTCAAATTATTTTTATTTTACAATTTATAATGTCTCAATTAGAAATCTAGCTATATTAATATTATAAATTTATATAATGTTTCCATAAATTTTTATCTAAATCATATACAATGAAATTTGGTGAATCTAAAATAAGCACAAGTTTGGAGGACATGTTTCTATGCCTACCCCCACTAAATATATATAATACAATAGTTGATGTTAAATATGGATAACCTGATTACATAATCAGACCCTAATGTAATCTATATAATATAATAACTAGTGTAAATGTGGTGAAAATGTTTACATAACATGCCCCCATTGTAATCTAGAGAATCTAAGAATTGATGTAAAAGTGGGGAACATGTTTACATAACATGCTACAATTTTAATCTATATATGTTGATTAATAAATAGGTGTAGAGGTCATGCCTTTTTGGCATACACCCAATGATATGGGCCCCCTTTTTAAGGTGAGGAGAAGTAGAATATGGTAGTTACCTTATATTGAAATGAAAAGATAATTATATAAGTTGTGTATGGATCATGCATCATTTAGGAGTAACATTTATTTATAGATATAAAATTTAGGCATGTCATATATCATCACATAAAATCCTAAGATGCATGCTGTAGATCATGGAAATTTCTATAGAGTAAAAATACAAGCTCAAAAAGAAATCAAGCACACACACACAATAACACTCAAAAGTAAATCAATAGAAAATGGTCCAAGGAGACCTCATACATGGGGCATGTTCACATTTCACAAAATATAAGGGAAAAAAATTATCTAAATGTCCACAAATCACATGATGACATATTTAAATACACACATTAAAAAAATAATTGACACGTTCAATTATCCAAATAGGAAAGCATGGCACAGGGGCCAAAAGTAATGGAGTGCACTCAAATTCTATAATATGTAATATAATGTTTGACCTAAAATTTATATATGTGTGATATCTAGGTTTCCTAAGTATTAGATTAGATTTTACACAAGGATTTTGAAACAATTTTATGAGCAATCCAATTAATAAAAGCTTAGATAAATAATTTTTTGAAGTTATACAACTGAGATTGCTAACAATAGTAAAGTATAAATATTGATAGATATCACAATAAGTAGGGAATAATGATACTTATATATTTTATTATTCTCATATAGTTATAATCTATAACATTCTATAATTGGACTAGAAGATGATCCTAAAATAATCCTCAAATTATAAGAATATTCTTTTTGTGGCCTCAGATGCTTGCATTAGCTCTACACAACTATGTGACACAAGTGTCTAACTTTGACATAGGTGCCTTGTATAGAATATTGACTAACTATGGATGTGAATAACTAAATTATCATGTATTTTATTTCATCCTTATTCTGATGTCTTAAGATCACACACATAAGTTTTTTCTCTTTCTCAAATGATCAAACCTTATCTTCCTTACCCTTAAAGTGACTATGGGAAAAATAGGTTTGTGGTATCATGATGTCAAGATACATGAAGGACCCCTTTGTTAATGGACACTACCTACATAGCCAATAATCCAAAGAGGGCCTCATAATAATTTAGTTCTCACCTATTTGGCTTGTGTGCACATACTAATTTAATGAAAGATAAGTAATGACATGCAGTGACCTAGCTTGTAATTTAGAAAATATGGATCATGAACTACTATTGAAATGATTTAGGCCTATGGGAATATTACTCCTATGATTGATATATACATAGGGATGAATATGGTAGGTTTTCTCACTTTAATGCTTGATTTATTTCTTGGTAAGTTGCATTGTGATTCCTAGTATTTCGCTAGGTGAGAAATGAATGAGGGTTGATCTTGAATATATCAATCCATTTTCAAACTATATCACACTAAATTAACTAGGTTTACCTTTATGATACATTTAATTTAAAATTTATATGACATTTTGGAACTAGACCCTTTATATAAAAAGTAGACACTTGCATTGATGCAAGTGTCTGCCTAGGATGCAAGTGTCTAGGAAGCTACAAAATAAGTGCATGTCTAAAAATGATAGTAAGAGATAATGATTAGGTTTATAGATTTTTTCATAATATATAATGCATTTCCATCAAGATTATGGTGGGTAGACTAGGATACAAGTAATTTAGGCATAAAGAGATAATGACCACGATCCTTTTGATAGTGGGTAGGTCCATAACTAAAATATATACCCTTGATAGGTATTTTACAAGTGTCAATACTAAGGGAATACACAAATAAAATTTTAGTATCTACATGTTCAACAAGAACCCAAAAATTAGATTATGAAATTATTGATTTTAGATGTAGCAAATGTTTCAAATATGGCCACTTAGTTGTTTCATATCCATGTCTACATGATACAATTAAAAATATATTGGATAATAATAATTTCTCAAGAAAATCTAATTAGTTCAAGGAAAGAGAAATAAAAATCTACCTAGTGACCACACATCAGTTGAACTAAGTGGTCAAAATAAAAAATCTAAGGAGTGCTATCAAATACTCCCTTGGAAAAAGTAGAAGAATCAAAAAGTTAATAGGAAAAATAGATCACTATGAATAACATGGATGGGAAAATAAAATTTCCCCTAGAATAAAGACAAAAATCAATAATGAATAGGAAAAAGGATCATAGAAGCCATTCTCCAAATCAAATTCAATGAACCTCAAATTTAGGAGAGGAACAAGATGTGAAATTCCAAAACATCCCAATAAGTTTGGAGGGAAAAAATAAAATATGACATTAATAGTTTAATTCAGTCTTTAATTTATTTTCAGAGTAATTGTAAAAACATGCATGCATATTCTATGAAAAGGACACATGTAGGTTCTACCAAAAAATGGGAATTAATGCAAGTTGTTGGAGTTTCATGCATACATGGATGCTTGTGTTTCTTTGCATGCATACAAAAATCATGAAAAAAAATGATATGATTTGAGAAGGAAAAAAAGAGTTGTCTACTTTTAGGAAAGAGTAAATGTAATATTTTATTAGGAAATATTTATTTTAATACAATTTTTTATTATCAAAATAGTAATGATAATAATAATATATTATAAGAATAATATTAATCATACTAACATAAATGATAAATAATATAATAATAATATACTAATAATTAATAATTAGCAATAATAATAATAATAATAATAATAATAATAATAATAATAATAATAATAATAATAATAATAATAATAATAATAATAATAATAATAACAACAATAGCAATAAAAATAATAATAACAATAACAATAACAATAACAATAACAATAACAATAACAATAACAATAAAAATAAAAATAACAATAACAATAACAATATCAATAATAATAATAATAATAATGATGATAATAATAATCACAATAATAATAACAACAACAACAGTAATAATAATAATAATAATAATAATAATAATAATAATAATAATAATATGAAGAAGAAGAAGCCTGCATGGGTAGTAAAGTTAGTTAAGGGATTTAGGTTCTTCCCATATATGTTTTGAGTCAATTCTTACTTCTTAGGTTACCCTCGAGTGTTAGCTTGTGTGGGCCCAGTCGCCTCCCTTATGGATTAGTGGTGGCTACCTTCCATTAACTAGAAGATTCATTAGCTATGGGGGATTGATAATGAAACCCTAGGACATCAAATGAATAATAATAGTAATAATAATATTATTATTATTATATTAATAATATTTGCAACATTAGGATTTCCCTTCTTATTTCTAATTGTTCAATTTTTAGTTTGTAACCTTTCATCATGGTTATCATTATGGATGCCATATTCTACTTATTGTTACAAAGTCTTTTGGTTTGTCTTGCATGCCTATTACCCCACCATTCATATAATGATGCACACATATGTCACTCCTCTCATGGATCATGTTATAACTCATCTTATTTCACACATTGGTCCACCTCACCTAGAGCCTCCATTCTATGGAGAACATTGTTGCATGACCAATTTTGATCTACCTTTAGTTACTACTCGATGATAGTGAGCATAGATGACTCCTTTTATTCCTCCTATACCAAAACCCATTGATTACCTTTTGCTCACATCTTGCCTCTATTACTTGCCCATAAAAAATAGTAGATCCTATGGTTTGAGTTACTACTAGATAGAATCAGGTGCCTCCTCAGCCTGTAGAGGAATAAAGTGATCAATAAATCCCTCTTCATCCCCAAAATAAGACCATGAGATCTAAAGATCAACACAAAAAATATGATATTATGGACCAGTTGAGAAAAAACACTAGTTAACATTTCTATCTTGGAATTACTTTAGAAGAAACTATTTTCAAATATATTCTTTTTTAGACACTCAATCATACATCTTTACCTCATGATATAGACCTAGATTATTTTGCATTTGTCATGAACACTATCAAGGACATTGATGATGGTATATCCCTTTCCAAAGAGGATTTGCATTCACATTTAGTTATTGATCATAATCTTCCACTCTTCATTAAGGCACAAATTAAAACCATTTTTATTAAATGAGTTTATAATCGACAGTGGTTCAGGACTTAAAATATGCAACCTCACATTCCTACAAAATATGGGGGTTGAAATATAATCCATTAAAAACACATTTAAGAACATTAGAGGTATTGATGACATTCTTGTTGACTAATTTTACGCCTAGGTCAAATTAAGTGAACCCCCCATGCATGTGAAATTTTTTAATAAGGTCTCCTAGGTTTGAGATGTTCACCATGGTCATTAATAAGGTCAAGAAATATTTGAAGGTCACTTAAAATGTGTTTAATCCTTTATCATAGTTGTTCATTTGTCATTAATGTCATTTTATGTCCTTTTGGGTCATTTTAATGAAATTGTATGGTTTTACATGAAAATACAAGTGTGTCAAGAAGTTGGATAATGTGTCTCACGTTAAGGAATTTTAGAGATTAATTTTGAAATTGAAAAATTATAAGTTCAACATTAAAAAAAAAGATCACTTGACAAAATGGGATTTTTAGCTATTATACAAACTGTATAACAGTTTTGAAACATGTGAAGGCTTCTAATAAGTATGTTTATATCCCCATAGCTCTTCTCTAGGATCAGGTGGCTTTGACATCTTAATAATCTCTCTCTCTCTCTCTCTCTCTCTCTCTCTCTCTCTCTCTCTCTCTCTCTCTCTCTCTCTCTCTCTCTCTCTCTCTCTCTCTCTCTCTCTCTCTCTCCTCTCTCTCTCTCTGGCAAGTCAAAGAATTAAAATGGTTTTCCTTCAATATGAACAAGAGGAGAGGTGTTGGTCTAAGTGAACTTGGGATCAGTTATAATATTTATGGACTTCCCTTTCCTAGTCATAGTTTCCAATTTGATTGTTTATACTTCATGAATAATTAGTAAGAGTGTTAGTTACTCTAAACTTCCTACACATCCCCAACACCTTAGTTTTCTCACCTATTTGCATTGTTCTAATGTTACCAAGTGATGTAGGTATTCTTGAAAAGCACGTTAATCCTCTTTATGTTATTTTTAGTCTAGTTTACATGTGTGAACATGGAGGGATAATCAAAACCATCTCATTGAGATATAAGAAGACAAAATTGAACTCTATAGAACAATGTTTCTAGTTATAAAGTTTCACTTCCCTATAAGTGGTTTCACTTCTTCTCAACCCCTTATAATGTGGTGATTGTCTAACAATAATCCAATTAATAAATAAATGTTTTAAATCACTTGAAGCAAAGTGGAATTAAATTTTGAACTCATAGACATAGTTATACCTCAATATGATAGTTAGTAGCTAGAAATAAGTCTTCAACAATCATATTGATGAATATTAGAGTTCTAAGGTTTTGATAAGGTTCTCATGGAAATAATAGTAGATTAATCCATTCAAAGGATTAGATATTGGTTGTGAGAACCAATTAAACATACACAATTATATATAGTCAATCAGAGTTGAGAAAAGTTATAAATGAGATAAATTACCTTAGTTAATCTAAAAAATGTTTCTGCTCTATACATTATCATTCTATTAATGAATGTAAATGGGTCTATGCAAGTCTAATGGAATCTTCTTTATATCCTTGACCTAATAGGTAGCATATGAAAATAAAACAAGGTTATTATGTGAAGAGAGACTGATGGTTGAGTGAATTTTAAATACAATCAAGTTTACACTTGAGATACTCAATGAACTACACTACCGAAGGAACCTATAGAAATATAACCTTGCAACTAACAACTAGTGCATTGGTGATAAGAAGTTAGAGCATAGTTCCAAGGCATAGGATGAGTCAAATCAAGTGTGATATGGTCTTATTGACCTTATAAGAAATATAAATTAGTGAAATACAATGTTTAAGCATATAACCACCTACAAGAATCTCATGATTCCCCAAATGAAACATCTATACTTTGACTGTAGACCTATAATGCATTGAATGTAGCAAGTAAGAGCATGATCTTAAGGTAGAGATGAATATGTCTAGGTTTGAAATGGAAAAATTAACATAGATAAAATTAAAGGTGTGAAACATAGTAGTCACATAAATTAACACCTACATTAACCTACCAATTTCTCCTAAATGCACATCTACGGTTTACCACAGTCACAATCCTAGTAGTTAATTTTGGGAATTTGAGGCATTGAAGGATCTTGGAACATGACAAAGTTATGAAAATTGGTATAGAGGGTCCTCATGACTTACCTAAGATCCAATGGTATCATTTAGTCTAGAAAAATAGGGCAAATTCCCTCCATTTTTATCTTAGATAAAGGGCACTCCATAGTCAACACAACCTCCAAGATCTATATATGAATGAGAAAATAATGATATGGAGAGAAAGGAAGAATTTTTGGATGATGTTTCTATTTTATTTTAAGGTTAAAAATTATAGAGTATCACCTATATCCACTAAAACTACTCAAATTTGGTCATATATGCAGATATATGGTTTAGGTCTACTAGGCCTAGAACTAGGCTTAAACCCTCATGACCTCTAACTTGATTCATATGACCACATTAAATTTCCAATTCATTTGGAAAAAATTATAGGATAATGGATGGTTTAAAATACGTATTGTTTTAGAGATAAATATTTCAAACTAGTCCTTTTGGCCTAATTCTCTATCAGGCCTATTTAGAATGCATAAAAGGAGTTCAAGAGACATTTTATTTTCCTCATATCTATACAGATGGTGTGCATAGTTCCTAAATAAGATAAGGATATTTTATGGGGTAATTAAATTAATATCAATGTATTTTTTTTAATTTTAAGAATTTATATTTTATGAATCATTGCTACGAAGCTAGATGACTTAAAAAACTCCTAAAACCCTTGTATGAACCCGATAGAGAAAATATGAATAATTATGCATCTAAGAGGAGGAAAATAGACATGAAAGTGCTTTTGACATTTTTTTAACTCCATAAATATATTTTAATTGATCCATATTATCACTTATGTGAACATGCCTAATTTAGTATTTCTTGTAGGGTTTGATTTATTCTACATGTGTATAAAGGAATGAATAGATGGAAACCATTGTTGGAGGTGTGTATAGATGTATTTAAAATATACATACCTATTTATCACATTATTTTTGCATTGAAAATTTTCTATTAGAATTTCATTATAGGTAGTCTAAATAAGACAGTGAGAAGGCAAAGTGATTGCCTAGTGTGAAGATGAGAAGTGTTGTTTGAGTTTCATTAAGGTATATTTGATAGAATAGATGAAAAATATGTATCTTAAATGTGTCTTAAATCCATTTAATAATATTTATTTAAAAACTACAATTCACCATAGTGACATGTGGGAATTGAGACCTAGAAAGCTAGTGAGTGATTACAAACAATGAATGACATGTGGTGCAGGAGAGGTTATCAGTTGAAGGGAATATATGATTTTTACCATATTGTTTCTAACTTCATAATATATATAATACATTTTAATTAATGATAAAATAGTTCCAAGTAGTCAAGTAGACTCCTCATCAGCAAGGTTGTTTCAACAAGGATAGACAAGAGTCTCTAGACCAATTTGAAGAAGAATGATGTACCTTATATTGACACTTATCCAAGGGGAATTCATGATATAATTTCCACTTTATTCTCTTTTATTGTAACTGGTGTCTAAGTCTTGACACTTATGCCTTGTGACCCTCCAAATTCCCTTATTCTCTCCTCTCTTATGCTTTATATATGCAGGCCATTTTGGCATTTATATCAAGTACACACCTAGTATGATGAATCCCTATTAGTTTGGCATCTTGTTTTTAATTTAAATAAATTTTATAAATTTTATTTAACCTATAAAACTCTTGCCTAAGTATTTCAAGTAGTTTATTTGGATGACAAGTGATGAATATTATTTCTCCTTGCTTCCATTCTTCTTTTGTATGCATTGTGTGAGTAGAATCTCTTCTAACAGGTCTCATGAAGTGTATTATTTTTTAAGGTGTATTTTAAGTGTGAGAGAGATTACTAGTGTCTTGGATAATACCTCATTTTCACCAAACTTTATATATGCATAGCAATCTACCTCTATGTAAAAATAATTATACTAAAAGAAAATTGAGTTAAGACTAGTTTTAGTATTCTTCTTTCTTAGTGAAAATGAAAGTATATTTGTATAAGTATCTTTGGTGTATCACTGCCATCAATATAGGTTACTTTTAATTTCTTTCTTAACTTTTCACCCTGAGAAATTTATTTGTCTAGTGTAGTATGTGAGCCTAAAATATAGATCAAGGGAGCTAGCTCATAATATGGAGGTTTACCTCTACTATAGGAAACCCATAGGCCTAGAATTAATCCCATGTTCACAAAATTTAGAGAGGTATGAACAACCTCCTCCTAAGATTAAAAATTTGGTAATAATAGTTCTAGCATGCCCAGTGGGACCAAGGTCCAAAAGAGTGAAAGGACTATTGATGTGTTTTTCATACTATTAGCTTTAGAAGCATTCAAGAAAACACCAATGGTGAATTTGAATGCAATCATCTGGTTATAATAAACTTAGGTAATTACTTTAAAATAATTTGTTTAAATTCTTGTGTTTTATTTTACTAATCAACCTTTTCATGATCCATACTATGTTCCTCAATATCCCCATCAAGATTTTT